>CM070788.1:13600000-13962500 GCA_036346955.1 Dipus sagitta
CATAGTGAATTCCAGGCTAGCCTGACTGCAGTGAAAACGTATCTCTAAAAGCCAAAAAAACAAAAACAAAAACGGGGGGGGGGGTGGTTGAGAGATGGTTTAGCAGTTAAAGCACTTGCCTGCAAAGCCTAAGGAGCCAGGTTCAAATCTCCAGGTCGCACGTAAGCAGATGCACAAGATGGTACATGCGTCTGGAGTTAGTTTGCAATGGCTAGAGGCCCTGGCGCACCCATTCTCTCTCTCTCCCTTTCTCTCTGTCTTTTCTGTCTCAAATGAAAATAAGTAAAAAGGGAGGGAGCTGGGGTTAACTCAGTGGTAGAGTGCTTGTCTAGCATATGTAAGAGTAAAACCCTAGGTCCAAATCCTAGTACAGATGGATGGATGGATGGATGGATGGATGATAGATAGATAGATAGATAGATAGATAGAAAGAAAACCAACAATAAATAAGAACAAAATTTGGGTGATAAGAGAAGGCAATGCCTACTTGAAATATGATTTTAGGTAAGTCATTTCATTGTGCCTGTTTATAAAATAGTAGGCCTAAGAGTACCAACCTCATAGGTTTGTTGTAACTATTGAGTTAATATATGTAAAGCTCTTAGGATAATCCCAAGAACATAACACTCAGCAACTATTACTATTGTTATCATTTCCAGTATTGTCCAAGTTAGTAGAGTAAAGCATCCCTGATACTACATTAAACAAACATGTGAAAATTCACCCAGTCATAGTTTTTTACCAGGGAGACTGAGCAAAGATGATTTCCCTGAGTCTAGATATCTAATTCTGGCCAGGCATGGTGGCACACACCTTTAATCCCAGCACTTGGGAGGCAGAGGTAGGTGGATCGCAGTGAGTTTGAGGCCACCCTGAGACTACATAGTGAATTCAGGTCAGCCTGAGCTAGAGTGAGATCCTACCTCAAAAACTCAAAATAATAATAATAATAATAATAATAATAATCGATAGCTAATCCTACAATGAGTAGCTGCATGGTTGAGCTGGCACATTCCACCAAAGGGTAATAGTTCTAAATAACAAAGACTTCTGGTAGTTAATAAGCCATAGAGGAATGACTCTACTCAGAAAAGTTAAATCAGCCCTGGAGTGGGTAGGAAAAAATAGTTAGTTGTGTGATTATTAGGCATATAAACTCATTTATTCTTTTTTTTTTCTTTTTTTGAGGTAGGGTCCCACTCTAGCCCAGGCTGACCTGGAATTCACTACGTAGTCTCAGGGTGGCCTCAAACTCATGGTGATCCTCCTACCTCTGCCTCCCAAGAGCTGGGATTAAAGGCATGAGCAACCATGCCCGGCCCTTTTTTAAATTTTATTTTATTTTATTTTATTTTATTTTGAGGTAGGGGTTCATTCTAACTCAGACTGACCTGGAATTCACTATGTAGTCTCAGGGTGGCCTCGAAGTCACAGAGATCCTTCTACCTCTGCCTCCCGAGTGCTGGCGCTCTCACTCCAGCCCAAGATGACCTAGAACTCACTCTGTCAACTCAGGCTGGCCTTGAACTCATGGTGATCCACCTACCTTTGCTTCCCAAGTGTTGGGATTAAAGGCACGCATCACTATGCCTGGCTTCATTTATTCATTCTTTTTAAAGTGTAAAGTTGTGATGGACAGCAGGTGCTAAGTACTGAGAGCCAGAGAAACCATCATTTATTTGGGGAAATGGCACACATTCCACTCAGAATAATATGCCCTGATGAAGATAAGGTTCCTTGTGGTCATGAAGGCAGGAAGGAGAGTGCCAACTTAGCCAGTGACAATTGGAGGCGTTTTCACAGATAAAGGTAAGATTGGGGTTGGTGGAGTACTTGGTGGAGATGGGGTAGAATTACAAAGAAGAGTTGGTTATTCATACCGAAACATGATGTAGCATAACGTGTGTCATTGGGGTAGGTGTGTGATTATACCACAGAAGAACTATTGTATATATTAAAAAATAAAAATAAAAAGCAAAATATCTTCATTTTCTTTCAGATTTCATGCAAGCGCCCTAACCACTAAGCCATCTCTCCAGCCCACCCATGGTTCACACTTAATTTCTACTGGACAGCGCAGATGTAGACAGACAGGAGACGACTGTGACAAGACCTTGAACATTATGTTGATGCTGAGTTTTATCCTATAGAGCAGTGGCAAGCTTTTGAAGACTGAAGCATAATTGGCCCAAGTTGAGTGACACTGACCTAAAAAACCAGCTACCTGGGAAGGCTGAGGCAGAGGTTCACAGAGGGTGAGGGAAAATGAAAGCCCGTTCCAGAGCTTCCAGCTAGTGTGTCTGAAGCAAGGATGATGGCAGGAGGATCCGAAACAGCAGAGGGATCTGGGGAGATGGCTCAGCTGTTAAGGGTGTTTGCTTGCAGACCCTGATTTGATTCCCCAGTACCAAGTCAGGTACACAAAGTGGACTTCATTTGCAGGGGCAGGAGGCCCTGGAGTGCCCATTCTCTCCCTCAACCCCTCTCTATCTTTCCCAAATAAATACCTTTTTTTTTTTTTTTTTTTCTGAGGTAGGGTCTCACTCTAGCTCAGGCTGACCTGGAATTCACTATGGAGTCTCAGGGTGGCCTCAAATTCACGGTGATTCTCCTACCTCTGCTTCCCAAGTGCTGGGATTAAAGGTGTGTGGCACCACACTTGGCTAAATACATGTTTTAAAAAAATATTTTATTATTTATTTGCAAGCAGAGAGAGAGGGAGAGAGAGAGAGAGAGAGAGAGAGAGAATGGGCATGCCAGGGCCTCCTGCCACTGAAAACAAACTCCAGAAGCATATGCCACCCTGTGCATCTGGCTTTACATGGGTACCGGGGAATAGAACTCAGGCCTTCAGGCTTTGTGCCTTCAAGTGCTGAGCCATCTCTCCAGTCCTAAGTAAATTTAAGAAAGAAAGAAAGAAAGAAAGAAAGAAAGAAAGAAAGAAAGAAAGAAAGAAAGAAAGAAAGAGACACAGAGGGACAGGAGTACTTGGCTCTGAAAAATGAAATACCTAGGGCACTTCCAGGTGGACAGTGTCACGTTTAAACTTGGATTTAGGTACCTGGCATGGTGATGAGCACCTGAAGTGTCTCAGCTGTTCAGGAGACTGAGGCCGAAGGATCACCTGAGGCCAGAAGTTCAAGGCCAGCCTGAGCAGCACAGTGAGCCCCTGACTCAGAAACGAAACGAAACAAAAACATGTGCCTGGGCTGGGGAGATGGCTCAGTGATTATAAACGCCCTTGCTTGAGCTGGGCATGGTGGCACATGCCTTTAATCCCAGCACTCAAGAGGCAGAGGGAGGTGGATCATTGTGAGCCTCAAGGCCACCCTGAGACTAGACTAGACCGGACTAGAGTGAAACCTTACCTTGAAAAAAAAAAAAAAAAAAAAGCACTTGCTTGCAAAAATATGTGCCTATGGATTTAGAGATTAGAAGAGAGTTGGAGATTTGGAAACATGAGACTCAGTTTCCTCATTTATAAATTGGAGACAATAAAATCTGCTTAGCTTGCCGGGGGCATGGTGGTGCACGCCTTTAATCCAATCACGGTCACTTCGAGGTCATCCAGAGACTACATAGTGAATTCCAGGTCAGCTCTGAGCTAGAGTGAAACCCTACCTCAGAAAAAAAAAAAAAAAAAAATCTGCTGAACTTATCTCTTGTGCTTGTTTTGAGCATTCAATGAGATGTAATTAGGAAAACACTTGATAAACTGTGATGTATTATGTGAATGTGATGAGGAATATATTATTCGGCCGTAGGCTCCCTAAGAGTTTATCAGCACCCCAAAAGCCTATTTCTGTCTCTTCCCACGGGGCTATGCCTCAGCCAGCTTATCTGGTGGATAAGATAGTGGAAAAAAAAACAAAGAATCAGAGCGTGACATCCAAGGTCATGCAAACAAGTCTTCAAGAGGAGCTGGCCTTGTCCCATCACGGAGGGCTGAGCTTCCCAAACTCCCTGTCACTCACACTGCATTAGCAATTTTGGTTTTGGTCTGTCAGTAAAGATTTGTGAGCCATTTATTCCTCTTCCTGAGCTCACCTGCAACCTTCTAGGGCTTCGCCATCATGTTACTTTCCTTCTGGAAGTATCTGAGAAACAGACGACCGTGCCCGGGCGAGGCAGCGGAGGGCGCGGGAACCGGGGTCCCGGCTGGCAGCGCGGGAGCGTGATCGCAGACTGTCTGCCCACTCATGGTTCCAAACCTCACTTGTGATTTACCATTTTCTCTGATCCTCTGACGTCTCCTCAGTCCCAGTTCTCAATCTGAGCAACAGCCCAGTGTGCCCAGCATTAGCTTTGTCAAGTCTGCTGCGCAATCTCAAATCATTTAAAAAAAATTTTTTTTTGTTTATTTATTTGAGAGCGGCAGAGAGAGAAAGAGGCAGAGAGAAAGAGAGAGAGAGAGAGAGAGAGAATGGGTGTGCCAGGGCCTCCAGCCGCTGCAAACGAACTCCAGATGCGTGCGCCCCCTTGTGCATCTGGCTTATGTGGGTCCTGGGGAATCGAGCCTCTAACGGGGGTCCTTAGGCTTCACAGGCAAGCGCTTAACCTCTAAGCCATCTCTCCAGCCCCTCAAATCATTTTAAATCCACTTTATCATTTAAATGAAAAGCATCTCATCCTTTAGGGAAGGGGGAAAAAAAGGACAGGGGAGAGAGGTATACCTCCAACTTAAATAATGACCAAATATCACTATTCCCAGGAGTTCCACAGCTTGCAGGAATTTCACACAGAGCAAATAAGTACGACAGGGCCGAATCTTTATTCACAGGTCTGAGTGGAGGGTTCATTTTAATCTTTGTTTTTGCTTTAAAAAAAAATTGGGTGCTGAGGATTGAACCCAGTGCCTCCTGCATGCTCGGTAAGTATTGTATCACTGAGCTATATTGCAGATCAAGGGTTTTATGTATTCATTTATATACTTTTTCTTATTTAAATATCTTTATTGCAAGAGAAAGAGAGAGTATGGGTACACCAGGGTCTCTTGCCACTGCAAAGGAACTCGAGACGCATGGCCACTATGAACATCTGGCTTTGTGTAGGTACTGGGGAGTCAAACCCTGGTCATCAAGCTTTTCGAGCAAGCATCTTTCCCACTGAGCCATGTCCCCAGTCCAAAAGCACTAGACGCATGTACAACTTTTTGCTGAACTCAGGCTGGAAGGGTTTTTCAAGCAAGCACTGCTGAGCTATCTACGTAAGCCACAAATTTTCGTGTAGTTTTCTTCTAATTTTTGATTTTGAGTAGGAGTCTTTAAAAAAAATATATATATATATATATATATATGCAATTTTGCCAGGCGTGGTGGTGCACACCTTTAATCCCAGCACTCGGGAAGCAGAGAGGTAGGAAGATCGCTGTGAGTTCAAGGCCACCCTGAGACTACACAGTGAATTCCAGGTCAATCTGAGCTAGGGTGAGACCTTACCTTGAAAATAAAAAGAAAAAATAAAATAAAATTTAAAAAGAAACAAAATTATATTTTATTTATCTATTTGAGAAAGAGGCAGATAGAGAGAGAATGGGAGCACTAGGGCCTCTAGCCACTGCAAACAAATTTCAGATGCATGTGCCACCTTGTGCATCTGGTTTGCTTGGGTACTGGGGAATCGAACCTGGGTCCTTAGGCTTCTCAGGCAAGCACCTTAACTGCTAAGGCTTTTCTCCAGCCCTTGAGTTGGAATCTTTATCAGCCCAGGCTGGCCTCACTGTGTAGCTGAGGATGATCTTAAATTTCTGATCTTGTCTCCAGAGCGCTGGGATTATGGGTCAAACTCCACCACACACAGTTTTATATGGTTCTGGGGCTCAAACCCTGGGCCTTGTGCATACCAGGCAGTCACTCTATCAACTGAGCTACATTTCTAGTCCTCAAGAGCTGGATCATCATTACTCCTTGGCCTTTTGGCTAAATTCAAGTCTAAACAACCAGTCATAACTTGATTTACCTGAATATATTTTCTTGGGGCAGAAAGTAAGCTTCAGACCCGTTTCAGCAACTGGTGAGACCACGACGGTATACACATCCCCGCAGGGTATCTCGGTGACATCACAGAAACTGAGGCCAGCACTTGGGACACACGTGAAAATGCCTTTGGAACCATACAGGTCAGTGCTGTAATTGGCAGAGCCCCTAGAGGCTTGCCAGTAGATCCGGATGCCATTAAGACCCAACCTGTATAATTTCACCCCCAAAGGACAACAGGCACCTGTGGAGTAAGACCAGACACAAAACCACTTATTCCACCTTGGTGCAGACATGGACATTATTATGACAGGAGGACATGCACAAGTAAACTCTTCCAAATGATATGACTAGGGCTGGCGGGATGGCTTAGCCGTTAAGGTGCTTGCCTGTGAAGACTGAGGACTCAGGTTCGGTTCCCCAGTACTCACATAAGCCAGATGCACAAGGTGATGCATGCATCTGGAGTTTGTTTGCAGTGGCTAGAGACACTGGCACACCCTCTCTCTCAAATAAATAATTTTTTTTTTTTTTTTTTTTGCCAGGCATGGTGGCACATGCCTTTAATCTCAGCACTCGGGAGGCAAAGGTAGGAGGATTGACGTGAGTTCGAGGTCACCCTAAAACCACATAGTGAATTCCAGGTCAGCCTGAGCTAGAGTGAGACCCTACCTCAAAATAAATAAATAAATAAATAAATAAATAAAATATTTAAAAAAATCAATCAAATAATATTAGTCACTGGTTAGAACAAAGCAAGGATTGAAGAGATGCAGAAGTTCTCCCCATGCCGAGCCACGTGATCAGAACTCTACGTGTGGGTGGTGTGAAGTGTGAGTTTCTAACACAGAACGCTGGTGAGTCAGTTAGGTCCACAGTTGGCAGAGACGCTGTGCATGACTCAAACTATGAGTCAAAGGCACAAGATAGCTCATGATGCCCTGGTTTCACTTGATGTTCATGGAACTGAGCTTAAGTATAATTCATTGTATTCAGTTATGATTAAAAAGAAACAATGAGGAGGGCTGGAGAGATGGCTTAGCAGTTAAGGCATTTGCCTGCAAAGCCAAAGGACTCAGGTTTGATTCCCCAGGACCCATGTAAGCCAGATGCACTAGGTGGCGCATGCATCTGGAGTGGCTGAAGACCCTGGGGTGCCCATTCTCTCTCTCTCCCTCTTTCTATCTCTTTCCCAAATAAATTAAATTTAAATTTAAATTTAAAAAAACAAATATAATTTTGGCATCTTAGAGAAAATAGGGAGAGTCTTCACCTGGAGCCCAAACTAGACATAGCTTCTCACAAGCTGAGTTGCCTTTACTTTCCATGCTTCAGCTCATCAGTGGTTAGAGAAACAATAAGGGGGGCTGGAGAGATGGTTAGCGGTTAAGGGGTTTGCCTGCAAAGCCAAAGGACCCAGGTTTGATCCCCCAGGACCCACCACATAAACCAGATGCACAAGGTGGCGCTGTTGTCTGGAGTTCATTTACAGCAGCTGAAGACCCTGGCACACTCATTCGTTCTCTTTCTCTCAAATAAATAAAATATATCTTTAACCCCCCTCAAAAAAAAAAACCAAAAAGGGAATAGTATCTTCCTAGCTTATCCCTCAATATAAAAGTATTTAAAATGTTCTGTACATATGAAAGCTGGTTTATACTTTCTTGTCTAAAATACATATATATTAAAATTTTTATTTATTTACTTTAGAAAGAGAGATAAAGATTCAGATTATACACACACACACACACACACATATGTAGAGAGACAGAGATTGGGCGCTCCAGGGCCTTCATTCGCTGCAAACGATGCATGCACCACCTCATGCATCCGGCTTACGTGGGTCCCAGGGAATTGATCCTCCAGCCCTAAAAAAATATTTTTAATTCTTTACTTGAGAGAGAAGGGGTGAGGGTCTTTTGTTCCTGCAAACACACTCCAGACACATGACTCACTTTGTGCAACTGGCTTAGCAAGCAAGGGCCCTTAAACCACTGAGCCACCTCCCCAACCCTGTTTATACTTTCTTTGCCCCTTTATTTTCAACAAAGCGCCTTTAATCACTGAGCCGTCTCCCCAGCCTGCCACTTTGTTTCCCAATATATGTGTTTTCTAAGTTCTCACTTACATGTTCAGTTTTGGGACTATAGCCCATTGCCTATTTTCACACTTATAAAATTTTTTAAGAATAAATTAAAGAGCCAAGGGTGGACACCTTTGGTCCCAGCACTCAGGAGGCAGAGGTAGGAGAATCACCGAGAGTTTGAGGCCACCCTGAGACTACATAGTGACTTCCAGGTCAGCCTGGGCTAGAGTAAGACCCTACCTCAAAAACAAAACAAGAACAAAAAAAAAAGAATAGATTAAGTCAGAGTCAGAAAATATAGTTCAGTCAGTAGAATACTTGCCTAGCATGAACAAGGCTCTGGGTTTGATCCCCAAACTCTCATAACTGGGTATGGTGGTGCTCAGCACTTGGGAATTAGAGGTAAGAGGATCAGGAGTTCAAGGTCATCCTCAGCTACATATTGAGTTAGGCCAGCCTAGGCTACAGAGCCCAGTATGATGGTGCATGTGTTTAATTCCAGCACCTCAGGAGGCTGAGGCAGAAGGATCTCCAGGAGCTCAAAGGCTAGTCTGGATTGCATAGTGAGTTCCAGGTTGCTTTCAAAGCTACTGTTTAGTTCCCAAAAGACTCAAATATGCCAGATACAAAAAGTGGTGCAAGTGTCTGGTGTCTATTCACAGGGGAAAGACACACAAAATTTTTTTATTTACTTATTTATTTTTTAGCGTGCACAAGAGAGGATTGGCGCACCAGGGCCTCAGCCATTGTAATGGAACTCCACATGCTTGTGCCACCTGGTGGGCTGTGTGACCTTGCACTTGCCTCACCTTTGTGCACCTGGCTTATGTGGGATCTGGAGAGTCAAACATAGGTCATTAGGCTTTGCAGGCACCTTAACTGCTAAGCCAATGTCTCCAGCCCACAAATAAATTTTATTTAAATAAATAAAAGTATCAACTTCAGTGACTTAGAATTATGCAAGCGGAATCTTTTTAAAATTTTATTCATCTACTTATTTGCAAGCACACGTGTGTGTGTGTGTGTGTGTGTGTGTGTGTGTGTACAGACACACATACCACTTTGCAACTGGCTTTGTGTGAGTGCTCAGGAATTGAACTTAGGCTGGCAGGTTTTGCAAGCAAGCACCTTTAATCACTGAGCTATCTCCTCAGCCCCAAGAGGAGTCTTTTTTGCTAGCTCTACTTCACTGTTGCTTCTGGCTGCAACCTCCTAATGCTTTGGTCTAGAAGAAGCTGAAGCGGCTTGGGAGAGAGAGAGCATAACACTACCGAGGAGAAAGCCATGCAAACCATTGGAATGCATGATCAAGTGGGGTTTGGAAGCTCTGCCAGGCTGAGTCACCCTTGTTACAGGTCACTGTGTGACACACAAAATCATTGTTCCTAATGCTTTGCAATGCTGTCTTCCAGACACACAGTGGCCGTGGCATTCAAGACTTCACAGTGACTGCTGCTACCTACACAAGACCTGCATAATAGGAGGGGGAAAAATGACCTCAGAATAGAAGAGAGACTAGCTGGAAAGAAGAAAGAGAGCCAGGAATAGTGGAGCATGCAGAGGTAGGAGGATCACTGTGTGTTCAAGGCTAGCCAGGGGCTACAGAGTGAGTTCCAGGTCAGCCTGGGCTAGAGTGAGACATTGCCTTGGGAAAAAAAGAAAAAAGCCATGTGTAGCATATGCCTTTAATCCCAGCACTGGGGAGGCTGAGGTAGGAGGATTGCTGTGAGTTCAAGGCCAGCCTGGAGCTACAGAGTTTCAAGTCAGTCTGGGTTAGAGTGAGACCGTACCAGAAAAAAACAACCTGGAAAAAAAAAAAAGAGGGCTGGAGAGATGGCTTAGTGGTTAAGGCGCTTGCCTGCAAAGCCAAAGGACCCAGGTTCGATTCCCCAGGACCCATGTAAACCAGATGCACAAGGGGTCACATGCATCTGAAGTTTTTTTTCAGCAGCTGGAGGCCCTGGCATGCTCATTCTGTCTCCTTCTCTTTCAAAATAAAGAAATAAAAAAAATTTTTTAATAAAAGAGAAAGAAAAAAAGTAAGAAAGAAAGAAGGGATTTAGTGGAGGAGGGAATGGCGAGGGAGAAGTGAGGGTGGTGGGAGGGGATTATGATCATGGTATATTGTCTACGTGTACAAAGGTTGCTAATAAAAAGTTTTAAAAAGGGCTGGAGAGATGGCTTAGTGGTTAAGGCATTTGCCTGTGAAGCCTAAGGACCCATGACTCTCCAGATCCCATGTAAGCCAGACGCACAAAGGTGAGGCAAGTGCAAGGTCGCACATGCCCAATAGGTGGCAAAAGCATCAGGAGTGGGATTGCAGTGGCTGCGGCCCTGATGTGCCAATTCTCTCTCTCTCCCTCTCTCTGTCACATGCGTGCTCTCTCTAAAATATGTAAACAACAACAACAACAAGAAGAAGAAAAAACATCATCCCATCAGAAAAATATACATACCCGAGTCTTGTTACCAGGACAAGCAATTCACAACTGCTGGTAGAAACCTCTGAGCTTTGGGGTTCTCTTTAGTGAGTAATTGGCATTGATAATGGAGGCAGAGCCTGTTTTTCAACAGAAGGGAAGCCTGGACTTGGGGCAGTGGACTCCTTACCAATACTCACTCAGGTGCTAGAATTTAGAATTCACTTACTGGAGGAGTAACTTTGGAAGGCGCAGTCTGCGGTCAGCCCAGTGGGACTCATCGCTTTTAATGCCACTGTGTAGTTGATGCCACAGGTGATGCATCCCAGGAGGCAGTAGTTTCGGTGGGTGTGACACTTAGAGTGTCCCACATGTGAATCCAGAACTGTTACATAGGTTTGGGCCACCGTCCCAATAGTCCAGCTCACGTTGATGACTGACTGGGTGACCTGAGCTACCATCAGACCAGTTGGGCAGCATGGGACTTAAACGAGGAGAAAGAGAAGAGCTGAGATTTTATTCCACAGAAGATCACTTATTTTTTTTTTAAAAAATGATATATTGCTCATGTTTTACTCAGTATCTTATGTTTTTAATACTTTCTATCACTTGTCACAATTTTCTTCTGTTCCTGCCCTCAGCTGCATCCTACAACATCCCCCACATATGGTAATTTCCCCAAGAATGCAGTACACTAACACGCTGAGATAATATGCACCCCCACTTTTGAACACAGGGTCTCATGTACCCAGGCTGGCTTCAAACTCCCTATGTAGCCTAGTATGACCTTGAACTTCTAATCCTTATGCTTCCGTCTCCCAAGTGCTGGGATTCTAGTCGGGTGTCACCACTCTTGGTTTATGCTGTGTTGGGGGTGAAACCCAGGCTTTATGAATACTGGGTTAGCACTCTGCCAACTGAGCTACACCCCCAGCCCAAGCTTCCACCAGTTTTCTTCCAAAATAACAAATAAGTCCCTCATTGTCCCCCAATTTGAACAATTCCAGTTTCAATTTTTTTCAAAGGAATGGCCGCATCCACCTGTTTGGTATAATATGTCATAACAGCCGGGCGTGGTGGCACATGCCTTTAATCCCAGCACTCAGGAGGCAGAGGTAAGAGGATCGCCGTGAGTTTGAGGCCAGCCTGAGATTACATAGTGAATTCCAGGTCTGCCTAAACCAGAGTGAGACCCTACCTCAAAAAAAAAAAAAAAAAGTCATAACACCTGCAATAAAATATATATTTTGTCTTTCTTATACTTTTCATAGAAAATCACTGATACAGAAGCATGGTTTCTCAGCCCCTTTAGATACCCACAGCCACTTCAATTTTTTCTGGGATCCCATATATAAAATATAGGATTCTTAGGACCTTCATGTGGATTTGGCATTTCCTCATTCTGCTGCTGGTTTTTGTCTGTTTGTTTGTTTGTTTTTAGATCGTTTGACTTCTATAGTCAAAATGCCATCTATTATTGTATATAAGAGAAAACAGGGCTGGAGAGATGGCTTAGCGGTTAAGCGCTTGCCTGTGAAGCCTATGGACCCTGGTTCGAGGCTCGATTCCCCAGGACCCACGTTAGCCAGATGCACAAGGGGGCGCACGCATCTGGAGTTCGTTTGCAGTGGCTGGAGGCCCTGGCGCGCCCATTCTCTCTATATATATATCTGCCTCTCTCTCTTTCTCCCTCTCTCTCTGTCATTCTCAAATAAATAAATAAAAATGAACAAAAAAAAAAGAGAAAACAATGTTCAAAGTAGTTTCCCAAACTTTTCTCACACACAATGATAATAATGTCCAAAGTAATTTAGGTAATTTGTGAAATGTAATTTGTGCACAATGCTTAGAAGCAGCAGCAGTTTGCTGTCAAGGAACATCTAAGATTGCACCAGCCACCATGCTAAGTACTTAAGGTAGTTAACTCAGTACTCAAACCAGCCTGTAATTAGAAAACTAAACTCAGCAACAAAAAGCATTTTTTTATTTAAAAAAATCATTTATTTGTGTGTGTGTGGGTGGGTGGGTGTGTGGTGGATGGTAGAGAGAAGGTCATCAGGGTTTCTTGCCACTATAAATTTTTGTTTGTATGTGTTCTAGGCAGGGTCTCCCTCTAGCCCAGGCAGAGCTGGCAAACACTCTGTAGTCCCAGGCTGGCCTCAAACTCTGCCATTCTCCTACCTCTGCCTTCCAAGTGCTAGGATTAAAGGCGTGTGTGCCACCATGCCCAACTTTCTTTCTTTCTTTCTTTCTTTTCTTGCTTTTCAAGGTAGGGTTTCACTGTAGTCCAGGCTGATCTGGAATTCACTATGTAGCCTCAGGTTGGCCTTGAACTCATGGCGATCCTCCTACCTCTGCCTCCCGAATGCTGAGTTTTAAAGGCATGTGCCACCACGCCCAGCTGCATGCCTGGCTTTCTTGCCACAAATGAATTCCTGTCAAGTTTTATGTGGGTGACTGGAAAATTAAACCCAGGCCAACAGGCTTTGCAAACAAGTGCTTTTAACTGCTGAGCCATCTCCCCAGTCCCCAGGAAGTATTTTTAAGAGAAAGACTTAAGGGCTGGAGAGATGGCTTAAGTGGTTAAGGTGTTTGCCTGCAAAGCCAAAGGACCCAGTTTGATTCCCCAGGACCCATATAAAAACCAGATTTACAAGGGGTACATGTGTCTAGAGTTCATTTGCAGTGGCTAGGGGCCCTGGTATGCCCATTCTCTCTCTCTTTGCCTCTTTCTCTTGCTCAAATAAATAAATAAAATGTATTTGAGAAAAAAAAGAGAAAGAAAAAAAGAGAAAGATTTAAAGGGGTTCAACAAAAAGGACAAATAGTAAGTCAGCTCATTTGGTTACTTGCTAGCTATATATATATACACACACACACATAGGTTTTTCAAGGTAGGGTCTCACTCTAGCCCAGGCTGACCTGAAGTTCAATATGTAGTCTCAGGGTGGCCCCGAATTCTCAGCAATCCTCTTACCTCTGCCACCCAAGTGCTGGGATAAAAGGCGTACACCACAACACTTGCCTTAAAAATATTTTTTTTAGGGCTGGAGAGATGACTTAGTGATTAAGGCACATGCGTGACGCCTAAAGGAACCAGGTTCAATTCCCCAGTACCCACATAAACCAGATACACAAGGTGGTGCATGCCTCTGGATTTCTTTTGCAGTGTGGCTAGAGGCCCTGACATGCCCATTCTCTCTCTCTCTCTACCTGCCTTTCTCTCTCTCAAATAAATAAATAAGAGACTACATAGTGAATTCCAGGTCAGCCTGGGACTAGAGTGAAACCCTACCTTGGGGGGGGGAAAATATTTCTAAAGAACCCACTGAGTCAACATTGCTACGTACCTGTCTCTAGGGGCACGCTGTAGCTGGGCAGGCTCTTCCCTGCCTGAGTTTCGGCCACAGCAGTGACAGAGAACAAGGAGCCACAGGGCAGGCCCCGCATCGTACAGGCCTGTCCCGTGCTGCTGCACTGATACAATCCCTTCTTCCCCTGGGCTGTTACCGTGTAAGTGGCACCGTCGTTGGCCGCTCGCCACTGCACGTTAACCTTGGAGAATGCATCCTTTGTAATGGTTTTTATTTCAGGACTGCAAGGAGCTGAGAGATTTGGATTATTAATTGAAACAACATGAATGAAAAGTAGTACACATGGGCTGGAGAGATGGCTCAGCATCTTAAGGTGCTTGCCTGCAAAGCCTAAGGACCCAGGTTCATTTCTCCAGGACCCACGTAAGCCATGTGTACAAGGTGGCACATGCATCTGGAATTCGTTTTCAGTGGCTGGAAATCCTGATGTGCCCATTTTCTCTCTCTCTCTCTCTCTCATATAAATAAAAATATTTTTTTAAAAATAGTACACATGCCATTTGATCTAAAATTGATCCCCCCCCCAAATAATATTACCATAATTAGGCACGGGCACTGTGGGAACCGGGAGATGGCCTGGGGGTCAGAGCCTTTAGCCGGGCGTGGTGGCGCACACCTTTAATCCCAGCACTCGGGAGGCAGAGGTAGGAGGATTGCCGTGAGTTCGAGGCCACCCTGAGACTCCATAGTGAATTCCAGGTCAGCCTGGGCTACTGTGAGACCCTACCTCGAAAAACCAAAAAAAAAAAAAAATATATATATATATATATATATATATATTACTATAATTTTCAACCATACCCATCCATGCATGTAGGTCACATTCACAGAAAGTTTCCACCCTTGTTTGGACAACTGTCACATAGATATAAGATATTGGGTTCCTGCATTGACAAAAGGTATTGCTGGGGCCAACTGGAAAATGCAGCATTTTAAATTTACAAAGCAAAAAGTAACTAAGACAAATGCACCCTCATAGCATGCAGGTATATGCATGTGCAGGTCCCCCAAAGGCAGAAGGAATCTAATGGTTTTCCCCTCTTGCTGGGCATGCCAGTGCCTCTAGTCACTGCAAATGAATTCCAGACACATGCGCCCCTTGTGTATCTGGCTTACATCGGTCCTGGAGAATTGAACCGGGATTCTTTGGCTTTGTAGGCAAACACCTTAACAGCTAAGCCATCTCTCCAGCCCTCTTTCTTTTTTTTAATTAAAAAAATATTTATTTATTTATTTATTTATTTAGAGAGAAAGAGACAGATGGAGAATATGCATGCCAGGGCCTCTAGCCACTGCAAACGAACTCCAGACACATGCACCCCCTTGTGCATCTGGCTTTACATGGACACTGGGGAATCAAACCCAATTTCTTAAGCTTTTATAGGCAAGTGTTTTAACTCCTCAGCCATCTTTCCAGCTCTTGCTGGTCTCTTTCTTCTCACTTTCTTTTTCAACTTTCTCCTCTGCCTCTCTCCTCAATACAAAAAGCGGTCTGGGGCTGGAGAGATGGCTTAGCGGTTAAGGCGCCTGCCTGTGAAGCCAAAGGACCCTGGTTCAATTCCCCAGGACCTATGTAAGCCAGATGCACAAGGTGGCACATGCATCTGGAGTTGGTTTGCAGTGGCTGCAGGTCCTGGTGCACCCATTCTCTCTCTCTCTCTCTCTCTCTGCCTCTTTTCCTCTCTCAAATAAATAAAAATATTTTTAAAGGGGGTTCTGTTGACCCTCACAATGAGTGGTTAATCGGATTTAGCCTTTTGTAGGTCTTGCTGAATGGCAGTCAGTACCTGGTTGAGGTGATCATTTGGAGAGTACTCACTAACCGTGTAGGGGTACGAACCTGTGGTGATGAGGTGGGAGGCGCATGACAGATTGCTGCCGCGCGCCTCACTGAAGGAGTACACTGTGACGTTGTACTTGGTGTCACACTCCAGAGCTGAGAGGGTACAAGCAGGAGCAGTGTCACTACACTCCACCACGTTGTACCTAGCCACGGCCTTGGTTTCATAGAGTTCGGCACCACGGACAGGAGACCAGACAATCTCGACTCTGTCACTGGACACCAGCACGGGGTTAATGTCACTTGGACAACAGGGAGCTGAAAGCAGGAAGCCAAAGATCAGCACAGTACAGTACAGTGTAGGAGCACCGCTACCAGAGGGAGACATTGAGTCCTGACCTCCCCGCGGCCAGATCCTCTTTGGCTCTCTGCCCTCCTAAACTATTACAGTGACCTCCTAGGAGACTGGTCAGCTCCAAGCTTGACCTTCCGCTGCACCCAGAGTAAAACATCCAAGCACACACCAGACTTCTCAGCGGCCCCCCCACCCCGTCCCGCATGTATGTTCACTTCCCTGTGCCTTGAAGACTGCTGAGCCTCTCCTAGAAGGCCTGTCCTCCCTTCCTGACAAAGCAAAGTCCTCAGATCCTGTCACGAGTATCCCAGACAGCTGGGGGTGTGGCTAACCGTAGTAGATCTTAGAAGTCCAAAAGAACCCCAGTGACACACACCTAACAGCCTGCAGTTTCTTTAAGATGTTCTCACCCACCTGCATTCCTTCAATTTTATTTTGTTTGTTGTTTCCCAGATAGGGTCTTGATGTAGCCCAGGCTGACCTGGAATTCACTACTGTAGTCTCAGGGTGGCCTCGAACTCATGGCGATCCTCCTACCTCTGCCTCCCAAGTGCTGGGATTAAAGGCATGTGCCACCATGCCAGGCTCGTTACATCGATTCTTTTCTTTTTTTTTTTTTTTTTTTTAGTACATTATTTATTTATTTATTTGAGAGAGAGAAAGAGGCATAGAAAGAGAGAGAGAGAATGGGTGCACCAGGGCCTCCAGCCACTGCAAACGAACTCCAGATGCTTGTGCCCCCTTGTGCATCTGGCTTACGTGGGTCCTGGAGAATTGAACCAGAATCCTTTGGCTTTGCAGGCAAATGCCTTAACCACTAAGCCATCTCTCCAGCCCCTAAACCTTATATTCTTTTTTTTTTTAGTTTTCCAAGGTAGGGTCTCGCTCTAGCCCAGGCTGACCTGGAATTCATTATGTAGTCTCAGGGTGGTCTCTAACTCATGGTGATCCTCCTACCTCTGCCTCCTGAGTGCTGGGATTAAAGGCATGCGCCACCCAGCCCGGCTCCTAAACCATATATTCTTATGACGCTGGGTCTCCAAAGCCAAATCATTCTACTCTGGAAAGAATCTGACACCAGAGATTTGGACTGGAGAGATAGCTTAGTGGTTAAGGTGCTTGCCTTCGAAGCCTGAGGACTCAGGTTTACGATTCCCCAGTACCCACAAACCCAGATGCACATGGTAGCACATATGCCTGGAGTTCGTTTGCAGTGGCTAGAGGCCCTGGCCTGCCCAGTCTCTTTCTCTCTCTCTCTCTCTCTCTTAAATAAATAAGTAAATAAATAAATAAATAAATAAATAAAATATTTTTTTCTTCATTTTTTTTTTTAGGTAGGGTTTCACTCCCAGGCTCACCTGGAATTCACTATGTATTCTCAGGGTGGCCTCGAACTCATGGCAATCCTCCTACCTCTGCCTCCCGAGCGCTGGGATTAAAGGCGTGCATCACCACACCCGGCTAAATAAAATATTTTTTATAAAAAGAGATTTTTATCCTGTGCTTGGCCCTAGAATGACTCTCAGGTGGTAGGTCAGTCAGTAAAATAGGTTATTCATTCTGCTGCTGAGTTTAGCGAACTTAGAAGTCCCTTCATAAGCATTCATGTGACTCACCTGTGGTATAATTGAATACGTCCCCCAAAGGACTCTGGCCTGCCTTGTTATAGGCGAAAACACTAATAAAGTATGTGAAACCACACTCAGATAAGAAGTTGCACTGGGTGAGAGATGTATTGCAGTGGACCTCCAGACCATCGTCACTCTTCACGAAAGCCACATAGTAATCACCCAGATCCACGCTGGACCAAGCCACGGCCAAGTGACCGGGGGCATCCTCTTGGATCATCACTCTTCCGGGTGCACACGCAACTAGGAAACGATCAGTAATAAACAACATTGCAGGGGATGCTGTCGGTACTTGGCAGTTATCCTAGACTTCAAAACCGCCCAAATCAGTAACGCCTGAGCTTTGTGACAGACGGGATTTGGTACACAAATACAAAGCCACAGAAACATCGGAAGACTTTCTTTACAGACCCAAACCCCAAACGAATGGAATACACTCCAATGACCTGTTCAAATGCTCTCCTTTGTGAAATATTCTCTGAAATAATAGGTCACGGGAGTTGTCTTTTTTTTTTTTTTTAATTAGTTTTGTACTCAGTGAATACAGTCAAGTGGGTACCATTGTTAGCCTCCTCCCTGACTGCAGGGACCCTCCTTGTTGTGGAATTTGGGTCGTAGTTATCATTTTAAGATGTGTGGATTTTCATTGTTAAGAGTATTTCTTAGAAGTGACAGAGGAGGGCTGGAGAGATGACTTAGCTGTTAAGGCGCTTGCCTGCGAAGCCTAAGGACCCAGGTTCGATACTCCAGGTCCCACATAAGCCAGATGCATGTGGTGATGCACGCATCTGGAGTTCATTTGCAGTGGCTAGATGCCCTGGTGTGCCTATTCTCTCTATCTCTGTCTCTAAAAAATAAATTTAGCACTGAGACATCTCTATCATACCCTTCTGAGGTTCAGGGTCCACCATGGAAGAGGTGGTAGAAAGAATGTAAGAGCCAAAGAAAGGACTCTTACAATGCAGTCCTCCAGACAAAAAATGGCCTGGATACCCATGACCTCACAGTTCCTGGCACTACCTACACAAGATCCTCATAACACGAGGGAAAAATGACGACATCAAAATAAAAGAGAAACTAATTGGGAGGGTGAGGGGATATGATGGAGAGTGGAGTTGTGAGGGGGAAAGTGAGGGTGGGGAAGGAATTATCATGATTAATTGTCTATAATTATGGAAGCTGTCAATAAAAAGTATTTTTTTTAAGTTATTTGTTGAAAGATTCACCAAAGTGCTGAGAAATGACTGTGGAGTATTCAACACTGAATGAGACATCTCTTCCACATCCTCCAAGGCTCAGGGACTATTGTGGAAGAGGTGGCTGAAGAAATGTAACAGCCAAAGGAAGGGTAGGACTGTTTTGCAACACTGTTTTCCAGACACAAATTGGCCTTGATATTCATGACCTCTTAGTGTCTGATGCTACCTACACAAGACCTGCATCATAACAGGAGGGAACAATGATGACACCAAAACAGAAGTGTCCCCATTGGTGGGGACTAAAGGTGTATACCACCATACCCAGTTTGTTTATACTTTATTTATTTACTTATTTAATATTTTTATTTTTATTTATTTATTTGAGAGAGAGACACACAGAAATAGGCAGGTAGGAGGCGGGCGTAGTGGCGCACACCTTTAATCCCAGCACTTGGGAGGCAGAGGTAGGAGGATCACCGTGTGTTTGAGGCCACCCTGAGACTACATAATGAATTCCAGGTCAGCCTGGACCACAGTGAGACCCTACCTCAAAAAAACTAAAAAAAAAAAGAAAAAGAAAAAGAAAGAAAGAAAAGAAATAGGCAGGTAGAGAGAGAATGAGCATGCCAGGGCCTCCAGCCACTGCAAATGAACTCCAGATGCGTGCGCTCCCTTGTGCATCTGGCTTACGTGGATCCTGGGGAATCGAACCTAGGTCCCTTGGCTTTTCAGGCAAGCACCTTAACCGCTAAGCCATCTCTCCAGCCCCCTGTTATTTTTTTTTCTTTATTAGTCAGTTTTGTATTCCCCCTGTTATTTTTAATATATATTTTATTTATTTGAGAGAAAGAAGGAGGCAGACAGATGGGAAGAGAAGGAGAGAGAGAAAGAATAGGCATGCCAGGACATCCAGCCACTGCAAATGAACTCCAGATGCATGCGCCACCTTGTGCATCTGGCTTACAGGAGTCCTGGGGAATCGAACCTGGGTCCTTTGGCTTTACAGGCAAGTGCCTTAACTGCTAAGCTGTTTCTCTAGCTCATGTTTTTATTTATTATTATTATTTTGGGGGGTTTTTTTGAGGTAGGGTCTCACTCTGGCCCAGGCTAAGCTGGAACTCACTATGTAGTCTCAGGGTGGCCTCGAACTCATGGCGATCCTCCTACCTCTGCCTCCTGAGTGCTAGGATTAAAGGTGTGCACCACCACGCCTGGCTATTATTATTTTTATTATTATTTTTTTTGTTTTTGGTTTTTCGAGGTAGGGCCTCACTCTAGCACAGGCTAACCTGGAATTCACTCTGTATACTCAGGGTGGGCTCAGACTCACAGTGATCCTCCTACTTCTGCCTCCTGAGTGCTGGGATTAAAGGCATGTGCCACCACACCGGGCCTCATTTTTTATTTTTAAAGTTTTGAAAATTCTAACATGCAGTTTGAGTTCTCCACAACTCTATTTATACAAATAACTGTCTCTTCTCAAAATTATGTTTCATAACTGAGACTTGGTGGGGGAAATTTTTAAAGGTAAAGACTGTGCCCACCACTTTGTGCATCTGGCTTTAGGTGGGTATTGAGGAATTTAACCTCAACCAACAGACTTTGCAAGCATGTGTTTTTAACCACTAAACTATCTCCTCAGCCCCAAGACAGGTTGTTTTTATTTTAGCTTAGTTTTAGTTTTTATTTTTCTAGGTAGAATTTCACTCTAGCCCAAGCTGACCTGGGGTCCACTCAGTAGTCTCAGGGTGGCCTTGGACTCACAGCAATCCTCCTGCCTCTGCCTCCCAAGTGCTGGGATTAAAGGTGTGTGCCATCATGCCCACCTTGTTTTAAATGTGTTTAGATGTTTTCCCAATTTCATTCTTGTCAGAGTTGTAGAGACACACCTATGTGGAGGTTTATTTCTCTATTTAGACGTACTCATGATTTGAGAGTTGAAACTAACTACCACATCTCAGACTCTATAATTACATTATTAAATTCTTGGGATAATTTTGTGAGTTATATGTTATTGTCTTGTTAGGTAAGAAAATTGAAGCTCAGAGAAGTTAAATAATAATTTCCCCAAGACCACACTGATAATAAGTAGTAAAGCTCAGATTTGAGCTCAAGTTGCCTGCTTTTTATTTATTTATTTATTTAAGACTGACAGACAGAGAGAGAAAGAGGCAGATGGGGGGGGGAGGATGAGCGCGCCAGGGCCTCCAGCCACTGCAAACCAACTCCAGACGCGTGCGCCCCCTTGTGCATCTGGCTAACAGGGTCCTAGGGAATCGAGCCTCGAACCGGTGTCCTTAGGCTTCATGGGCAAGCACTTAACCGCTAAGCCATCTCTCCAGCCCCCTGGTTTTAATTCTATGAGCCAAAGAAAATATAATAATGTCCCCTTTATTCAACAATCAAAAAAATTTTTTTTTTTTTTTTTTTTTTTGGTTTTCTGAGGTAGGGTATCACTGTAGCTCAGGCTGACCTGGAATTCACTCTGTAGTCTCAGGGTGGCCTTGAACTCACAGCAGTCCTCCTACCTCTGCCTCCTGAGTGCTGGGATTAAAGGCATGCACCACCATGCCTGGCTTAACAATCAAAACTTTTAAAAATCTTTTTATTTGTTTATTTGCAAGGAGAGAGAGAGAGGAGAAGGGGCACACCAAGGCCTCCTGCTGCTGCAAACAAACTCCAGATGCATGCACCACTCTATGCATCTGGCTTATGTGGGTCCTGGAGAACTGAACCTGGGCCCCTAGGCTTTGCAAGAAAGCACCTAAACCACTGGGCTGTCTCTCCAGCCCCAGTAATCAAAAATTTGTCATGTAAGTTAAAAAGGCTTCTAGCAGGGAAAAGAGATCTCAGGAAGCTGATGAACACTGTTCTACAGAGAAACAGTCTCTCAGACCCACAACCTCTTAGAGTTAGGTTAAGTTAAGGTCACTGATAACATGCTTGGCGATTTGATTACGCTTTTGACAACTATAATTTAGTGTAGATGGTGCAATAGAAGTGGGTATAAGGACAGAGTAGCTGGGGGTAAGGGAAGAGATAAACACTTTCAAAGGCACAGAAGGTCTGGGTTAATCATTCAGTGCCAGAGAGAAACATCCTGTTTCTCTATTTCTCAATCTTGTTTTTTTTTTTTTTTTTTCCGAGGTAAGGTCTCACTCACTCTAGCCCACATTGACCTGGAATTCACTATGTAGTCTCAGGGTGGCCTCGAATTCATGATGATCCTCCTACCACTGCCTCCTGAGTGCTGGGATTAAAGGCCACCACACCCAGCTGTTACTCAATCTGGGATGCACACCAAAATGATCTGAGCTTTTACAAGATCTCGGTACCTACAGGTCACCAAAGACCAATTAAAATTTAAATTTCATCCGGGCGTGGTGGCGCATGCCTTTAATCCCAGCACTCGGGAGGCAGAGGTAGGAGGATCACTGTGAGTTCGAGGCCACCCTGAGACTCCATAGTGAATTCCAGGTCAGCCCGGGCTAGAGTGAGACCCTACCCCCCCAAAAAAATTTAAATTTCTGGGAATAGAGTGTGGATGTGAAATAGTTTTTAAAAGCTCCCCAGTTACATCCAATGTGCAGGCGGTGTTGAGGGCTACGGAACAGATCTTCATGCTCTCACTTCCTGCCCTTGTCAGTCCAGGAGGCACCGTGTAGTTCGTGGACAGTATAACCAGAAATGATCATGGAAACAACCCTGACTTACCAAGAAAAGAACTATGGTAAGAGGATTTTGGCAGCCGGGTATGGTGACGCACGCCTTTAATCTCAGCACTCGGGTGGTAGGAGGATCGCTGTGAGTTCAAGGCCACCCTGAGACTACATAGTGAATTCCAGGTCAGCCTGAGCTAGAGTGAAACCTTACCTCGAAAAAACAAACAAAACGAAACAAAACAAAAAGGATGTTGGCTTCCTAGGGCCCAGACACGTGAACTATTGAGCTGAGTGTGGTGGCCCACACCTATAATCACAGCGCTGGAGAGGCTGAGGTAGGAGGAGCACCATGAGTTCAAAGCCAGCCTGGACTACATAGTGAGCCATCAGTCTACACTGGAGTGAGACCCTGATTCAAAAAAATGAAAAAAAAACCTGTCAATTATCTTTTAGGAAGCTTTACATTACAGAGACTAAACTCTTGACAACTAGTTTAGCGCGTGAATGAATAACCCTCTTCTGAAGACATCATTCCATGCTGAGCCTACGTAGCTCAGTGTGGACAACGTGTGGCTCAGTGGCAGAGTATTTGGTTTGTATGCACAAGGCCCTGGGTTCCAGCCCTAACAACAAACAAAAAAGTAAAATAAACTGAAGATGACAAAGGAAAAAGATGTGGATTGGGAATCAGGCCTCTGAAACTTTGCAGAAATTCTTTCCGCGATGCATATGCGGTTACCCGATCAATGCTATTCAAACTCATCAGAATGGCCAACTCACTGCTTTCGTTTAGACCAGGGTTTCATTTCATTTTGTTCTATCTTTCTTCTTTCCCTTTTTCCTTTTCTCCCTCCTTCCCTCCCTCACTTCCTTTCTTTTTAGACAAGGTCTTGCTATGTACCCTGCTTGCTCTGGTACTCACTATGCCGTTCAGGCTGGCTTTGAACTCATGGCAATTCTCCTGTCTCAGCCTTCGAATATTGGGATGACAACAGTGCACTATCACTCCCAAACTAGACCAGGCTTTGTTTTTCACTGCCTCCAAGAGTGTTCTAGGGGGCTGGAGAGATGGCTCAGAGGTTAAGGCACTTGCCTGCAATGCCTAATGACCTGAGTTTGATTCCCCAGTACCCATGTGAAGCCAGACGCATAAAGTGGTTCATGCATCTGGAGTTTGTTTGCAGTGGCTGAAGGCCCTAGCCTGCCCATTTTCTTTGCTTCTATTCTCTCTGTCTCTCTCTGCCTTCAAATAAATAAATAATTTTAAAAAGTGTTTTAGAGCTGGAGAGATGGCTTAGTGGTTAAGGCGCCTGCCTGCAAAGCTAAAGAGCCTCGGTTCAATTCCCCAGTTCCCACGTAAGCCAGATGCACAAGGTGGTACGTGCATCTGGAGTTTGCAGTGGCTGGAAGTCCTGGCATGCTCATTCTCTCTCTCTCTCTCTCTCTCTTTCCCTCTCTCAAATAAATAAATAAAAATAAAATATTTAAATGGTATTGTATATCTGTAAGTAGAAGAACAGATTAATGGAGGTGAAAAGGCCTAAGCAAGGTCAGGGGAAGAGACTGATTAAAGGAAAGGTAGAGGGAGGGCTAATCAAAATCTAAGAGGATATAAATAAGTCATATAGAAACCTACATTTTTGGACAATGGAACACTCAGGAGCCATAGATTGTTACCAGAAAATTTTCAGTGCTAGGGATGGGATACCTTCCAGTGAGTTGTTGGCCAGGGAAGTCCCTGATGCCCCCAAAACATTACAGGCCATTGTCAAGGCCCTTGGTTTCTCACCAGAAATAGATGGTAAGACCCTATTGCTGAAGACTCCACATACTTAGGGCTGCAAGGCCACTGAGAAATCCTGCTGGAGCTGAGCTGAAAACCTCCTCCATGTAGACCAGCTGACAGAAAGCTGGTAAAAGCTATGCTGCGTGCAGTTCAATGGGCGAGAGAGAATCACCAGTGAAGATACTCCACAGTGGACACTGCAAGCCTTATATTTGGCCAGCCAGGACAAATGAGCCAACCAGTGCCATAGTGGCACGTCTGTTATGGGGGAATCCAACTGCCCTCTAAAGTAACTGGAGGCCCGCTCCATGGGAGGGAATACATCCCTGATACTGAAAACCAACAACAGGGGTAGTCATGAGCCCTAAGAGTGTAATGTCTGCTGCTGTCTGGCTAACAAGTATATACTATGCTCACCAAACTGCCCAGTAAGCTCTTCCCATAATGTTCATACCCATATATTAATGCTACTCTCACTTTTGGTTAGAGAACCTTCTCTTTTCAGATGCAGTGACCTTGGGATGACTCAGAAGGCACCATGGTGGTGGGAAGAAGTGACAGAGGCGTGCTCAGCACTGAAATATCTCAATCACATCTTCCATGGCTCAGGGTCCACTGCAGAAGAGCTAGTGGAAAGAATGTAAGAGCCAAAGGAAGGGCAGGACTCCTTACAATGTGCTCCTCCAGACACAAAATGGCCTGGATATCCATGACCTCACAGTGCCTGACACTACCTACACAAGACCATCATAACAGGAAGAAAAGATCATGACATCAACATAAAGAGAGACTGATTTGAGAGGGGGAAGGGATATGATGGACAGTGGAGTTTCAAAGGGGAAAGTGGGGGAAGGGAGAGAATTATCGTAGGATATTGTTTACAATTATGGAAGTTGTCAATAAAAATTAAAAAAATTTAAAAAGTGTTTTAGAACAGTATTTTTCACTGCCTCCAGGAGTGTTCTAGAACAGTGTTCCAGTGCCTGCAAGAGTGTTCTAGAGCCGTGTTTCACTGCCTCCAAGGGTGTTCTAGAACGATGCTGGGGCTTGTGTTTCTTGCATAGCAGTCCCCCTGACCAAACATACCCGTCTTCAGGGTCACGGCTGAGGAGGACCTGCTGGACCCCGGCATCGTTACTTGCCAAAACGGAGATCAGGTACTCAGCTCCGCACTGCAGGGAAGGGATGCTACAGGAACCGGAAGTGGTGCTGCAGCTGCGCAGGGAGGAGCCGCTCAGCGCCACGGCCGTGTAATTGACAGCGCCTTCTGTTGGTGCCCATGAAACAGACGCCTGAAGGGCCCCACTGTCAAGAGAGACCTGAATGTTGGCAGGGGCACGAGGACCTGTTTAGAGAAACCATACAGGTTTTGTCGAGCCTCAAGAACCAGAGAGATATAGCTTAGTAACGATGAAGCGATTTTATACTGTAGCCTAGTAGTTGGGTAGATTTAAGTGTTCAAAGCTTAAAATTGAGATTTAGAGTATCTAGGAACTGGGAACAGATCTGCCATTAATGATGCAAACTATAATTAGCTATGTGATGTTTGTCATATTATTTATTTATTTATTTTTTGTTGTTGTTGTTGTTGTTTTTCGAGGTAGGGTCTCACTCTAGCTCAGGCTGACCTGGAATTCACTATGTTGTCTCAGGGTGACCTCCAACTCTTGGCGATCCTCCTACCTCTGGCTCCCAAATGCGTGCGCCACCAAGCTTGGCTTACTTTCATCTTTTGTTGTGCTTTCTCATCTATAAGAAGGCTATAAGAGCTGTGAGTTCAAGGCCACCCTGAGACTACATAGTGAATTCCAGGACAGCCTGGGCTAGAGTGAGACCCTACCTCAAAAAACTATAAAACTAATTTGGTAAAATCAGTGAGAGTGTCACATTTATTTAGGTCACATCACCTATGGTTGGCTTATTAAACAGAAGAAATCTCTCCCTCTCTCTCTCCCTCTTCCCTCCTTCCTTTGCTTCCTCCCATTCTTTGGAAAGAGAACTCATTCCACAGTCCAGCTGGCCAGCTTGGCAATTCTGGTAGGTAGCCAGCCTCAGGCCCAAGTTGAAGCCACTGGAAAACACATCTGAAACACTGACTGGCACTGCAGTTAAAAATGCCAGAGCAGTTGGGCATGGTGGCATATACCTTTAATCCCACCACTCAGGAAGCAGAGGTAGGAGGATGCCTATGAGTTTGAGGCCAGCCTGAGACTACATAGTAAGTTCCAGGTCAGCCTGAGCTAGATGAGACTCTAGTTCATTAAAAAAAAGGGGGGGGGGGGACTGGAGGGATGAGTTAGCAGTTAAGGCACCTGCCTGCAAAGCCAAAGGACCCAAGTTTGATTCCCCAGGACCCACGTAAGCCAGATGCACAGGGTGGTGCATGTGTCAGGAGTTCGTTTGCAGTGGCTGGAGGCCCTGACGTGCCCATTCTCTCTCTCTCCTCCTTCTCTTTTTCTGTCTCTCTATTTGCCTATTTCTCCCTCTCTCACTCAAATAAATAAATGAAATATAATATATTTTTTAAAAGTGTCAGAGGACTGGAGAAATGGCTTAGAGGTTAAGGCACTTGCCTGTGAAGCCTAAGGACCCATGTTCGACTCTCCAGGACCCACGTAAGCCAGACACACAGTGACACAAGCACGCAAGGGCGCACACATGCACACGAGGGGGTGCACACGTCTGGAGTGTGATTGCAAAGGCTGAGGCCCTGGCACAGCAATTCTCTCTCTCTCTCAAACACACACACATAAAATAAATAAATAAATAAAGGTGTCAGAGTAGCAGGAACTCTCTTGTTTGCCACTGGGGTCTCTGACACAACGCTGGCTCCATGTTCCCACTACTGAGTGAGTGCATTCCTGGTTGGCCCAGTTCCTTTTTTGTTTAGACTATTGGCCTGGACCCAGAAAAGACAGAAAGTGACTGGTAAACCTAACCAGAGTCATTTTCCTTGTGAGATGCTGCCATGGGGTTTGGCCGTCAGAGCAGGGAGGCACTCTCTATTCCTGGCAGCACTTCTTGATTCATTCGGTAAGCATTTAAAGTGCTGAGGAGGAGTTGTGGAGGCCTATAAATAACTTCATCATAAATTTAAACAGCTGCTGCCAGCTGCTCCGTCCTCATCAGGTAGCGTCCTTCTCGATGACTGCAGTGCCCAGAGCCCCCTCGCTGATCAAAACTGAGACTATAGCCGAGCGTGGTGGCGCACGCCTTTAATCCTAGTGATCTGGAGGCAGAGGTCGGAGGATCGCTGTGAGTTTGAGGCCACTGAGACTACGTAGTGAATTCTAGGTCAGCCTGAGCTAGCATGAGACCTTACCTCAAAAAACAAACAAACATCAGATGGCAGTGACCTTGGGATGACTCAGAAGGTATCATGGTGATGGAAAGAAATGCAATATCTCTATCACACCTTCCAAGGCTCAGGGTCTAATGCGGAAGAGGTGACAGAAAGAATTTAAGAGCCAAAGGAAGGGCAGGACTCCATACAACATGCTCCCTCCAGACACAAAATGGCCTGGATATCCATGACCTCATAGTGCCTGACACTACCTACACAAGACCATCATAAGAGGAGGAAAAGATGATGACATCAAAAGTAAAAGAGAGACTGATTGAGATGGGGAGGGGGTATGATGGAGAATGGAGTTTCAAAGGGGAAAGTGGGGGGAGGGAGGGTTTTACCATGGGTTATTTTTTATAATCATGGAAGTTGTTAATAAAAAAATAAAAATAAAAATAAAAATAAATATTTAAAAACAAACAAACAGCCGGGTGTGGTGGCGCACGCTTTTAATCCCAGCACTTGGGAGGCAGAGGTAGGAGGATCACCGTGAGTTCGAGGCCACCCTGAGACTACCTAGTGAATTCCAGGTCAGCCTGGGCTATAGTGAGACCCCACCTCAAAAAAACAAAAAACAAACAAACAAACACAAACAAACAAAACAACAACAACAAACAACCAGACTGTGCCAGGCCAGGGCTGAGAAGACCTTACTTGTTCTCTGATTGCAGCTGGAGTCATCGCCAGGGACTCCGTTGGCATTCCACGCGTAGGCCTTTATGGTGTAGAGGGTCCCAGCATCTAGGCTGCGGAAGGTCAGGGAGGTGTCGGTGGTGTTCTCTTTCCACATTCTACCCAAGCCGTTGGCTCGCATAATGGACACCGAAAAGCCGATCGCCATGTACACAGCATTCCACCGCACCAGGATGGAGTCCGGACTCGGAGAGCTCGCTTCCAGAATGGGTGCAGCCAACACTAAAAGACACAAAACAAGACAGGGGGAGGAGCTGGGGAGGTGGCTCAGTGGTGAAAAGGTGCTTGCTTGCAAAGCCTGATGGCCCGAGTTTGATTTCCCAGGACCCATGAAAAGCCAGATGCACAAAAGTGGCACTTGCATCTGGAGTTCATTTGCAATGTCAAAAGGCCCTAGCATGCCCATACTCTCTCTCTCTCTCTCTCTCTCATTCTCTCCCCCTCTCTCAAATAAATAAACAAAAATAAAAATAAACCAAGACAGTGCATTTGTGTTACAAAAGTCTATAGAGGATAACTCAAGTTAGGAAGACATAAACTGAGGTTGATTATCTACAGTGTCTATATTATAAAAATAAAATTCCAGGGCTGGAGAAGATGGCTTAGCAGTTAAGGCATTTGCCTGCAAAGCCAAAGGACCCAGGTTCAATTCCCTAGGATCCACATTAGCCAGATGCACAAGGGGGCACATGCATCTGGAGTCCATTTGCAGTGGCTAGAGGCCTGATGCGCCCATTCTCTCTCTCTCTCTCTCTCCCCGCCCTCTTTCTCTGTCAAATAAATAAGCAAACAAAAATATATATATATTTTTTTTGGTATTTTGAGGTAGGGTCTCACTCTAGCTCAGGCTGACCTGGAATTCACTCTGTAGTCTCAGGGTGGCCTCGAACTCTCGGCGATCCTCCTACCTCTGCCTCCCGAGTGCTGAGATTAAAGGCGTGTGCCACCACGCCCGGCAAACAAAAATATTTTTAAAAAATAAAATAAAATTCCATTTAGTGATTTGCTATTTTGGAGCTGAGGGCATAGTTCCATGGTACAGGGATGGGAGGCCCTGGGTTCAAGTCATAGTATGACACACACATGCTATTGATGTGTGTATTAATCACGACTGATGTGGCAGGGAAATGGGGAAACAAGCTGGGTGGGGTTGTGCCTGCCTATAGTCCTGGTGCTCAGGAGTCTGAGGCAGAAGGATTGCTGCAAATGTGGTCAGTTTAAATAGTGAGACCTTGTCTCAAAAACTCTCAGCTAGCTAGGCATGGTGATGCAAGCTCTTCATTCCAGCACTAGGGAGGCTGAGGTAGGAGGATTGCCATGAGTTCAAGGCTAGCCTGGGGCTACAGAGTGAGTTCCAGGTCAGCCTGGACTAAAATGAGACCCTGCCTCAGGAAAAAAAAAAAATGCTGGGCATGGCAGCGCACACCTTTAATCCCAGCACTTGGAAGGTAGAGGTAGGAGGATCACCATGAGTTCAAGGCTACCCTGAGACTACATAGTGAATTCCAGGCCTGGGCTAGAGTGAGACTCTACCTCGAAAAACCAAAACCAAAAAAAAAAAAAAAAAAAAAATGTTGGTAAGCAGTTAGATAAAATATCCCTGTGATCATAATATAAATCAATAAGGAAGATGATTTATACTGTTTTGTTTTTTTTGAGATAGTGTCTTGCTCTAACCTGGAAGTCACTATATAGTCTCAGGGTGGCCTCGAACTCATGGCAATCCTCCGCCTCTGCCTCCGGAATGCTGGAATTAAAGGCAAGTGCCAGCCATGCCCCACGATTTATATTGTTTTAATATGTACATAACTTTTCATTTCAGCACTAGGGAAAACACAGGGTCTGGTACATACTCAGCAAATGCCTTACCATTGAGGTATACATCCCACCCTGCACATAGATTTTCAGAAATATGCCTGGGTAGAACTTTGTCAAATGAGTTTAAGAGACCAGGCATATAGCTCAGTAGCAGAGTGCTTGCCTAGTATGCACCAAGTCCTGGGTACAGTCTCTAAAAAATAAAAAGTTTAAGTCAATTTAAGCATTGCTGATGAAGAACACAATTCTTTTTTTTATTTTTATTTTTTGAAAGCGACAGACAGAGAAAGAGGCAGATAGAAAGAGAGAATGGGCCCAGGGCCTCCAGCCACTGCAAATGAACTCCAGCCACGCGTGCGCCCCCTTGTGCATCTGGCTAACGAGGGTCCTGGGGAATCGAGCCTTGAACAGGGATTCTCAGGCTTCACAGGCAAGCACTTAACCGCTAAGCCATCTCTCCAGCCCCAAGAACACAATTCTTTAATTTAACATATATATCATGTGCTGTGCAGCAAATCCCTTGTTTGTGTTCCGTATTTGGCATGGACAGAAACAGAAATCCCTGGTTCAGGTTTAAAGCATTCTGCTTTCAAAGGATACCCAGGGGCTGGAGAGATGGCTTAGCGGTTAAGGCACTTGCCTGCAAAGCCTAAGGACCCAGGTTTGATTCTCCAGGTCCAACATAAGTCAGATTTGCAAGGTGGCACATGTGTCTGGAGTTCATTTGCAGTGGCTAGAGGCCCTGGTGCGCACCCATTTTCTCTCTCTCTCTCTCTCTCTCTCTCTCTCTCTTTTAGTTTTTCGAGATAGGGTCTCAGGGTAGCCTCATACTCTCAGAGATCCTCCTACTTCTGCCTCCTGAGTGCTGGGATCTGGGATTAAAGGCATGTGTCACCATGCCTGGCCCTCTGTGTCCTTCTCTCTGTCTCAAATAAAAATATTTAAAAAAAATAAAATTAAAGGATGCTCAGATTTAAATTCATAAACAAAGCACATGACACTTAGATAGCTGAATTGCCAAAAATAATAATAATAATAATAATAAATCGTTTGGTGGCTTTTCCTGCTGGGCCCTGAGTTGTGGTCCTGGCGTGACCTCAAAGTACTTTCCCCATCTGCAGCGCTGTGACAGCGGAACCAGGTCACCAGCAGACGTTCACCAGGGGAGGAGCACCCAGCACCTGTCTTCGCCTGCTTCGGAGACGATGCCTGGCTTCTCCCGGCAGCGCTGATGGACCGGATGGTGATTTGGTACAAGGTCGCAGCCTTCAGGCCTGTCACGGTGCCCGGAGAGCTGGCCACGGTGGTCTCAATGACCGTGTCCCCATCTTCGGCCGTAAGCAGGTAACTGGTGGCCCCCGGCACCGTAGCCCACTCTACGGTGATGCTGTCACTGATCTTTGAATACGCCTGGTGGATGGTGGGGATTTCCGGAGCTGAAAGAGAGGCTGAAGTTGAACATGAGCCAGGACATCCTGTCACTTCCTCTGCCACCTACAGCATTCTGGTGTGCCCTTCTATGAGCTGTCATTTTCCAGATCATAAAGAGACAGAAGGGTCTAGAGAGATGGCTCAGTGCGTTAAAGAACTTGCTTGCAGGGGCTGGAGGAATGGCTTAGTGGTTAAAGCATTTGCCTGCAAAGCCAAAGTATCCCTGTTCAATTCTCCAGGACACATGTAAGCCAGATGTACAAGGGGGGACACACATCTGGAGTTCATTTGCAGTGGCTTGGAGGCCCTGGTGTGGCCATTCTCTCCCTTTCTCTCTGCCTCTTTCTCTCTCTTAAATAATAAATAAATAAACAGCTTAAAAAAAAAGAGCTTGCTTGCAAAGCCCAGTGGCCTGGGTTCAATTCCTCAGTACCCATGTAAAGCCAGATTTGTCTGGAGTTTATTTATTTATTAGTGGCCAGAGGCTCTGGTCTGCCCATTCTCTCTCTCTCTCTCTCTCTCTCGGTCTGCCTCCTCTTTCTCATAAATAAGTAAATAAATAAATAAAATATTTTTAAAAAGAAAAGACCGAGGCTGGAGAGATGGCTTAGTGGTTAAGGTGTTTGTCTGCAAAGCCAAAGGAGCTGGGTTCGATTCCCCAGGACCCATGTAAGCCAGATACACAAGGTGGCACATGCATCTGGAGTTTGTTTGCAGTGGCTGGAGGCCCTGGTGTACCCATTTTCTCCCTCTCTTCTCTCTCTCTCTCTCTCTCTCAAATAAATAATTTCTTTTTCAAAGAAAAGACAGAAAAGCTGGGTGTGGTGACTTGCCTGTAATCCAGCTACTTTCAAGGGTTTCTACTACAAGACCAGCTAGGGCAACTTAGAGGCTTTGTCTCAAAATCTGACATAACAATAATAATAATACACCTGGGGATATAGTTTAGTGGTAGAGCTAGCATGTATATTTCCTGGCATGTTCAAGCCCCTGGGTTCAATACCCAAAAAGAAAGAAAGAAATTTTAAAAAAGAAAAAGCCAAGCATGGTGGCATACGCCTTTAATCCCAGCATTTGGGAGGCCGAGGTAAGAGGATCACTGTGAGTTTGAAGCCACCCTGACACTACAGAGTAAATTCCATGTCAGCCTGGGCTAGAGGGAGACCCTACTTTGAAAAAACCAAAACAAAACAAAACAAAAAAGAAGAAGAAGGAGAAAAAGAAAAAAGAAAGAAAGAAAGTGAGAAATGAAGGAAAGAAGTTAGGAAGGAAGGAAGGGGGGCATCTGGGAGACAGCTCAGTTGGCAAGTGTTACCACATACGCATAAGGACGTAGTCTTGATCCCCAGCCCCCAAACAGCTGGGCATGACAGTGCAGGCCTATAATGCCAGCACTGGGGAGGCAGAGACAGGAGGAGCCCTAGGACTGGATGGCTTACTAAATCTAGTCAACCAATGAGCTACAAGTTCAGTGAGAGACCTTATCTCAAAAAAGGTGAAGAGTGATTGAGGAAGATACTCAGTATCAACCTCTAGCCTCCACATGCACACTCATACATGTGTACTCATACACATACAAAACCCATATATGAACACACACACACCCCACACACACATACAGAAAAGAAGGAAGACAAGGAGGCAAGAAGAGGGCTAGGGAGATGGCTTAACGGTTAAGGTGCTTGCCTGCAAAGCCAAAGGATCTAGGTTCGATTCCCCAGGACCCATGTAAGCCAGATGAACAAGGTGGCACATGCATCTGGAGTTCATTTGCAGTGGCTGGAGGCCCTGGCTTGCCCATTCTTTCTCTCTCTTTGCTTCTTTCTCTTAAATAAATAAATAAAATAAAACTATTTTTATAAAAGAAGGCAAGAAGACAGGAAAGAAGGAAGAGGGGAGGGAAGGAGGAAGGAAATGACTGCTCTCTAGAAGATAGGCAGAGCTGGGTATGGTGGCTCACGCTTTTATTTTATTGTTTTATTTTTTTTTTGTTTATTTATTTATTTGAGAGTGACAGACAGAACGAGAAAGAGGCAGAGAGAGAGACACAGAGAGAATGGGCGCGCCAGGGCCTCCAGCCACTGCAAACGAACTCCAGATGCGTGCGCCCCCTTGTGCATCTGGCTAACGTGGGTCCTGGGAAGCTGAGCCTCGAACTGGGGTCCTTAGGCTTCACAGGCAAGTGCTTAACCGCTAAGCCATCTCTCCAGCCCTAGCTCACGCTTTTAATCCGTGGACTCTGAAGGCTCAGGTGGATTGGCATGAGTTCCAGGTTAGCCTGGGCTAGAATGAGACTCTGCCTCAGGGGAAAAACAAAAACCAAACCACCCATTCTATTTCTCTCTCCCTGTGTCTGCCTAAATAAGAATTTAAAAAGGGGGGGGGGACTGGAGAGATGGCTTAGCGGTTAAGGTGTTTGCCTACAAAGCCAAAGGACCTTGGTTCACTTCCCCAGGACCCATGTAAGCCAGATGCACAAGGTGGCTCATGGGTCTGGAGTTCGTTTGCAGAGGCTGGAGGCCCTGGGACGCCCATTCTATCTCTTTCTCCCTATGTCTGCCTCATTTTCTCTCTCAAATAAATAAATTAAATAAATAAATAAATAAATAAAAACCCAAACTAAACCAAACCAAAAAGAAAAAAAAAAACATAAGACAGAAGCACCAACCCCTTACTTGGACAGGGTTTCAGAGACCTTTCCCAAGTAGCAAAGGGATTATTTGTACTTTTTGCTGCTGTTGAACAAGTTAGAGTAGAAAGTAGGAAGTGATTGTGGGAAAAAACTCCGAGAAGAGGAAGAGAATAACAGTGGGCCTTTATTCCAGAAGATCCTATTCTAGTTGGATATTCTGGGAAGTTCCAAGGCTGCTTCACTGTTGGTGTCCCCTCTCTGCCCCCAGACTGGCTGCTCTGCTTCCACTTGGGTCCTCCCTTGGTGCCTATGGTCACTGTCTTTGCACATTTTCTTCCTTTTTCTTTTTTCTTTCTTTCTTTCTTTATTTTTTGAGGTAGGGTCTCACTCTAGTCCAAGCTGACCTGGAATTCACTATGGAGTCTCAGGGTGGCCCCAAACTCACAGTGATCCTCCTACCTCTGAAAGGCGTGCGCTGCCACACCCAGCTGACTTTGCACATTTTCCGAGGGGCATTTAATCTAATAAAGGAAGAGGGAGAACTGAGTTCTTTGTTAAGATTGCTCTGTGGCACTCCCTTACTATCAGAGTGGAAACGTCTTCAGGTTCTATATAAAATAGAAATACGCCTTATTCTCACTTTCTTTATCAAGGCATCAGCTTTCAGGACTGGAGAGATGGCTCAACAGTTAAAGGTGCTTGTTTGCAAAGCCTGCTGGGCCTGGTTCAATTCCCCAGTAAATTCAATTCCCACGTAAAGGCAGATGCACAAAGTGGCATATGCACCTGGAGGTAGCAAGAGATCCTGGCGAGTCCATTCCCTCTCTCTCTCCCCCCTCTCTCAGCTAAGTAAATAGATAAAATAGTAAAAACAAAAACACTGGCTTCAGTATAAGGATGGGATGATGTAAGCCCACCTCCTGGGTCCTGACCAAGGTTTGCCATGGGAATGTTTATGTCATGAGCATGTAAGGTGTTCCTATGCTCCAGGTATGAGGTAGGAAATACATCATGGTAATCAGATTTACCACTTCAGAAAATCCATAGACAGAAAAAAAAAAATCTGGGATCTTGTAGGAGATCCTAGTAAAAATACAGAGCAAACATAAGCTGGCTTCCAAAATTCTGAAACCGGGCACTCACCTTTTTATGTTTAATGTGATCTTTTTGCTGGGCAAAATTATTATATGCCAAATTCAAAACTAAGGGGCCAGCCATGGTGGTGTACACTCGTGATCCCAGTACTTGGAAGGCTGAGGTAGAAGGATCTCAAGTTTGAGGCAACTAAGTTACAAGCAGTGACAGTTTGACAAAACACATGCACCCCCCCCAAAAAAGAACAGAAAACAAAAAACAAGCCAGGCATGATGACACCTTTAGTCCCAGCACCCCAGCACTCACAGAGGTAGGAGGATTGCTGGGAGTTCACCTTGAGACTACATAGTACATTCCAGGTCAGCCTGAGCAAGAGCAAGGCCCCACCTCCAAAAACCAACCAAACAAACAAAAAATATTAAGAAGAGGAAGAAAAAAAAAGATGGGCGTGGTGGTGCACGCCTGATCCAGGCCACACTGAGACTACATAGTGAGTTCCAGGTCAGTCTGGGCCAGAGTGAGACCCTACCAAAAAAAAAGAAAGAAAAATAAAACCGAAGCCAGGCATGACGGTGCACTGCTGTCATCCCAGTACTTGGGAGGCAGAGACAGATCAGTAGTTGAAGAACAACCTCAACTACATAGTGAGTTTGAGGACAGCCTTGGCTACATGTTCCTGGCCCTGTCTCAACCAAAATATAAAAACCAAAACAAACAAACAAACAAACAAAACACCAAAACCTCCCAAGCAAGCAAGAAATACCAAAGGGGAAAACAATATGGACAAGTGATTCTGCCAGCATCAACTCATCCACGCTTCCCCTCAGCCAATGTCCCTGTGGACAAAACACAGACAAGCTCTCTTTCCTTGACTTGGCTTTGGCAGCATCTCAGAAATAACCATGCTGCAAAAAAACGGACAAAGTCTCCAGTGTGCCCTGGCCAGACATTCCAGGAACATCACTCGGGGCCATCTCTGTTTTCACTGAAAGAAAATCACAGCCCGGCGTGGTGGCGCACGCCTTTAATCCCAGAGGTAGGAGGATCACCGTGAGTTCGAGGTCACTCTGAGGCTACATAGTGAATTCCAGGTCAGCCTGGGCTAGAGTGAGACCCTACCTCGAAAAACCAAAAAAAAAAAAAAAAAAGAAAATCATGATGGTTATGTACGCCGGAGAAGGCAGAAACTTCAGGGCTATTTGTTGGTGGAAGCTGATTCTGCAGGCAGGGTGTTCATGTTCCTTTTGGCCTCAGGAAGGCCTTCCCCTTTCTCTCTCTCTCTCTCTCTCTCTCTCTCTCTCACACACACACACACACACACACCTCCCTCTCATCTGCTCCCCAGTCATGTTCTCTGTGGCCTCCTTTTCTGGTGTCTGTCAATGCCTTGTGTCTCCTCTGTCCCATGGATTATCTTATGCCCTGTGCTAGACAGTTTGGCTCATTAGGATGGACTCAAGTGCTCAGAAAATGACCAGTTGCAGACACAGAAGGGCTGACACGGCACTCATGGAGTAGGTCTAAAAGGCTGGCATGTGGCTTGGTGCCACAAAATTTGCCCCCATTGAACGGAGCTAGGAGGGGGAGTTGTCATACAGGGTCGTGGAGTAGAAAAAGAATGAAGGATTTGCATTCAAAACTCTAGGTTTCGCTGGGCATGGCGGCGCACACCTTTAATCCCAGCACTCGGGAGGCAGAGGTAGGAGGACTGCAGCGAGTAAATTCCAGGTCAGCCTGAGCTAGAGTGAAATCCTACCTCAAAAAACCAAAACAAACAAACAACAACAACAACAACAACAACAAAATACCTCTAGGTTTCAAAAAAAAAAAAAAGAAATTTAAAAAGTCAAGCGTAGTGGCTCATGCCTTTAATCCCAGCACTCAAGAGGCAGAGGTAGGAGGATCACTGTGAGTTTGAGGTCACCCTAAGACTACATAGTGAATTTCAGGTCAGTCTGGGCTACAGAGAGACCCTACTTCAGGGAGAAAAAAGAGAAAAAAGAAACTCTAGGTTTAAGGCCTAGCTCTGCTTTTAATTTTTTTGTGTGTGTGTATGAATAAGTTCAAGGCATTTAATCTATTCTAGTTTCACTAATTTCCTTTGAGAAATGCAGACTATTAATAATATCTACATTTTAGGAATCACTTTGAAATGTAAAATACTAAAGATTAAGTGAAAAGAGCATTATGTAAGTGCTCTGTGAAAGCACTCATGGGCTGGAAAGATGGCTCAGCAGCTAAAGGCACTTATTTGCAAAGTCTGGGGGCTTGGGTTCAGTTTCCCAGTACCCATGTAAAAACCAGATGCACAACATGCTGCATACATCTGGGGTTCGTTTGCAGTGGCAAGAGATCCTGGCGTGCCCATTCTCTCTCTGTCTCACTTTTTATCTCTCAGATGAATAAATAAATAGATCAATCAATAAATTAATAATAGAAATAAATAATGAAAAATAAGTGTGTGCAGTGTGGTGTGTGTACCTAAAGCAAGCAAGCTTGGATAGGTTTGGAAAAGCCACAGAAGGTACCAGTAAAGGTGAGATTTTGGGGAGTCTGAGACAAGCCCAAGCTGATTCACAGCTGACTCTTGGCCCTGTTGAGCAGCTGTGGCTATGAACCCACTCCCCTCCAGGAGACAAGAAGGAGGGCCGAGGCTCCCCGTGGGAACATTCCAGTGTGTCAGGGCCTGAAGTGAGGAGCAGGTGAGATCACCAGCTGTCCTGTGAATGAGTCCAAGTACCCCGACCTGATGTGGCAGGATGAGGACCATACTCTGGGGGGACACTTGTTTGGTGGGAAGGATGGACCGAGTCGGTAAATCTGGTGCTATGACCGGTCTCAACAGATCCTCGGAGAACAGAAGAAAAGCAGGCTGCTGGAAAGAAGACGGACAACTGAGGCGGAAGAAGAACATGGTTCTGAGGGCATTACAAACCTACTGGCATTTATCATTCTATTACAGTTTTGAAAACAGAGTTAGCATCTGTTTCTCTTTTTAAAATATTTATTTTTATTTATTTATCTGAGAGAGAGAGAGAGAGAGAGAGAAGCAGATGGAGAAAGAGAGAGAATGGGCGTGCCAAAGCCTCTAGCGGCTGCCAACACGCTCCAGTTGCCCGCGTGCGCCACCTTGTGCGTCTGGCTTACGTGGGTCCTGGGGAATCAGACTTGGGTCCTTAGACTTCGCAGGCATGTGCCTTAACGCTTAAGCCAGCTCTCCAGCCCCGCATATTTTTTTTGTTGTTGTTTTGTTTATTTATTTGAGAGCAACAGACAGAAGGAGGGAGAGAGAGAGAGAGAGAGAGAGAGAGAGAGAGAGAGAGAGAGAGGAGAGAATGGGCGCGCCAGAGCTTCCAGGCCCTGTAAACGAACTCCAGATGCGTGCGCCCCCTTGTGCATCTGGCTAACGTGGGTCCTGGGGAATTGAGCCTCGAACCGGGGTCCTTAGGCTTCGCAGGCAAGCGCTTAACCACTAAGCCATCTCTCCAGCCCTTTTTAAAAATTTTTTTAAAGATTTTTTAAAATTTTTATTTACTTACTAGAGACGAGAGAGAGAGTGTGAGCGAGCGAATGGGCACGCCAGGGCCTCCAGCCACTGAAAATGAACTCCAGACGCATGCACCACCATGTGCATCTGGCTTACATGGGACCTGGAGAATCGAACCTGGGTCCTTAAACTTCACAGGCAAGTGCCTTAACCGCTAAGCTGTCTCTCCAGCGCCGCCCCCCCCCCCCCGCCCCTGCATCTGTTTATAGTAAAGGACTAGTGGCTTGGGGCTAAGATTGATTGACTTCAGGGCCTCACACATGCTAGGCAAGCTGTTTACCACTGAGCCACACCCCCCAGCTAAATGATATTGTCATTTAAGACTGATATTATTCTTTTTTCATTATTGTTTGTTTTGGCTTTTTCGAGGTAAGATCTCACTCTATACCAGGCTGACCAGGAACTTACTTTGGTAGTCCCATGCAGGCCTTGAACTCACAGTGATCCTCCTACCTCTGCCTCTGGAGTGCGGGGATTAAAGGCGTGGGCCACCACGCCCGACTTGATAAAGACTGTGGAATGCCGATGGAATTTATGATTCCTGCCTTCACTGCTATGTTGGGGGGAGCCGGTGGAGGGGGATAGAGGAGAGAGTTTGAATGACTACTGTCAGGAATGAGTTTTCCCTTTCTTCTCTGTTTACCCCACTTACTGGGTTGATAAAAGGGAAAAACTTTATTCCCTAGATGTGTATCCAAACAGATTGATCTGTCAGAAATGAAACCCTTTGATTCTATGAACTCTGGTCTAAATTAGTCTGGAGGCCAGAGCAGGATGAACAGCTGATGGCAAAGCTCAAAGAGCATCACGACACTCACACTCAAGACGAAATCCAATGGAGCCCATCTGCTGCAAAACCGGGACAGACCAACGAACCCAGTCATCGGTATCAAACCTGATCTGCCCCCTTGTTCTTGAATATAGTGGGTTGAATATGGGGATTAAAGAGAGTTCATCATAAGGTTTCTGTGGGCCCTAGACGTAAGAGAGAGGAACCCTTGACTTTATTATCAAAAGGCCAAGTGCTTTTGCAAAAGCACTTAAAAGTTGAGCACAGGGCTGGAGAGATGGCTTAGCAGTTAAGCGCTTGCCTGTGAAGCCTAAGGGCCCCGGTTCGAGGCTCAATTCCCCAGATGTTAGCCAGATGCACAAGAGGCACATGCGTCTGGAGTTCATCTGCAGTGGCTGGAGGCCCTGGTGTGCCCATTCTCTCTCTCTCTCTCTCTCTCTCTGCCTCTTTCTCTCTCTGTTGCTCTCAAATAAATAAATCAAAATGATTTAAATATATAGATAGATAGATAGATAGATAGATAGATGAAAGTTGAGCACAGGCCGGGCATGGTGGCTCACGCCTTTAGTCTCAGCACTCAGGAGGCAGAGGTAGGAGGGTCACCATGAGTTCAAGGCCACCCTGAGACTACATAGTGAATTCCAGGTCAGCCTGAGCTAGAGTGAGACCCTACCTCAAAAACCAAAAAAAAAAAAAAAAAGTTGAGCACAGTGGCATGCACCTGTAATCTACCAGCTACTCCAGAGGCTGAGGCAGGACTACTTGAGTCCAGGGGTTCAAGACTAGCCTGGGCAACATAGCAAGGCCTCATCTCAAACAAAATGAATAAAGTCAACAGAGAAATTTTGTTTTTTTCGAGGTATGGTCTCACTCTAGCCCAGGCTGACCTGGAATTCACTATGTAATATCTAGAGTGGCCTCGAACTTATGGCGATCCTCCTACCTCTGCCTCCTGAGTGCTGGGATTAAAGGCGTGCAACACCACGCCTGGCTTCAAAAGAGAAATTTAAAAATCACTTGGTACCTGGAGAGATTGCTCAGTGAGTAAAGATGTTTGCTTTACAAAGCCTGCCAGCCTAGGTTCAGTTCCTCAGTACCCACGTAAAGCCAGATGCACAAAGTGGCACATATGTCTGGAGTTCATTTGCAGGTGCAAGAGGCCCCATCACCCACCCATTATCTTTCTTTTTTCCTCTCTCCTCTCACAAATAAATAAATAAAAATACTTTTTAAAAAAAATCACTTGGGGGCTGGAGAGATGGCTTAGCGGTTAAGCGCTTGCCTGTGAAGCCTAAGGACCCCTGGTTTGAGGATCGATTCTCCAGGACCCACGTTAGCCAGATGCACAAGGGGGCGGTGCACGCGTCTGGAGTTCGTTTGCAGTGGCTGGAAGTCCTGGCGTGCCCATTCTCTCTCTTTCTCTCTCTGCCTCTTTCCCTCTCTCAAATAAATAAATAAAAATAAAAATATTAAACAAAATGTTTTAAAAAAAGTATAAGAAACTTAAGAGGCTTGAGGCTTAAGGGGCTCAGTAGTTGAAGGCACTTGCTTACAAAGCCTGACAGCCCTAGTTTGATTTCCCAGTACTCATGTAAGGCCAGATGCACAGGGTGGCCCATACATCTGGAGTTTGGAGTTTGTTTGCAGTGTCAAGAGGCCCTGGCATGTCCATTTTCTCTCTGTCTCTCTTTCTCTCCTTGAAAATTAATAAATAAATAATATAATAATATTATTATTATAAAAAGAATTAAAGCATGAATTAGAATAAAGCAGGAAATAGTAATTTTTCTTAATTTGAAAGAGAGAGAGAGAGAGGCAGATAGGGAGAGAGAGGATGAGCATGCATTCGGGCCCTGCAAACAAACTCCAGACACATGAGCTACCTTGTGCATCTGGCTTTATGAGCGTCTTGGGGGAATTGAACCTGGGTTCTTTGGCTTTGCAGGCAAGTGCCTTAACCTCTAAGCCATCTCTCCAGACCAGGAAATAGTACATTTTTACAACTTAGCTGTATATGCATTGATTTTAGAAAAGTTTACAGTGTAGGGCCAGGTGTGGTGGCACACGCCTTTAATTCCAGCACTCGGGAGGCAGAGGTAAGAGGATCACAGTGAATTTGAGGCCACCCTGAGATTACACAGTGAATTCCAGGTCAGCCTGGGCTAGAGTGAAACCCTACCTCAAAAAACCAAGAAAAGAAAAGAAAAGTTTACAGTGAAGCCAAATACCTGAATAAATTAAAAATTGCCTTAATTCTATTTCCTTTTCTATGGTATGGACAAAATAATAAAAATTGTTCCAGTGTATGTTGAATCTCTGTGAGAGTTTATCACCAAAATAGCTGATTTTTGTATGGCTCTTACAGGTAATCTAAATCCAGTTGAACATAAATTGAGAACTTAGATTTTTGGATGCATAAACCAGAAGAAGTTTCCAGAAAAACGTTTTTGTTTTGTTTTGCTTTGCTTTTTGAGGTAGGGTTTCACTCTAGTCCAGGCTGACCTGTAATTTACTATGTAGTCTCAGGGTGGCCTCAAACTTATGGTGATCTTCCTATCTCTGCCTCCCTAGTGCTGGGATTAAAGGTGTGTGTCACCACGCCCAGCTCTGAATCTTTTTATTAAAAAAACAAAAACTTCTTTTTACCTCAAAATCACTCTTGTCTATATCCTACATAAGCAATGTTAGATACATAAAGGTTTTTCTTGGTCTGGAGAGATTGCTGAGTAGTTAAGGCACTTGCCTGCAAAGTCTAACAACTGGAGCTCGATTCCCCAGTATCCACATAAAGCCAGATGCATAAAGTGGTGCATGCATCTAGAATTCTTTTGCAGCGGCTAGAGGCCCTGGCATGCTTATTCTCTCTCTCTCTCTCTCTCTCTCTCTCTCTCTCTCTGCTTGAAAATAAATAAATAAATAAATAAATAATTTTTTTTCCTTGCTCTGGAGAGACTGCTCAGTAGTTAAGGCACTTGCTGGCAAAGCCTAAAGACCCAGGTTCAATTCCCCTGAACCCATGTAAGCCAGATGCAGTGGTTAGAGGCCCTGACCCACCCATTCTCTCTCTCTCCCTCTCTCTCTCACTCTCTCTGTCATAAATAAATAAATAAATAAAAACAAATATTTTTTAAAAGTTTTTCTTGATTTAAAATAGGGAATGATGGCCAGGCATGATGGTGCACAATTTTAATCCCAGTACTCAGGAGGCAGAGGTAGGAGGATCATTGTGAGTTCGAGGCCACCCTGAGACTACATAGTGAATTCCAGGTCAGCCTGGGCTACAGGAAGACCCTACCTTGAAATACCAAAAGTAAAATAATAAAATAAGACAGGGAGGGCTAAAAATTTCATCAAATGCAACATCTCTAATTTTTTCCCTCTAACTTTGCAGAAGGCAAATAAGAAAAGTTTTATAAATTCGACTATTGTTATTAAGATTATATTTGTGTAGAATGATGACCATTGTGACATGGCTAAAATGTGTATGAGAAAACGGCTGCACTCATTCAATTACAGTACTCACTTATAGGACTTGTTTTTTTTTTAATTGGATTCATTTATTTGCCTTATCAGTTATGTACTTATCAGTACTCCCCAGTACCTCATAGTGGGGTCTAGCACTTAGTGTGAGTGCTCAGAAAAATCTGGATGGTCTTTATATTTCAGGGTAGCACATAAATCAACAATGGAAATTAAAATCAAATAAAAGGAAGGAAAACATTTGTTGGAATTTTTTTTTACCTGTTTTGGATGAAATAACCTGAAAAGGAAAGTTTAAAATATTAGAACACAAGGAAAAACATCATCTGTGGAAGTACGGTAGTAGTGATCACAACATTTCTACACATAATGTGAGCAATCTTTTGATTCCTATGAGTGCTTTTATGTGTAGCTCGCTTCCCAGCACTGGACTCTACCACAAAGCAATCTGAAGGAGAACTTAGAGGCTGGAGTAGATCGCATTACTATTTCATTTCCCCCCTTGAATCTACGTATTGAACAAAGTCAGGCTGCTGACAGATTTTTCAGAGCCCTTTGTTCTTGAGATACAATGATAATCTGTTTTCCTTTCTGTAGTATGTCACATAAAATTTCGATTACTCACACACATATATGGTCCTAATGTATTTCTAGTTCTATCTTCCTCCCTACCCTCATCCCCTCAATAAGAGGGAAAGATAATCTATGTGTCTCTTTATCCCATCCTCTGCCACATAGCTGCAGGTCTCTGGAAAAGTGAACTCACCATGTTAAGACAGATGAGACGGAATCCGATCAAAGACAGACATTTGCCCAGTCCTGCAGCCATCCTGTTGGGCACAGCATTCACAGGGCACAAAACACGGAGATCTGGATCCTCTTTAGCCCCAAGGAGTATGGCGCTGGAGGTCCGTAGGTGTGGGTGGGGCTGTGGTATTGAGAACAGACTCTGGAAGTTGCCTGTCCTATGTGGAGCTTACCTGTAACCAGGGGCGCTTAGGGACTGGCAGGGATACAAAGACTGAAAAGAAAAAAAAAAAAAAGAGAGGGAGAGAGATTGACGGTTGGAAAAAGCCATGCCAAGCAGGTCAAAAGAGCTACTGTAAACTCAGCTTCAAGATGATAGCTATAATGTTCTCTCAGTTTTTAAAATCATTTTTTCTAAGTAAAACTCTTACAAACCTGTACAGAAAGTTATTGATGTGGTAGAATGATGATTTTTTTAAAAAAATATTTTTATTTATCTATTTGTAAGTAGACAGAGGAAGAGAGAAGAGAGACAGAAAGTGGATGTGCCAGGGCCTCCGGCCCCTGCAAACAAACTCCAGATGCACGCACCCCGTTTGTGCATCTGGCTTTACATGGACACTAGGGAATCGAACCTGGGTCGTCGGGCTTTGCAGGCAAGAGCCCCCAGTGACACTTTCTCAGGAGGCTGGAGACCCAAGTTACAAGCTTTAATCAAATACCCGAGTCTAGGGGGGACATACGTTCAAACTATTACAGCCATCTTACAAGTTCAGCTTCTTAATACTAGTTAGATTTTAAACTAAACACTGTAATATTTAGTTCTTACAATAGGCAATGAACAGCCTCTGTTGCCTTGTCTGAAGTCACGAAACTATCAAATCGCTTAGCAGGGATTAAAATTTATCAGTCTAACCTCTACTTCCAACCAAGATAGGGCAAAGGACATTGGATTTATCCCTCACAGCAGTTTGGGCTGGGGATGTAGCTCGGTGGCAGTGTTTACCAGTGTGCCAAAGGCTCTGGATTTAATCCTCAGCACCCTGAGAATAAACAGAACAAAATAAGCTAGAGTAATTAAGACACGGTTGAATTGGCATCAAGAAAAACAAATAGGGGGCTGGAGAGATGGTTAGCGGTTCAGGCCCTTGCCTGCAAAGCCTGAGGACCTAGATTCGACTTCCCAGGACCCATGAAAGCCAGGTGCACAAGGTGGCACATACATCCGGAGTTTGTTTGCAGTGGCTGCGGGCCCTGGTGCGCCCATTCTCTCCCTCTTTCTCTCTCTCCTCTCTGTCTCTGCCTCTTTCTCTCCCCCTCTCTCAAATAAATAAATATTAATTTTTTAAAGGTTAAAATAAAATGAACTCTACATGCATGTACCACCTTGTGCATCTGGCTTATGTAAGACCTGGAGAACTGAACCTGGGTCCTTATGCTTTGTAGGCAAGTGCCTAAACCACCAAGCCATCTCTCCAGCCAATTTGTTGTTGTTGTTTTCAAGGTAGGGAGTGGTGGCTTAGCTGTTAATGGTGCTTGCTTGCAAAGTCTGATAGTCAAGATTCAATTCCCCAGTACCCATGCAAAGCCAGATGCACAAAGCGGCACATGCATTGAGAGTTCATTTGCAGTGACTGGAGGCCCTAGTGTGCCCATACTCTCTTTCTGTCTGTCTCTTTCTATTTCTTCTCTCTCTCTCTTAAATAAATAAATAAATAAATAAATAAATAAATAAATATGTGTCATTGCATGCTTTATCAAAATTCCAAACCTCTGTACTAGTAAGGGAATATGAAGATAAGCTACAGATTGGGGGGAAACATTGCAAATCATGTATCTAAAAAGGGCTTGAGCCGGGCGTGGTGGCGCACACCTTTAATCCCAGCACTCGGGAGGCAGAGGTAGGAGGATCGCCGTGAGTTCGAGGCCACCCTGAGACTACACAGGTGAATCCCAGGTCAGCCTAGGCTAAAGTGAGACCCTACCTTGAAAAACCAATACTAGAAAATAAAATAGTTCTAGGGATGTAGCTCAGCTGGTAGAGTGCTTGCCTAGCATGCATGAACCCCTGGGTTCGATCCCCAGCACTCCATAAAACCAGGCGTGGTAGCACATGCCTGTTATCTAGTTTTTGGGAACTGGAGGCAAGAATACCAGAAGTTCAAGGTCATCTTTGGCTATGTAGCCCTAGAATATGTAAGACCTTGTCTCCAAAAACAAGTACTATATAAACAACAAAGATGAACCACATTGAGGAGGCGTGAGGAAAGGTGGGGGGGGGGGAGAGAGAGAAAGAAAGAGAATGAGAGACAGAGCAACAGATAGTAGAATGTAGCTATCTGGTTTTATCCACATATGTAAATTTCTAAAAATGCAAACCATTCTAAAAGCAGAAAGCAAATCAATGGTTGCTTAGAGACAGGAAGGGTAGAAGGAAGGGATTACAAAAGTAGAAGAAACTCTTAGAGATGGATGATATATTCATTATCTCATTTGTGTTGGTTTCATGAGTATATACATATGTCAAAACATACTGTTTATGCTTTAAATATGAATAATTTATTGTGTGTCAGTTATACCTAAATACAATTTTTTTTTTTTCTTCTAAAAAATGAGTCTGGGCCTGGAGAGACGGCTTAGCTGTTAAGGAATTTGCCTGCAAAGCCAAAGAATCCCAGTTCCAGTCTCCAGGACCCACACAAGCCAGATGCGCAAGGGGGCGCATGCATCTGGAGTTCATTTCAAGTGGCTGGAGGCCCTGGAGCACCCATTAAAAAAAAAAAAGAAAAGAAAAAAAAAGCTGGAGGCTGGCGACTTGGCTTATGCACATACCCACAATGCACTGCTCAAAGGTCATTACTCAGATTAAAGCTGGTAGACTGTTTTTTCGTCTTTGCGATTCCTTTATTGAAAAATGAGACGACTTTAGAGGCTTATGTGAGCTAAAAGCAGAGGTCCTGAGCTGTTTTTTTTTTTTTTTTCTAACTAGGTACCACTAGTGTGCTAGGAGTTGCAGCAAACTGAGACCCGTATGCGCAGAACTAAAGATGTGCTTTGGTTTCTCTTCAGATCGAATAAATCTTTCGCCTTTTACTAAAGATTTCCGTGGAGAGAAACAACTTTAAGTCATAACCCAATTTTTTGAGGCCTTGTGTTGGGCAAGGCTGGTAATGCTGTTTGGAAGAAAGATTTGTGAGTGCAGGGCAAGGGTTGGGAGGGCAAATAGAACAGTGATAGGGGGTCAGAGAGATGGCTTTCACTAAGGTGCTTGCATGTGAAGCCAAAAGATCCAAATTCCATTCTCCAGGTCCCATGTAAACCAAATTTAAAAAGCCAGATTAAAGAAGAACAACAAAACAAAAAACCAGAAAAATGCTTTTTTTTTTTTTTTTTTTTTTTTTTTTTTTTGGTTTTTCGAGCTACCAGGCTGACCTGGAATTCACTATGGAGTCTCAGGGTGGCCTCGAACTCACACTGATCCTCCTACCTCTGCCTCCCAGTGCTGGGATTAAAGGCGTGCGCCAACCATGCCCGGCTCTTTAAGTCAATTTAACTTCAGAATATTTTACTTTATTTTTAAATTTTATTTATTTATTTTTATTAACAACTTTCATGATTGTAAACAATATCCCATGGTAATGCTCTCCCTCCCCCCACTTTCCTCCTTGAAACTCCATTCTCCATCATATCCCCTCCTCCTCTCAATCAGTCTCTCTTTTATTTTGATGTCATGATCTTTTTCTCCTATTATGATGGTCTTGTGTAGGTAGTGTCAGGCACTGTGAGGTCATGGATATCCAGGCCCATTTTGTGCCTGGAGGAGCACGTTGTAAGAAGTCCTACCCTTCCTTTGGCTCTTACATTCTTTCCACCACCTCTTCCACAAGGGACCCTGAGCCTTGGAAGGTGTGATTAACTTCAGAATTTTAAGCTCCTTGTACTAAACCCCTCTATGTTCTATGAGATGTCATGAATTCAAGCAGTTTTATCACGTAGTTGTTAGGCATTTAGCGCATTTGGTAAATGTATATTGAACACCTACATCATAGTAAGAACTGTTCTAATTACAAGGTTACAGACAGAAATGAGAGCCCTGTACTCGTGGAGCATAAATTTTAGTAGAGGAAGACCAAAATAAACAGCTATAATAAAACAATGCATCTGTTGTTGCTAAATATTATGTAGAAAAATAGACCAGACTAACAGGAGTGAATGGCAAGGGATAAAGTGCTGGCTTATACAGAATTCAATGAAGAACTCTCTGGAAACCAGATGCTTGTACATTGGACCAAGGGTTGGGCAGGAGGGAGTCCTTCAGAGATCTAGGAAAAGAGCATGCCAGGCAGAGAGAAGAGGAAAGGCAAAATGCCTAGGAGGATGAGGGCTTGGTTGGAGCAGTGAGCGCTCACGGCCCAGCTTCTAGTCTAGTCTCTTCCTGGCTTGCCCTTGGCTGAAGGGAGTGTCCTTTCTCAAAGCCACACTCCCATCTGGAACAACCACATCTAGTGACTGATAAATACAGGTGTTGGGCTGGACAGATGGCTTAGTCTGTGGAGCCTAAGGACGCAGGTTCAACCCCTCAGTCCCCACATAAGCCAGAATCACAAGGTGGCACATGCATCTGGAGTTCATTTGCAGTGGTGAGAGGCCTTGGTGCACCCATTCTCTCTCTCTCTCAATGCCCTGAATTCAGGGCAGCTTTGAGGGGAGTTCTGCATGGTACAACCATGGCGCTCGCTAAGGCTGGGGTGAGGGTAATGTGAGAGGTGTCTAGGATGCTGTCAATATCTGGTTCACATGTACCCAGTGTTTCAGAGGTGGGAGGCTCAAACCCATCCAGTGTGTCATTGGGAATGTTGGTAAACAGGGCCACTCTGGCATCCAGCTTGGGTTCGGGGCCCATAGTGCCCTATATCATGCACTACAAGCACTGTTTTAGGGTACATACTGTGTCCCAAAGGAGGGAACCCTGTACTGGCATGGTATTCTCTGGAAATATGCTTCTGGACCTTCCCTAGGTCACTGTTATGGTTTAAGGTCATGGATATAAAGAGACACCAGTCAGCATTATTGTCTTTTCTTGTTGGAGAGAGAGAGAGAGACACACACACACAGAGAATAGGTGCGCCAGGGCCTCCAGCCACTGCAAACGAACTCCAGAGGCATGTGCCACCTTGTGCATCTTGCTTATGTGGGTCCTGGGGAATTGAACTGAGGTCCTTTGGCTTTGCAGGCAAGCACCTTAACCACTCTCCAGCCCTATTGTCTTTTGTTGTTATGTTTTGTTTGGCTCCCGAGTAGGCTGAGAATTTGTATCTAATTTACATTTGTGGTGTTACTGGACAAGCAGGCTAGAAAGAGCTGTCAGCAAGGAGTTCAGGATGTTTATAAGGAAGGGATTTATGACATTGGACAGCGGAAAGTAAGGTAGGCAAACGAGGTGAGGCCTGAACTATTTCATTGCGATGGAGTCTGAGGGGCCTGTAAAGGGGAGTGAGACGCTGGTAAGGACAATGGGCTAGACGACCCAGGTAGTCAAAGAACCGTGAGACAGGATTTTTGCATGTGTATGGTATGTATGTGCATGCATGTGTGCACACGTCTGTGTGTGTGTGTCTATAGGCCAGAGAACACCATGGGTGTCGTTCCTCTGGAACACTGTTTTATTTTATTTTTTTGGTTTTTCGAAGTAGGGTCTCACTCTAGCCCAGGCTGACCTGGAATTCACTATGTAGTCTCAGGGTGGCCTTGAATTCACAGTGATCCTCTTACTCTGCTTCCCCAGTGATGGGATTAAAGGCGTGAGCCACCACGCCGGCTTTTTTTTTTTTTTTTTTAAATGGGGTCTTTCATTGGTCTGATGTTCACCTACCTCTGAGTTAACCCCCCAGCCTGCTTCTGTAACTTTCAATGATTTCATTCTCTCCAATACTCAGGCTTTTCTATTTTATTTTTAAATTCAATTTTATTCTATTTCATTATTATTTTTGGTAGGGTCTGGCTCTAGCCCAGGCTGACCTGGAGCTCACTATGTAATCTCAGGGTGCCCTTGAACTCACGGTGATCCTCCTATGCCTCTGCCTCCCAAGCGCTGGGATTAAAGGTGTCCGCACCACTCGGGGCAGTATTTTGTTTTTTTAGTTTTTTGAGGTAGGGTTTCACTCTAGTCCAGGCTGACCTGGAATTCACTCTGTATTCTCAGGGTGGCCTCGAACTAATGGCAATCCTCCTACCTCTGCCTTCGAGTGCTGGGATTAAAAGCATGCGCCACCACGCCTGGCCAGTATTTTATTTTTTAAAGTTATTTTATTAGAGAGAGGGAAAGAGGCAGATAAAATGTGTGTGCCAGGGCCTTCAGCCGCTGCAAACAAACTCCAGACCATGCACCATCTTGTGCATCTGGTTTACGTGGGTCCTGGGGAATCGAGCCTAGGTCCTTTGGCTTTGCAGGCAAGCGCCTTAACCACCAAGCCGTCTCTCCAGCCATTTTATTGTAGTTTTCAAGGTAGGGTCTCACTCTAGCCCTCACAGTGAACCCCAGGGATCCTCTTATGTCGCCCTTTCCCTGTGGACTAAGGCCAGAGGCACTCCAGAAATCCCCCAGCCTCATCATCAGCTACCAGGTGGTCACTCACATTCACTAGCCTACAGACAGCCATTGTTGGAATGCCCATCCTATGGAAAAGCCAATCTAGGAAATCCCTCTTTACTTCATTCTATTGGTTTAGTTCCTGCAGGGAACCTTAGTTCAGTCACTGTGGAATTTCACATGTTCGCCCTCATGTGATAACTATGCAGATGTGGTCAGGTCTTCTAAAAAGACTGCCTAGTCCTTCCCTCCCCTTCGCTGCTGGGAAATGAAATCAACTCATTAAAGGATCTTGAAATTGAGGGTGGGGCGAAATAGGCACTTCCTCAGCAAGGCCCTGGATTTGATTCCCAGCAGCAAGAAGGAAACACACGCCTTAGAACCTGACACTAAAACAAACGACTGAGCAGCAACAAAAACATGAACATTTCATATTAACTGGTGATAGATTAAGCCATGTATAGGATTTCAGGTATGTTCTCATACCAAAATGCTCATTGGAAACTTATGTAAGGCAGTTGTGGTAGTACTGTGTGGGTGGGCACACTAGCCCTCTTGCCACTCAAGACGAATGCCTGATGCTTGTGCCTTTTTGTCTGAATTTTACGTGGGTGTGACTGAAACTGAACCCAGGTAGGCACTTTGCAAGCATCTTCAACCACTGAGCAATCACCCCAGCCCTGTGATGAGTGCTTTTTACGTTTGGAATGTTTAAAATTTTAATGAAACTGTACTCAAAAAAGCTGTAATTTAGGTCTGTGGAGGCAACAGTAGTGGCAAAGTACAGGGCTCAGGCCAATCTGGTTTTTAGTCAACAGGATCTTTATTTTTTCAAGGTAGAGTCTCACTCCAGCCCAGGCTGACCTCTAACTCATGGCAATCCTCCCACCTCTGCCTCCCAATTGCTGGGATTAAAGGTGGGCACCACCACGGCCGGTTTAGTCAATAGGTTTTTTCTACCTGTAACTTTCCTGACGCTAAATTTAAAAACAGACTAGAGCCAGGTGTGGTGGTGCACTACAGAGGTTGAGATAGGATTGCCCTGTGTTCTAAGCAGGTCAACCTGGGCTACTGAGACCCTGTCTCAAAAACACATGGAAACCATGACAATCTCATTTTTAGCTGTTTCAAGAAGCAAATTTTGTTTTTTGAGGCAGGGTCTCACTCTAGCTTAGGCTGACCCAGAATTCACAATGTAGTCTCAGAATGGCCTTGAACTCAGTGACCCTCCTACCTCTGCCTCCTGAGTGCTGGGATTAAAGAAGTGCGCCACCAGGCTGGGATCATAACAAGAATACTTCCTTTAGAATTTGTCCAATGTTGCCCAATGGCAGACTCAGTTCACTGAATGTTTCTGTGGGAAGGCTTGAGCACCCATCAGATGGGGACGTCACCAGTGGGCCTTTCATGGCGCACAGGAAGATCGCTACACTCACTTTGGATCCTAGTACTGATGAAGCCTAAACATACCTGAGTAGATTGTCTTACAAAACTTCATTCAAGTTTAAATGACACTTTAGTTTGAGATGATGTCAACAAGCACCAGATGGGGAAGAAGTCAAATCATTGACAGAAAGTAGGTACTGTGGAGAGTTCCACTAAGAATCAGACTGGTGCACATCTGATTCCAGTCTACAGGTTTAAAATTCACTGTCCTCTACACGAAGTGTACCCTGCTGGCATTTTGTTTCCACAATAAAAATAACTTTAAAAATATTAACAAATGGGGGAAAAGCCAACACCCAGGATAAAGGATTTAATCCAGTATTTATTCCACACTCATGATGGTTCTCTGTAATCAGAATACAAGTCATAAGAACAATCTATCAAATAATTTGCTGATAGTCTTAAATAATGCAGCACAGCATTACTTTTAATACTTGTCATAGATTAAAAACTCAAACAGCAATCTTCATTGTCAATAAAAAAGTTTTGAATTTTAAAAAAAGGATACTATATCAAGCTGTTTCATAATTTAAGTATATTCCACTTATAAAAATGCTTTGGAAGCCTGAGGCTTGAATATGCTTCTCTACTCATTTGCCCCACCCTCTCCCCAATTCCACATTAGTATAGGGGTGCTGCAAGAATGCTAGGCTTTAGACATTTCTTCTTTAATATAGTTCTTTAAAAATCTGAGAAAGAATTCAAGGGAAAAAAAGATTACATGTCATGTATTTTTTTCAAATAAAAAACAAAACTAAGTGGATAAATTTTAGGCATACTAAATAAGTGTCCCTTTGAGGTAGAATGCTAAAAGGACTTTTGATCAAAACAGCCTAATTTAAATCTCTTATAAATTCTCTCTAAAAGTTAACTGTGGAGAATGTTATGTGTAACATATTAACAACAGCCTTCCAAGGCAATATACAGTGGACAAGAATGTTAATCCTACAACTCTTGCCTTCATGTACATTGAAAGCACGTAATTCTCCTATAGGACATCCAAGATCCATTCCGAAAGTCTTTAGCATTCTATTACGAAAAGTACAGCCATGCTAACTTCAGTACACAACCATAATCCCACACCTACAAAACAAAAATAGAATTACTGGCAGTTTATTGCCTTATACAAATTTAACCAACATGGCTACCATGCCAAAGGAAGTAGAACATTTTCAGGACATATGTACAGACTGTACATTTTAAAAACAAACAATAAAAATGCAAGAACAATCTGTGCATCATGGACCAACTCATTGGGTGAAAACATCAATGCAATAAATGGGATTACAAAGGCACTTCCCTACACAAAAATGAAAACGCAGCCTACATAGAGCTTGAAGAGTGTGGAACTACTGCACGATCTCAACTTGGGGGGGGGGAAAAAAGCAGATTTAATCAACATTTAATAGGATTCAATGTGATCCAATTTTACAAACGTTTCACACAGTCTCATCTTTGCTTTTATGTTTTTCTTGGCTCTCTCTTTCTATGCTTTGGCTCCTCCGATGATCGTGTCTGTCTGACTGGTCCTTACTATCACCATGATCTCGTTTGTGAGAACGGTCTTTGCTCCTGCTACGCTTTCTAGATTTTTCTTTGCTGGGGCTCTGTTTTTTTGATTTTTCAACACTGCCAGTTCTTCCTTGACTGCCACTTCTACTTCTTTTATTTGGTTTTTCTTTACTTTCATTTTTGTGTTTACTGGACTTGTCTTTGCTCCTGCTTCTACTTCGCTTCCCTGCATTTCTACTTCTGCTCCTACTCCTGTGTTTCCTTTCTCGGCTCCTACTTCTACTGTGCCTTTTCTCCTTCTTGGACTCTTTCTTGTCATCTCTATGCCGTCTATCCTCTTTGTCTTCTTTGTGTTTCTTCTCTTCTACCTCACTCCTGCTTCTCTGTTCCTTGGACCTGTCTCTTGACCGGTCCCTCTCCTTTTCTCGGTCATCCCCTCTTTCCTTATCATAGTCTCGATCACGTCTTCTACCTCTGTCATTTTCTTTCTCTCTTTCCCGATCTCTGTCTCTTCTATCCCCTTTCCTATCACGACTCCGACTGCGGCTTCTGTGTCTTTCCCTACTCCTGCTGTGCCTGCGATCTAGCCCTCGATCAACACTTCGGGATCTTCGCCTTTCTTTTTCTCGTTCTTTGGCTTCACGTTCTAGTCGCTGGCGTTCTTTCTCTCGTTCTAATTCTCTGTCAAAACTAGAAGATCCATGGCTCTCTCGATGATGACTTCTACTTCTTGATCTTCTTGGGGACCTCCGTGGAGTCAGAGATCTCCTTGGAGATCTAAGGAGGAAAAGAAATATAAATTTTAAAAAATTGTTGGGCATGGTGGTGCACGCCTTTAATCCCAGCACTGGGGAGGCAGAGGTAGGTGGATCTCCATGAGTTCAAGGCCACCCTGAGACTACATAGTTAATTCCTAGTCAGCCTGGACCACAGAGACCCTACCTCAAAAAAACACCTGGGTTGGAGAGATGGCTTAGCAGTTAAGGCACTTGCCTGTGAAGTCTAAGGACCCAGGTTCAAGTCCCCAGAACCCACATAAGCCAGATGCACAAGGTGGTGCCTGTGTCTGTAGTCCGCAGTGGCTAGGCCCATGTGCTCCCTCCCTCCCCCTCCTCTCAAATAAAACTAAATAGGGCACCTGTTTCAGCTGGATAGTACACTAGCTTATCAGTGAGCTCTGGGCTCCAATGACACCTTGCCTCAGTAAATAAAGCAGAGAACATTCAAGGAAGACACCTGACCTCAACCTCTTGCCTATACACACATGTGCATCCACACACACACTTATAAGGGATCAAGACACTGCTCAGCACTGGAGCACTTGCTAGCATGCAGGCCACTGGGTCCTTAGCACTGTACAAAACCAAAACCACCACCAACCAAACACAATACCAAATTTTCAGCCAGCTTATATACACATGAACGTCTAATTAAACCTAGCTGGGGTGTGGCTCAAAGACAGCTCAGAGACAGAATGCTTGCCTAGTGTGCACAAGACCCTGGGTTCAATGACCCACACCAAAAGTGACATGTAAGATGGGGGAGGGGAATAAAGTAAGCAATATAAAGACTCTCCTGGGCTGGAGAGATGGCTTAGTGGTTAAGGTGCTCGCCGGCAAAGCCAAAGGACCTAGGTTTGAGTCCCCAGTACCCAAGTAGTCAGATGCACAGGGTGATGCACGTGTCTGGAGTTTGTTTGCAGAGGCTGGAGACCCTGGTGTGCCCATTCTCTATCTGCCTCTTTCTAATTTCACAAACCATCCGCTGCATGTAAGAGTGTTGGAGAAAAAGGGATTGTTACCATTACCTTGAACGCCTACGTTCAACATGTCTGTCTATTTCCTCAGCGCCTTCCTTTCCATCTTTCTTGATTTTCCTAGGTCGAGTTTTAATTTGCTGATCAATATTCTTCTGTACTGGAACTGGAATTCTTGGAAACAAGGTAGAAAACCACTCCAGTTTTGTAAGGAAAGAACGAAGCATTTCTCCAATGGTCATTACACAGCCTCCACCAGCCTTCACATCTAGGTCCTATGAAACACAAAAGATACCCTAAGGGTTAAAAAAAGTAGTTCAATTACACATGAACACTATAAAGTGTATATATATATATGTGTGTGTGTATGTGTGTGTGTATTATATACACACCATCTTTGGAATCTCAAGTATAAAAAAAAAAGTCTAACAGAAAAGACCCTCAATTTTTGTATCCTAATCTGGTAATGAATGAAAGAGGAATATTTGGGCTTACTGTATTCATGCAGGTGAGAACAAACCCTGTAGCCTCATGAGCATAAAGGGAACTTGATCTCACTCGGTTAACAAGAACAGGAAAAAGCCTCTTACATTACTAAACTATGTGCAACAACTGACTTAAATTTACATTCCACATACCTACTATGTATTTCTGTGGACACACTGGCACACATCAGACCTAGCTGAATACGTACTGCTTTGGGTAATTCCTGTCTAAGCTTATCTTTCAGCAGCTGTGCTTATCAAATGAGGCCCTACTAAAACTGGAAGCAATAGCAAACCAACTGCCATGAAGCAGTGAGGTTTCTAATTTAGTCATGTACAAAATAAATAAATGAACAAATAATTGGAAACGCATAATCCATGATGACCATTGTCTCTGAAAAGGGTCATTACCGCATGAAGGCCTTCTTGCTATGCCCTCTCACAGCTCAGGACATGTTAGTCAGCTATTGTCAGTCCCAAACCTATAGTGCAAGCACACAAGGAAAGTGAGATTTGTTATCTAAACAGGAAAACAAGAGCTAAAGGTAAAACTGCTTGCACTCACACACATTTAAGTGTTCAGATATACAGTATTTCCAAATATAATCGCTGCAGATATCTAAAGAAGAAAACATAAGTTAGCTTAAATAGAGGACCTCAGGTTGTAAACAACAAAAAACAAGATTAATTGGAAACAATCAGAAACAAACCCAATACAACAATTACAAACAGGGGCATGCTTTTTCAAATAGGAAAAAAGTTTAATTGGCCAGGATTTTCATTTATAACACCCTTTGGCTCCTCAATAACAAATAGGCAGAGAGAGAGAGACAGAGAGAGAAAGAGAGAAAAAAATTTGTTGGGCATGACAGTGCATGTTTGTAATCCCAGTATTTATGTTAAAGTGGGAGGACCGGGAGTTCAGGGCATCTTCAGATACAATTTGAGGTCAGCCTGGGCTCTATCTATAGACAACCCTATCTCGAAACAAACAAAAAAGAGAAAGTGAGCCGGGCGAGGTGGCACACGCTTTTAATCCCAGCACTTGGGAGGCAGAGGTAGGAGGATCGCCATGAGATCAAGGCCATCCTGAGCTAGAGTGAAACCCTACCTCAAAAAAAGAAAAAAAAAAGAGATGTCAATATGAGTAAAAATTTTTAGGCGTGCTTTTGTTATCAAATGCACATTTTTTTATTATATTAAAAATGAGACTTCCATTAAGTACATCCCTTAACCAGGCCAAATGAGGCAATGGGTGTAATAGTAGCATGTCTCTTATGAGGGAAACCAACTACTCACTGATTGGACTGGAGGCCTGTTCCACAGAAGGGAGGGAATACATGCCTAGTACTAAAACCTCATGATGGGGTAGGTCATAAACCCTAGGGGTGTAATGCCTGCTGGCGTCTAGCTAAGTGTATATATTATGCTCATCAAACTGCCCAGTAAGCATTTCTCCTAACATTCATACTCATATATATTAATGCTACTCTCAGTTTTAGTTAGATAAACTTCTCTTTTCAGATGGCAGTGACCTCTGGAATAATTCAGAAGGCACCAAGCTGCTGAGAAGTGACAGAGAAGTGCTCAGCGCCAAAACATCTCTATCACACCCTCCAAAACTCAGGGTCCATTGGAGAAGAGGTGGCAGAAAGAATGTATGAGCCAAAGAAGGATAGGACTCCTTACAATGCACTCACTTTTCCAGACACAAAATGGTCTGGATATCCATGTCCTCGCAATGCCTAGTACTAGCTACAAAAGACCTGCATAATAGGAGGAAAAGATGACATCAAAATAAAAGAGACTGATTAAAGAGGGGGAAGGGACATAATGGAGAGTGGATTTATGAAGGGGAAAGTGGGGGAGGGGAGGGAATTATCATGGTGTATTCTCTATAATTATGGAAGTTGTTAATTTTAAAGTTTAAAAAAATACAAAGAAAAACAAAAGCACACCCCTTAAAATTTTATCTACCCTTTGAAGTAGTAGTCTGCTTTATGGTAAAAGTAGACATATGAGTAAAGCTCATAACTGAGTACATCTGATATCCTGCATCTTTCATATGTAAGTAAATCAATGCAGTTTTAACTCTGAAGTTTGCTGAGATAACTTTTCTCAGCATGGGCTGGGGATTACAAACAAGTTTTAGAACCTTTCAAAACCTGTACTACAAATTTGAGTAAAAAAAAAATTGTTTTTTTATTATTTGGCAGTGCTGGGAAGCAAGGCCCAGGGTTTTGCACATGCGAGACAAGTGCTTAACAAGAGCTTTAAGCCAGGCCTGGGGTTATTTTTTTGCCTTCCTTTCTTCCTTTTTTAAATTTTTTATTTTCAAGGTAGGGTCTCACTCTGTGTGGCCCAGGCTGACCTGGAATTAACTATGCAGTCTCTGGGTGGCCTTGAACTCAGTGATCCTTCTACCTCTGCCTCCCAAGTGCTGGGATTAAAGGCGTGCACCACCACACCTTGGTTTTTAAAAATGTGTGGTGGAGGGCTGGAGAGATGGCTTAGCAGTTAAGGTGCTTGCCTGCCAAGCCAAAGGACCCTGGTTCAATTCCCCAGGACCCACACGCATCTGGAGTTCCGTTTGCAGTAGCTGGAAGCCCTGGCGCTCCCATTCTCTCTCTCTCTCTCTCTCTCTGCTTTTTTCACTCTCTGAAATAAATAAATAATAAGCCAGGCATGGTGGTGCACACCATTAACCCTAGCACTTAGGAGGCAGAGACAGGAGGATCACTGTGAGTTTGAGACCAGCCTGACACTACATAGTGAACTCTATGTCAGCCTAGGCTAGAGTGAGATTCTACCTTGAAAAACCAATAAATAGCCGGGCATGGTGGCACACGCCTTTAATCCCAGCACTTGGGAGGCAGAGGTAGGAGGATCGCCGTGAGTTCGAGGCCACCCTGAGACTCCATAGTGAATTTCCAGGTCAGCTTGAGCTAGAGTGAGACCCTACCTCGAAAAACCAAAAAAAAAAAAGCCAATAAATAAAAAACTATAAATAAGGATGTATAGTGAAGCAGAAAACCAGAATTAGCCAGGTATGGTGACGAATGCCTGTCTAATAATCTCAGCTGAGGAGATCGAGGCAGACTGCAGGTTTCAGGCCAGACTGAGTAAACAGTGAGACCTCAAAAAGGTTTAAAATGATGTATTTTACCATTTTGGACAAGCTGTCTAAACCCTCAGACTTTTTAAGCCACACTCAACTTTTTACTTTTGCACTTTTAGCAAGTACAAATAATGACGTTCAAGCCAGGCATGGTGGCACATGCCTTTAATCCCAGCACTTGGGAGGCAGAGGCAGGAGGATCGCAGTGAGTTCGAAGCCACCATGAGACTCCATAGTGAGTTCCAGGTCAGCCTGGGCTAGAGTGAGACCCTATCTCGAAAAACCAAAACAAACGAACAAAAAAAAAAAAAAAAAAAAACACTGATGTCCAGAAATGGTGAATGAAGGAAGAACTCAACGTTGGGACTGGGGGAGCTACAATTGGCCTTTTGTGGATGTGTCTCTTATCACCTCAGTCCTAACATAACCTGCAAGTCACTATCAACCACAGAATTTAGGATTAACAATACACAGAGCACAATTTGGAAGGGAAAAAAATTCAGATTATTAAAAACACATTTTAATGTTTAAAAATTTAGCCCAAGATATAAAAGCTATCAAATTTTAGTAAAAGGACAAAAATTCCAAAGTATGACTAAAATAAACTTACAAAAACTTCTGTAAGACATTAAACATCCAGTAAACAAAGATATCTAAAGTATTGAGTAATCAGAAGAAAACTAGTTATTACCCTTGCAGACATACCTCTTCGTCATCAAGGAAGGATTCAAACCAGTCCCATAGATCTGTAGGGGGCTGTGTATACCTAGGATTAGGAAAAATGTATTACGCTCATGTGAATTGAAATGCAATGTTTATTAAAGATGAAGATGAATGCATGCGCACCTTATATACATAAATCCAAGGGCTCTGATATACGTAGAGTCTGTGTGTGTTATGAGACCCATCACTTGCTTTCGAGTTAACTTCAGGGTAAATAATTTATATAACAGGCAAAAAGCTGTAGAAACAATTCCTCCTGTTCCAACACCTCGAACCTTTAGAGGAAATAGGTAATAAAAGTAGAATTAACAGATATTAATATCCACTGATCCGTCCTGTTAGGTATGAACAGCAAGTCATGATCTAGAACTGAGAATACAGCTTTAAAAACAACCTTGAGCTGGAGATGGCTTAGTGGTTAAGGCATTTGACAGCAAAGCCAAAAGACCCAGGATCAATTCCCCAGGACCAACATAAGCCAGATGCACAAGGTGGCATATGTGTCTGGAGTTCGTCTTCAGTGGCTGAAGGCCCTGGCGAATGCATTCTCTCTATCTGCCTCTCTCTCTCTCTCAAACGAAGTTACAACCTTGCCTAACCCTATTCAATGGAAAAGTGAATTCAGAAAAATCTGCCAGTAAACTGGGCATTGGGATGCACACCTTTAATCCCAGCACTCAGGAGGCAGAGGTAGGAGGATCGCTGTGAGTTCGAGGCCACTCTACGATTACATAGTGAATTCCAGGTCAGCCTGGGCTAGAGTGAGATCTTACCTTGAAAAACCAAAACGAAAAATAAAAAATCTGCCAGTGAATTGTCCTTTGAATATGTAAATAAGGACACTCTAAGGCTATACCTCATCTGAGTAGGCAACACCAATCTAAGGCCAGACAACCCTGACTGAATGCATGCCTACCTAATGGCCGTCCTCTAGCTCTCCTGTAAACTTACGTTAGCAGACAGAAAAACTGAAAAAACGCACGTACTTCTACTTACCCCTCCGCACATCCCCGTCTGGCCGGCGGTTTTCCGGCTTCCTTTTTCCCAAGGCTCAACATGTGTGACCTGAAAATAGAGAAGAGTAATACAACAAACATTCATACTTTGAAAACAATTTTAAATCTGATTAGAGTAAGCCCAAGTCAATAATAGAGCAACTCTTCAAAAAGTATGATGGTACTGTATATATAGTATTTTTTAAAACTTTTTAAAAAATTTTTTGAGGTAGGGTCTCACTCCAGCCCAACCTGACTTGGAATTAGTCTCAAGGTGGCCTTGAACTTGAATGGTGATCCTCCTACCTCTGCAGGGATTAAAGGCATGCAGATGGCAAATAGCATTGTTTACTCACAGCAGTTAGTCACTTTTGAAAATCCTGCTAAGACATTTAAATACCAACAAAACTAATAGAACTGAACAAAACCTTAATAATCTTACAGGGTACCCATCTCATTAAATTATGCTCATACCTACACAGGCAGGACTCAGAAAATTTCTACAATTTAATACACTTACAAAAAAACACTACTTCAATTTTTATATACCAGAGTTGCTTAAAAACATCTTACAACAGTCTTCGGGCTAGAGAGATGGCTTAGAGGTTAAGGTGCTTGCCTGTGAAGCCTAAGGACCCAGGTTCAATTCTACAGGTCCCACATAAGCCAGATGCACAAGGTACTGCATGCATCTGGAGTTCGTTTGGAGTGGCTAGAGGCCCTGGTGCACCCATTCTCTCTTTCTCCCTCTGTCTCAAATAAAAAATAAATTAAATATTCAGTTTTCAACTTACAGGAAAAAATATTAGTGATAAGAAAAAGTACTACCTTAAAGAACTAAATACCCCCAAATAGTTTTAAGGTGACTTTTAGCCCATATTTGAAAACAAGGAAAAGAATGTGAGGTTTCCTAGGGCCGCTGATACAGCCAAGGGGCAGGGTGCTTGCTCAGCAGGCTTAGGGTTTGGATAGATCCCTGGGGCTAAGGAGGGGGGGAGAAAAAAGTTTGCTAAATTAGTAAGGTCAGTTTTGATGCAGAATTAAATAACTTCTTATTTCTATATATTTCTTAACCCGGATCAGGTTCATTCCTGATTAAAGACTGGAATTACTATGGGCACATTTATGGATATCATTTTTGTAATTCATTTTCAGTATAACCATGCAAACCCATTGAATCCCCCCCCCCCCGGGGAATATAAATTGTATCAAAGACTAAGTGTGAATAATCATTAATAATCGTTGAGTATAATCAAAGATGATCCAGTATTTAGGGAGCACCGTACAAAAATAGCTTCACCAAAAAACAGCAAACAGTTAACTCCTCTTCCTGAATGCCCATTTCCACCATACTCAGGAACATTTTGTCCCATCAGGGGCTCTGAGAGGGAGCAGCATCTAAACTGAAGCATCACAACATTTTGCTCAGCTTCTCTACTGCTTCCCAATTCTCCTTCCACAGACTCCTGTGTAACCGCTGCCCCCCAGTGCTGGGAACTGAACCTAGCTAGGCATGTAACCACTCATTTCCAGCACTAAGCCATCAGTTTCTTAAATCCCAAGTAACAAGTGGGGGCAATACAAAGTACAAACTGGAAGCCCATGTATCTCAATGATTATTTGATCCAAAACTCTTAATAATAAACCCAAGTCTTTTGTTTTAAAACTGTATTTAAACATAATTCCTGGTAGAGCAAGTCATCGCAAGGAAAAAACATTTGAAACTAACTTGAAAACAAGTTTTTCCTGTATTTCTTTAAAACCAGAACCTGTCACAAAAAGGAACAAGTACCCAAATTTCCAACTATTCAAAGTTTACTGCATAAACAAGTGTAAGGGTTATTATTCGCCATACTGCCCCCATGTTGAAAAAAGGCCTTACCTTTTAAAAGCTTATTTTAAAAAAATTTCATAGTGTCGTAGACCTACTACAGGCTTTTATAAAAGGATACCAAAATTCTGTATTTTATATTCCCAAAGTTAGACTGCATTCCTCAAGATCATTTTTCTCTAAAAAGCAAGTAATATCTCAAAGCCTTTCAATAACCTAAACACTGGCGGGGGGGGGGGGAAAGGTAGGTAAAACAAGTAAGGATGTCCTTTGTTAACATCTCCACATGTGTTCAGATGACAGAAAATACATGGTCTGCCTCAACTAAGTCTCGAGACAAAATAAAGTGTATATTAGCTGCTCTAAGTTGTTTAAACTGTTAAGACTATTAAAATTCTTTTAAATATAAATTAACTTTGGAGGCCTGGAAGACATTTTTAAACTACCAAATTTGCAGGGAAGTGGAGAAAGCCTATCTAGTTAGTGAAGACCAAAACCAATGGCCCCCAAAAAACTGAAAGTCCACTTAGCCATTCATTAAACCAGGGAAATGCATTTATGGCGATTGAGCATGATTAATAATGCATACCTCTACCTGCGACCCTGGGCTGCTCCGAGCCTCGCTGCAAGACTGAGTCAATCCTGCTAACGAAACAAGAACTGAGACAAGAGTGCAGTGAGGAGGCGCCAGGTGAGCTCCCCAGCACAGCCAAGCCAGCACCGACCCTGCCGCAGAAGCCCAGGGCCCAGATCATTCTAATTATGCCCAATGCACAGGTGGCTGACACCTCTCGTACTCCTGACTTCCTGCTGGGAAAATTTCCAGGCCTTCTGTCCAGCTCCTGCCCTGGCACCTCGCTCTCCACCCTCAACCCTCTCACCCCACCCCGCACTGACCATTTCTTCTCTCTGTCTGCATTGGACAGTACCAACACTGAAGTCATTACACACCCTGGCGGGGGGTGGGCACGAAAAGCACCAAGTTGGCACTTCGTAGACCCAAGTCGAAAGGAACCATTTTAAAACTGAACTTGGGGAGCTTTCTGGTCTACTCTTTTCCTCCTCTCCTTTCTCCTTCCTGCCCAACAACACCCCTCTAGGGAGACGGTAGGAGGTTGGGGGGAGGAGGAGAAAGATCGATAATGGCGGGCTCTCCAGGCTCTTTTAAAAAAAATCTGCAAAAGGTTAAAAAAAAAAAGGGGGGGGGAGAAAGAGAGAGAGAGAGGGCGGCCCTAGCTCGGATCGGCTCTAGGCCACAACTCTCCTGCCTCCAACCTTCATCCCACCCCTCCCCCTACACCCAGCAGTCCTCAAGCCTGGGGGGTGGGGGTCCGCTTCCTTCCACCGACTTCCTCCATTCCCAGCTTGCAAACCAACTTCTTTCTCTCCCGCCCCCAACCCCAACCCCCAAAAGCAAGGCCTCGAGGTCGCGTACCTTAAAGTAGATCTCGTCCACCACCTCGTGGTAGGTCTTGAGCTCGTAGAGCTGGACTTTGAAGTACGGAGACGACAGGATGTTGGTGAGGATCATGGGGTTGAGGTTCATGGTCTTCTCGTTGCCCCACAGCGGCAGCACATTGCCCTGCTTGCCCGACACCGCCGGCTTGGTGGCGCCGCCGCCGCGTCCTCCGCCGCCGCACTGCTGCTGCTGGGCCACGGCCGCCGGGTGCTGCGGCTGCGAGTTGCCCGTCAGCGCGGGGCTGTTGTTAGCCATGTCGCGGCGGAAGCGAGAAGGGAGGAGGGAGGAGGGAGGGGGCCAAGCTGGATCTCGCTCTTCGGCACAACGGTCCCGGACCTACTCCATGGAACGCGGTCGGGGCAGTGGGAGGGGGCCTCCGCGCTGAGCCCCAGCCAGGCGACCGAGAGCCACCGGGGACGCCCAACAACAACCACAAAGTAGAAGACGGGGACACCCCCACACCGCCCCGGGGAGCAGACGCCCAAGCGCAGGTAAAACGAGAACACTGAGCCCGGCGGCCAAACGAGAGCGATCTCTTCCGCCAACTGCCCCTGGGAACAAGATGGCGGGCCTGGCGGATGTGACGCAGTACGTTCCAGGGTTCCAAGCGGCGCCGCCGGCCAATCAGAGACGCCCTGGTGGGCGGGCGCTTCCGCTTCCTGGTTGCGCGAGGACTCGGTGTGCCGGAGCGGCGGTGGAGGCGGCCTGCGAGTACCTGCACGGCGCATGCCCCGGGAACGTGGCTGTGGGCAAGGCGCTTTAGACTCGGTCAGTCAGTGTGTTGAGATCAAGGCAGGAATGGTTCTCATGGCCGGGAATTCCTCCATGTGATTCCAGTGAGAATGCTCTCTGAGGGATGGCTTAGCGGTTAAGGTGTTTGCCTGCAAAGCCAAAGGACTGTGGTTCGATTCCCCAGGATCCACGTTAGCCAGCTGCACAGGGGTTTGCACGCGTCTGGAGTTCGTTTGCAGTGGCTGGAGGCCCCGTGCGCCCCTTCTCTCTCTCTGTCAAATAAATAAATTAAAAAAAATTTCCGGAGCCAGGTGTGGTGGCCCCCGCCTCCAGTCCCAGCACTCAGGAGGCAGAAGTAGGAGGATAACTGTGAGTTCGAGGCCACCCTGAGACGATAGAGTGAATTCCAGGTCAGCCTAGGCTAGAGTGAGACCCTGCCTGGGGGAAAAAAAAAATTTTTTTTGGCCTTTTTTGGAATGCAAATGTCCAAGCCAAAGCCCCAAACATCTCTAATTTATTCATTTCTAAGACTGGAATAAATAACATTTTACTGTGTTTATGGCATATGCCTGGGGAAATGGCGCTTGCTTCTGAGCCTGCCCTCCCGAGTTAGCTTTTCTTCAGCAACGTCTGACATCCACACTGGTGACCATCAACATAACACACATGCATATACACATAAAAAGATAGAAGAGATTTTTTTTTATAATCTAAGTATTTAATTTTTTTGTTTATTTTTATTTATTTATTTGAGAGCGACAGAGAGAGAGAGAGAGAATGGGCGCACCAGGGCCTCCAGCCACTGCAAATGAACTCCAGAAGCATGTGCCCCCTTGTGCATCTAGCTAACGTGGGTCCTTGGGAATCGAGCCTCAAACCAGGGCTCTTAGGCTTCACAGGCAAGCGCTTAACCGCTAAGCCATCTCTCCAACCCAGAGAAGAGATTTTTTTTTTTTTAAAGAAAATTTATTTCTTTGAGACAAAGCGTGAATATGGTCGCACCAGGGCTGCCAGTGCTGCAAATGAACTTCCAGAAGGATGCACCGCCAAAGCTTTCATGGTTGCTGGGGAATCGAACCCGAGCCAGACCCTGGAACTCACTATGTAGTCTAGGCTGGCCTCACATTTACAGCAGTCCTCCTTCAGCCTATGGAGTATTGGGATCACAGGCATGAACTACAACCCTGGAGAGAGATTTCCCTTCTATGGGTGCGTTGTGTTAGGCTATGAGAAAGAGTGGGGATAGTGAAGGAGTTGGAGAAAAGTGTAAAATGAATTAGGATTTAACTTTGAGCTCTCAAAAGCTACCAATAACAATTGATGGTGTTTAAGGGCCGACTACAGAGGGCATAGGAACAGGGGAGATCAAGGTCATTAGAAGGAAAGCAGTTAGTTGGCAAGAGCTAGGACATAATGCTTAGAGTGAGTAATGGTTATGAAATGCTTTTAATGACAAAATGAAATATTAGGAATTTACTGACACTTAAACCAAGGTTATTCCACATTTTGGGTTTTTTGTTTGTTTTTTGTTTTTTTCTTTCTTTCTTTCTTTCTTTTTTTTTTTTTTTTTTTTTTTTTTGGTTTTTTGAGGTAGGGTCTCACTCTATCTAGCCCAGGCTGACCTGAATTCACTATGTAGTCTCAGGGTGGCCTCAAACTCACTGCGGTACATCTACCTCTGCCTCCCAAGTGCTGGGATTGAAGGTGTGCACCATCACTCCCGGCTGTTTTTTTTTTTTTTTTTTTTGAGGTAGGGTCTCACTCTAGCCCAGGCTGACCTGGAATTCACTATGGAGTCTCAGGGTGGCCTCTGCCTCCCGAGTGCTGGGATTAAAGGCGTGCGCCATCACGCCTGGCTTTGTTTTTTTAATGGGGCTAGGATTGGTTTTGGTGGCAGAGTCCATAATCCTAGCACTCTGGAGGATCATGAGTTCGAGGCCAGCCTTGACTATATAATGAAACGTGAAACGTGTCTCAAAAATAAAAATAGGGGGAGGGGAGGGAAATACCATGGTTTGTTGTCTATAAGTATAGAAATTGTCAATAAAAAAATTTTTTTAAAAATACAAATAAATAAAAGTAAAAGCCAGGTGTGATAACGTACGCCTTTAATCCCAGCACTTGGGAAGCAGAGAGAAATTGCTGTGAGTTCAAGGCCTCCCTGGGACTACAGAGTAAATTCCAGGTCAGCCTGGGCTAGAGAGAGACCCTACCTCAAAAACACACACACGGGCTGGAGAGATGGCTTAGCGGTTAAGCGCTTGCCTGTGAAGCCTAAGGACCCCGGTTCAAGGCTCGACTCCCCAGGACCCACGTTAGCCAGATGCACAAGGGGGCGCACGCGTCTGGAGTTCATTTGCAGTGGCTGGAAGCCCTGGCGCACCCATTCTCTCTCCCTCGCTCTGCCTCTCTCTCTCTCTGTCACTCTCAAATAAATAAATAAAAATAACAAAAAAAAAATTTTTAAAAAAAAACACACACACAAAAAAAATAGCTGGGCGTGGTGGCGCACGCCTTTAATCCCAGCACTTGGGAGGCAGAGGTAGGAGGATCACCACGAGTTCGAGGCCACCCTGAGACTACATAGTGAATTCCAGGTCAGCCTGAGCTAGAGTGAGACCGTACCTCGAAAAAAAAAAAATAAAAATCAATCAATCAATAAAAAAAGTAAAAATTAAAAGGCAGGTTAATGTTGTAGTTCAATGACAGAATGTATTGTTCAACATGTGCAAGGTCCTGGGTTTAATCCCAACACAAACATGTACACAAAATTAGTGGCTGGCCGTTAAGTGGTAGAGTCTTTGTCTAACAAGCAAAGGTTCTATCCTAGTACTGGAAACAAACAAAAAAGTAGTTTGTACGCATAATTACATCCATGCTCTCAAAATCTAAGATGCTAACTTTACTGATGTTTTCTGGGAGTCAGTCCATTCTTCACCAAAGGTGGTCAGAATAACTGCAGAAGTGCATCTCTGCTCCTGACTGCCCAACCACCTCTGCTATCTGCTCACTCAATGATATTCTACTTGCTAAAAATCTAATAAGCTTTAAAAAAAGTTTTTTATTCAGTTATTTGAGAGAGAGAGAATGGGTGCGCTAGGGCCTCTAGCCACTGCAAACAAACTTCAGATGCACATACCACCTTGTGCATTTGGCTTATGTGGACACTGGGGAATCGAATCTGGGTCCTTAGGCTTCACAGGCAAACTCTTAACCACTAGGCCATCTCTTTAGCACCCTAATGACCTTTTTTCATTCTATGTCCTATTTATTTTTATGTCACTTTTTAGTTTAGTTTAGTTTTTTTTTTGGGGGGGGTAGGGTCTCACTGTAGCCCAGGCTGACCTGAAATTCACTCTGTAGTCTCAGGGTGGCCTCAAACTTGCCTCAATCCTCCTACCTCTGCCTCCCGAGTTCTGGGATTAAATGCATGCGCCACCACGCCTGGCTCATTTAGTCTTTTTATTGTTGTTGTTTGAGGTAGGGTCTCGCCCTAGCTGAGCTGGAATTCACCATGTCATCTCAAACTGGCCTTGAACTCATAGTGATCCTCCTAACTTCTGCCTCCCAAATTCTGGGATTAAAGGCGTGTGCCACTGCACCCTGCTCAAAAAGTAATTTCGAAGATCCAGCATTCTAATAATACTAATCTGATACATGCTGAGGAATGACAGTAGAGAAATACTAAGTTGTTGTTTTCTGTAAGTAATGTGTCTTGTTTTATTTTGCTTCTGGAGGGGGCATATGTGTGTGTGTGTGTGTGTGTGCACAGTGCAGCCTGCACACATGTGAGCTGAAGCCAGAGGAGAGGAGGTCGCTGGATGTCTTCCTCTTTTTGCTCATCTGCTGGTTCCTCAAGATGTAGCCTCTTGCTCAACCCAGAGCTCCTATTTTTGGCATATATATGACCCACTTCAGGACTGGGGTTACAGACATGAGGGGCCATGTCCAGCTGTTGATGTGCATGCTGGGGAATTGAATTTAGATAGTCTCAGATCCTCATGCTTGCACAGCAAGTGCTCTTAACTGCCGAGCCATCTTCCCAGCCCCCTTGCTTTGTAGCCAGTGACCTTGAATTCTCCATCTTCCTGCCTCCACATCCCATGTGCTAGGATTATAGATGTTTGGCAGTATGTCCCACCAGTTACTATAAAGAGCAGAAACCATATGCACATTAAAAACACTGCAATTCATAAATACAGCGGTTTCCAATCTGAGCAGAGCATTTCAGATAGCATTCATTGATATTATACGAAGTGACTGCATATTGTGTGTTCAGAAACAAGGCTGCAGTGATGTCAGTAATGAGAGCTGCCAGAAACACCTCAGATTCATTATGCACATGATTTTGGATTAATGTTTGGTCACTGCACACTCAGGAACCTTTTACTAGTGCTAATTTTTTGCAACACAGCACATTCAGTTATATAACCTCACCTGGGCCATGATGTACAGTTTAAGATGCTGTGTCTTAGGGAATACTTCCTATCACTATAACAGCTGAGTTCCTATTGCATTTGCCTTTCTTTCCTCAAGTTTTTTCATCTCTAAAAATGAACCATGGAGGCTGGGTGTGGTGGCGCATGCCTTTAATCCCAGCACTTGGGAGGCAGAGGTAGGAGGATCACCATGAGTTTGAGGCCACCCTGAGAATACAGAGTGAATTCCAGGTCAGCCTGGGCTAGAGTGAGATCCTACCTCAACAAAACAGAAAGAAAAAAAAAGGAACTTGGCTGGAGTGATGACTCAGTAGTTAAGGCACTTGCCTGCAAAGCCTAAGGGCCCAGATTTGATTCCCCAGTATCCATGTAAAACCAGATGCACAAGGTGGTACATGCATTTAGAGTTCATTTGCAGTGGCTACAGGTCCTGGTGTGCCCATGCTCTCTCCCTCTTAAATAAATAAATAAATAAATAAATAAATAAATAAATAAATAAATTAAGAAAAATAGAATAGTTGTCCCTCCACCATAGGGTTACTGTGAGAACTAAGCAAGTTTATATCACTCCCCACAGTCTATGGTGGATGCCTGAAATGACCAGCTCCTATGGATACTTTCTCTGTCACATATACCTCTGATAAAGTTTAATTTATAAATTGGACACAAGAAATTATCAGTAATATTGATACAAAAATAGATTTTTTTCAAAAAAGAAAGAGCCAGATGTGGTGGCACACTCCTTTAATCCCAGCACTCGGGAGGCAGAGGTAGGAGGATCGCCATGAGTTCAAGGCCACCCTGAAACTACAGAGTGAATTCCAGGTCAGCCTGGGCTAGAACGAGGTCCTACCTCGAAAAACAAACAAACAAAAAAATCAAATAAACATCTTGAGCTAGGGATGTAGCTCAGTGGTAGAGTGTGTACACAGAATGCATAAGGCCTTGGATTCATTCTCTGTCAGTGAGAAACAAAACTGTGTTCATGTGTAATTGAAAAATCACATGTGCAGTCAGAAGACACAAGACATTCAAAGCATCTAAAGGTGTAAATTTGGTTTTATCATTTTGCACTTACTTAGGCCATAACCACAATCAAGAAAATAACCAAGGGGCCTAGGAGATGGCTTAGCAGTTAAAGGTGCTTGCCTACAAAGCCTGCTGGCCCAGGTTCAATTCCCCAGCCACCCAGGTAAATCCTGATGCAAAAAATGTGGTGCAAGGGGCTGGAGAGATGGCTAAGTGGTTAAAGACACTTGCTTGCAAAGCCTAACAGCCCAGGTTCAATTCCCTAGTACCCACATTAAGCCAAATGTGCAAAGTTGTACATGGTTATGGAGTTCATTTGCAGTGGCAGGAGGCCCTTGCGCACCCATACTCAATCTCTCTCTCTGTCTCTCTCTCAATCTCTGTGTGTTTGTCTCTGTCAAATAAATATAGAAAAGTAAATGAATAAAATATTTTTTAAAAAGTGGTGCAAGCACCAGGCGTGGTGGCGCACGCCTTTAATCCCAGCACTCGGGAGGCAGAGGTAGGAGGATCGCCGTGAGTTCGAGGCCACCCTGAGACTCCATAGTGAATTCCAAGTCAGCCTGGGCTAGAGTGAGACCCTACCTTGAAAAACCAAAAATAAATAAATAAAGGGGTGCTTTAGATCCTGGGCCAGTGGCGTGGGATGGCAAGCGATTTCATCACTCTACTCAAAACAGCACATAAGATGGGCGTGGTGGCACACATGCCTTTAATCCCAGCACTCGGGAGGCAGAGGTAGGAGGATCGCCGTGAGTTTGAGGTCACCCTGAGATTACATAGTTAATTCCAAGTCAGCCTGGACCAGATTGAAAAACAAAAAAAAACAAAACAAAAACTGGCGCAAGCTGCCGGGCATGGTGGCACAGACCTTTAATCCTAGCACTTGGAGGCAGAGTAGGAGGATCACTGTGAATTCAAGGCCACCCTGAGCCTATATAGTGAATTTCACAGGGCTGGAGAAATGGCTCGGTGTTAAAGGTGCTTGCTTGCAAAGCCTGGCAGCCTAGGTTTGATTTCCTAGCACCCACATACCTATGTAGAGCCAGATACACAAAGTGGTGCATATCTGGAGTTCATTTTACAGTTGCACAAGGCCTTGGCACACCCGTTCACTCTCTCTCTGCTTATGAATATAAATAAATTAAATAAATAAAAAAATAGCTCAATCAGTAAAGTGCTTACCATGCAAGCATGAGGACCTGACTTTGATCCTACAACCCATATAAAAATGCCAGCCAAGATGGTGTGTGCCTCTAATCCTAGAGCAGGAGAGGTGGAAACAGGCAGCTTCGTGGGGTTCACTCGCCAGCAGTCTAGCCTAACTGATGACTTACATGCTAGTTGGAGATCCTGTCTCAAGAAAAGGTGGATGGTGTTCTGGAGGGTGACAGCTGAGGGCTGAAGGGTTAATGAAGCCCTCAAGTTGCTTGAAGGGTTAATAAAGGTCTAAAGTTGCTGAGACAAGCCGGCCCTGAAGCAGAGGCTTGGGAATGAAGGTCAGATTCCTTGGTAATAACACGTTCCCAGACCTTGGTTCTGAACAAGCAACACCTATTCAATAGGGAGCCACTTAAATTAAAGAACATAAGAACACCTTCCTATCCTGAAGTCAGTGCGGTTTAATCTTCAGCGTGGTAACTGTCTTGTCAGCAAGGGAAGCGGCCTCGTCCCTGTCTTGTTTTCCCCGACCCCCCTCCTTGCTTACGTTCGTCTCACCATCAGTTGGTGTAAGAGTCTGCTCAGCTGTCATGACGCGCTGCAGCCTCCAGCCCGAAGAGGTCACTTCACTGCTGGACCCTGATCAAGTGGGGGTCTGGCTTCCTTTCTCATTCATGTCGTCCCAGTCGGTTCTGATCCCAACTCAGATCTAACAGGAGTGATCCTCTCACTTACACACAAACACACACACACACACACACTTGCATTAAAACAATAAAAATAGGGCTGGAGAGATGGCTTAGCAGTTAATGGGCTTGCCTGCAAAGCCTAAGGACCCATGTGCAACTCTCCAGATCTCACGTAAGCCAGATGCACAAGGTGACACAAGCATGCACGGTTGCACATATGTACAAGATGGCTCATGCGTCGGAAATTCTATTGCAGTGGCTGAAGGCCCTGCTATGCCAATTCTCTCTTGCACTCTCAGTAAAAAAAAAATAAAATAAAAAAAGGGAGGCAGAGGTAGGAGGATCGTGGTGAGTTCGAGGCCACCCTAAGAATACATAGTGATTTCCAGGTCAGCCTGGACCAGAGTGAAACCGTACCTTGAAAAACAAACAAGCAAAAAATTAAAAAAAAAACTTAAAAATAAAACAATAAAAATAAATTAATAATAAATAATTTAGAAAATAGGGCTGGCAAGATAGCATAGTTGGTAGTGTTTGCCTAGCATGTGGTTCAGTCCCCAGCATCACCAAACACATAGCCTGTGATGCCAGCACTGAAGATCCCTTCTCCAATTCTAGGGTTACAAATGAGAAGCACCATGCCCACTGGGAATCTTAAATTCTGTTGTGATAAGATGCTTGTCAGAGGCATTTTTGCAAGGGTTCCATTCGGGTAGGAGGGCCTGTAACCAAGGTTACACATGGGGCTGATCTCCTTAGCACGCTTTCCTTGCTGACAAGACTTGTTAGTGTCAGATTTCTTTGGTTTGTTTTTGAGTCAAGTTCTCACACTACTAGCTTAGGCTGGCCTGGAACTCACTCTGTAGTCCAGGCTGGCCTTGATCTTGCAGTGATCCTCCTGCCTCAGCCTCCCAAGTACTGGATTAAAGGCGTGTGCCACCACACCCAGTTTTCCACTGATTACTTTAAAAATATATTTTTTATTTTTAATATTTTATTTTTATTTATTTATTTGACAAAGAAAGAGGGAGAGAGTAAGAGAATGGGCAGGCCAGGGCCTCCAGCCACTGCTAACGAACTTCAGATTCATATACACCCTTGTGCATCTGGCTAACGTGGGTCCTGGGGAATGGAACCTGGGTCCTCTGGCTTTGTAGGCAAATGCCTGAACTGCTAAACCATCCCTCCAGCCCTATTTTTTTACTGGAGAGAGAAAAGCAGGTAGAGAGAGAATAGGCACGCCAGGGCTATAGCCACTGCAAACAAACTCCAGACACATGCGCCACCTTGTGCATCTGGTTTATGTGGGTACTGGGGAATCAAACCTGGTTCCTTAGATTTCATAGGCAAGCTCCTTAACTGCTAAGCCATCTCTCCAGCCCACTACTGATCACTTTTTTAAAAGAGTCAAGCAAGGGCTGGAGAGATTCCTTAGCGGTTAAGGCTCTTGCCCGCAAAGCCTAAGGATCCAGGTTCAATTCCCCAGTACCCACGTAAGCCAGATGCACAAGGTAGTGCATGTGTCTGGAGTTCATTTGCAGTTGTTGGGGGCTCTGGCACATCCATTCTTTCTCTGTCTGCATCTTTCTCACTCTCTCAAATAAAATAAAAAATAAAAATTAGTGCCGGGCATGGTAGCATATGCCTTTAATCCCAGCATTCGGTGGCATATGCCTTTAATCCCAGCACTTGGGAGGCAGAGATAGGAAGATTGCCATAAGTTCCAGGCCACCCTGAGTCTACATAGTGAGTTTCAGGTCAGTCTGGGCTAGAGTAAAATCCTACCTCTAAATTCCCTCCCCCCAAAATAAATAAATAAATTAAAATTTGAACTAAAGAGATGGCTTAATGATTAAGAAGCTTGCCTGCAAAGCCTGAGGACCCAGGTTCAATTCTCCAGTTTCCATGTAAACCAGATGCAGAAGGTAGCACATGTGTCTGGAGTTCGTTTGCAGTGGCTAGAGGCCCTGGCGCACCAATTCTTTCTCTCCCTTTCTCTCTGTCTGAAATAAAAGTAAAACAAGTCAAGCAAATATTATTGTCAAATGCCAGTACTTATAATACCTAGTAAATCATCTTTTGTGACTACTTAAATTTTTGTTTGAGTTCAGGTCTCACTATGTAGCCAGTGGTGAGTGTACTATATATCAGTAACATTGATAAACACACTTGGGTCTTTCCACAACCATTTGACAAGCAGTCGTGCATTCCTTGATAGACCCGGCCGAGGCAAATGTGGTTTCTTTTATTCCAATCCTTTTTAGGGGGATGGAGGGGAATTTTTTTAAGGCAGGGCCTCACTTTAGCTCTAGCTAACCTGGAACTCAATGTATACTCATGAAAATCCTTATGCCTCAGCCTCAAAAGGGGGATGAAAGAAGGTAACGAGGAGATTATGATCAAAATACATTATGTACATAATGAAAAGAATCAATAAAAAAGCTTATTTTTTAAAAAGTGAGGGCAATCTGGGCGTGGTGGCGCACACCTTTAATCCCAGCACTGGGGAGGCAGAGGTAGGATCGCCATGAGTTCAAGGCCACCCTGAGACTACATAGTGAATTCCAGGTCAGCCTGGGCTAGAGCGAGACCCTACCTCAAAAAACAAAAAAAGTGAGGGCCTGAGACCTCCCGAAATTTGATTCCTCAGCACCCACATGAAAAGCCAAGTGCGTCTGTAACCCCAGACCTTCAGGGAGCTGACTAGAGAATCTCTGGGGATAGCTGACCAAAACCACCAGATTCATGTTGAGAGATTCTGTCTCAAGAAAACACACAGGAGCTGGGGAGATGACTTAGCAGTTAAGGTGCTTGCTTGCGAAGCCTAGGGACCAAGGTTCGATTCCCTAGTACCCATGTAAGCCAGATGCACAGGGTGGCACAGGCATCTGGAGTTCATTTGCAGTTGCTAGAGGCCCTGGTACACCCATTCTCTCCCCCCACTCTCTCTCAATTAAATAAAATCTTTTTAAAAAAAGAACCTGAAGGGTTAATGTGACATAAAACGACTGGACAAACACCCCAGTGAAGGCCACCTGGAAAGTGCTTGGGCTACAAATACTTGATAAGAACATCTGTCTTGCAAAGAGGCCCCCTGACCAGGAACAGAAGATAAATTGCAGAATGACCCTGACCCCTTTTTATCTTTTCCCTCATTCCCACTTGCTCATTTTCCCCCCACCCCTGGCTCTATAAAGCTTCAGCCCGCTGTGCCTGAGAGGCCACTGCCCTCCATTGTTCTAATAAAGAACACCGACCACTGCTGAGGTCTTCTACTTTCATTTTCTCATTGCAGCGGCCAATCCCGAATCCAACAGAACCTACTTGTGAAGAAAAGAGCTAACATACATGGTAAGCCTACACTGTACTCTTGGAGAAGCCTTGCTTACAAAATTGGCCCTTACCTGGTATCGGGGGTTGTAGATTTGAGGAGAGTTCAAATCACCTTTAAGTGATATAAATGGCTTGCCACCATGAAATTTATTTATTTTTTCAAGATAGGGTCTCACTCTAGTCCAGACTGACCTGGAATTCGCTATGTAGTTCAGGGTGGCCTCAAACACATGACAGTCTTCCTACCTCTGCCCCTTGAGTGCTGGGATTAAAGGTGTGTGCCACCATGCCGGGCTACAATGCAATTTTGATACTAACTGCTTGAGTTAGTCCAGACTTCATAGGGTAGGGGAAAACTTCCAGAGACAGATACAAGTTCCAAAGTTCTCAAGTTATACCACCACTTGAGGATAGAGATAGGGTGCTGGTCTAAAATAAAGCCATAAATTTAATCCCTAGTATGACAAGAAAAGAATAAAAAGATCTCTCCAGATTATATAGCTACTTGCTTTTAAGAGTCAGTCTTTGGGGTTGGAGAGATGGCTTAGTGGTTAAGACACTTGGCTGCAATGCCAAAGGACCCAGGTCCAATTCCCCCAGGACCCACATAAACCTGATGCACAAGGTGACACATGTGTCTGGAGTTGTTTGCAGTGGCTTGAGGCCCTGGCACACCCATATTTATTTTCTTTCCCTCTCAAATAAATAAACAGTTTTAAGAAGGATGAGAATTTGTGAATTAGCATCTATAGAATTCCTTGAAGCTTGACAACGTGTCATGACTCATATCTTAATAGCTATGTACAGGACAGAGTATATCACCACCTTAATAAAAGTATTATTATTTGCCTGCTGGTGTCCAGCTAAATGCATGTATTATGCTTGCCAAACTGCCCAGTAAGCACTTCTCTTAATGTTCATACCCACATATTAATGCTACTCTCACTTTTGGTTAGAGAAGCTTCTCTTTTGAAATGGCAGTGACCTCTGGGATGACTCAAAAGGCACCATAGTGCTGAGAAGTGACAGAGGAGTGCTCAGCACTGAAACATCGATCACACCTGCCAAGGCTCAGGGTCTGTTGCAGATCAGGTGGCGGAAAGAATGTAAGAGCCAAAGGAAGGGAAGGACTACTTACAATGTGATCTTCCAGACACAAAATGGCCTGGATATCCATGACCTCACAGTGCCTGACACTACCTATACAAGACCATCATAATAGGAGGGAAAGATGATGACATCAGGTTGGAGAGTAGGCTTAGCAGTTAAGGCACTTGCCTGCAAAACCTAAGTATACATATTCGACTCTCTAGGTCCGATGTAAGCAAGATGCACAAGGTGACGCAAGCTCGCAAGGTTGCACATGCGCACAAGGTGGTGCACGTGTCTGGAGTTTGATTAGTGGCTGAAGGCCCTGGCATGCCAAATTTCACTCTTGCTCTCTTGCATTAAAAAAAAAGAAAAGAAAAGAAAGAAATATGATAACATCAAAATAAAAGACTAGGGCTGTAGATGTGGCTTAGTGGTTAAGGCACTTGCCTGCAAAACCAAAGGACCCAAGTTTGATTACCCAGGACCCACGTAACCCAGATGCACAAGGTGGTACATGCAACGGCTGAAGGCCCTGGCATGCTCATTCCCTCTCTCTCTCTCTCTCTCTCTCTCAAACAAATAAATAAAAATAAAAATAAATATTAAAGAGACTAATTGAGAGGGGGAGGAGATATGATGGAGAGTGGATTTGTGAAGGGGAAGGTAGGGGAGGGGAGGGAATTATCATGGTTTATTGTCTATAATTATGCAAATTGTCAGTAAAAAAAAAGTTTAACTGGGCATGGTGGTGCACGCCTTTAATCCCAGAACTCAGGAAGCAGAGGTAGGAGGATCACTGTGAGTTCGAGGCCACACTGAGACTACATAGTGAATTCCAGGTCAGCCTGGGCTAGAGTGAGACCCTATCTCGAAAAAAAAAAAAAAGTTAAGAGCCGGGCGTGGTGGCGCACGCCTTTAATCCCAGCACTCGGGAGGCAGAAGTAGGAGGATCGCCGTGAGTTCAAGGCCACCCTGAGACTCCATAGTGAATTCCAGGTCAGCCTGGGCTAGAGTGAGACCCTACCTCGAAAAACCAAAAAAAAAAAAAAAAAAAAAAAAGTTAAAAAAATTTTTTTAAGCTGGGCATAGTGGCCACACCTGGAATTCACTATATAGTCTTAGGGTGGCCTCAAACTCATGGCGATCCTCCTACATTTGCCTCCCGAGAGCTGGGATTAAAGGCGTGTGCCACCATGTCTGGCTTTTTTATGGGTATTTTTAATCAATCAAGTATTTCAGATGTTATTTCACTTGTTGTAGAATTGCAGTTATCTCTTGTCAATACTGTATATGTTACTTTACTCACTTCTGTGATCAAATATCTAACAAGAAGTAGCATAAAGCCGGTTGTGGTGGCGCATGCCGGTAGGATATTGCTGAAGAGGCGGAGGCAGGAGGATCAGGAGTTTGAGGCCAGCCTGGGCTACACATTAAAAAAAAAAGTAGCATAAAGAAGGAAATTTTTTTAAAATACATTTTTTTATTTATTTGAGAAAAAGAGACTGAGAGAGAGAGAATGGTCACAGCAGGGCCTCCAGCCACTGCAACAAACTCCAGACACACGCACCACCTTGTGCATCTGGCTTACATGGGTTCTAGGGAATCAAACCTGGGTCCTTTGGCAGCTTTGCAGACAAACGCCTTAACCACTAAACCATCCCTCTAGTCCTTTTTTTTTTTTTTTTTTTGTTTTTCGAGGTAGGGTCTCACTCTGGCCCAGGCTGACCTGGAATTCACTATGGAGTTTCAGAGTGGCCTCGAACTCACGGTGATCCTCCTACCTCTGCCTCCCGAGTGCTGGGATTAAAGGTGTGCGCCACGACTCCAGGCAGTTTTTATCTTTATTTTTATTTAGTTTACAGTTCCAGGGATGCAATCCATTAGGATGGCAGGAGCAAGAGGCTGGCTAGTTATATTGTACTCACAGTCAAGAAGTAAAGAAAGAACAGGAAATGGATACAGGCTATAAAACCTCAAAACCCACACCCAATGACCCACTTCCTGTGACAAAGCTGCACCTCCAAAAGGTCCCACAATTTGCAGGCAGCTCCAGCAGCTAGGGACTGGGTGTTGAAGCTTGCAAGCTAGTGAGGAGCATTCTGCATTCAAACCACGGTCCACAGTGCAATAACCTTTTCCCCCTTAGCCTCAGCCCATCATTAACATCTGAAAGCATTAAGTACAAACATTCCATCGCAAGGAAGTTCATAATCCACGTTTCAATTAATTACCATTTTTGGTAAGCTTATTTGACTTAATGCACTGTCCAATAGGTTTCTTTGTGTGTGTGTGTGTGTGTGTGTGTGTGTGTGTGTGTGTGTTATATGCATGCAAGTGTTCTCATGCATGTGCCCCATGTGCACACATGTGTGGACCAGAGTAAGAAGTCAGGTATCCTCTATCACTGTTTCTCTGAGACAGACTCTCACTGTGGTAGCTTGAATGTGATATTTGAATGTTTGCCCCCATAGACTCAGTCATTTTTTTTGAAAAAATATTTATTATTTATTTGTTTACAAGGAAGGAGAGAGAAAGAGAGAGAGAGAGAGAGAATGGGCACATCAGGGCCTCTAGCTACTGCAACTCCAGATGCATATGCCACTTTGGGCATCTAGCTTTATGTGGGTACTAGGGAATTGAACCCATGTCATTAGGCTTTGCAGCCAAGTGCCTAAATTGCTAAGCAATCTGTCCAGCCCAACTCAGTCACCTATTATTATTTATTTATGAGAGAGAGAGAGAATGGGCACACCAGGGCCTCTAGCTACTGCAAGCGAACTGCAGATGCATGTGCCACCTTGCACAACTGGTTTACGTGGATACAAAGGAATTGAATCTGGGTCATTTGGCTTCACAGGCAAGCGCCTTAACTAAGCCACCTCTCCAGCCCCACAACTCAAGTCATTAAAAAAAAAATTTTTTTTTATTTTTATTTATTTACTTGAGAGAGAGGCAGAGAGAGAATAAATGGGTGCACCAGGGCCTCCAGTCACTGCAAATGAATTCCAGACGCATGTACCACCTTGTGTATCTGGCTTACGTGGGTCCTGGGGAATCAAACCTGGGTCCTTTGGCTTTGCAAGCAAGTCCCTTAACCACTAAGCCATCGTTCTAACTCCATACATCAAGTCTTTTTTATTTTGCGGGGCTGGGGAGAGTTTCGAGGTAGGGTCTCACTCTAGCTCAGGATGACCTGGAATTCACTATGTAGTCTCAGGATGGCCTTGAACTCATGGCAATCCCCCTTCCTCTGCCTCCCGAGTGCTGGGATTAAAGGCGTGTGCCACCACGCCTGGTTTCACTTCACTTTTGATTAAACTTCCTGCTTGAGCCCGAGCAGGTAGAGTCCTGCTAGAGCGGGTGCATCAGTGGGGGTGGATTGGAGTCCAGCCCTACTAGGTGTGTTCAGAGCAGTCTGAACTCTGGTGTTTTGTGCTTACTGTGGTGTTGGCTGTTTGGTGGTTTCTCTATGCTTGGATCTATGAAAGCAAGCCAGCTTCTTCCACAATTGATGGTGTTCTCCTGGATCTGCAAGCCTGAAATAAACCCTGTTCTCCCATACACTATGTCTGGTTGGATGTTCATCCCAGCAATGTGGAGCTAGCTACAATTAATTTGGTGCCAGAAATAGGTTGTTGATATGAGGAATCTCACCAAGTTTAAATGTGGTAGTTGAATGTATGGCCCCATAGACTCAGGTATTCTATTAAATTGAACTTTCAATTTTAGCCCCTGATAGGCAGTTTCCTGCTACTTGGGGACATGTCACTGGGGGCAGATCTTTAAGTCCGACCCTGAGGTGTGTCTGAGATGAATCTGAAGTCCTGCCCTGCCAGGTGTGTTCAGAGAAGTCTGGGTTCTGGCAGTTCATGTTTGCCGCTTGTGGTGTGTGCTGGCTGTTTTGATGGTTTCTCTCTGCTTGGATCTGTGAAAGGGAGCCAGCTTCTTCTGCCATTATAGAACTTCCCCTGGGTCTGTATGCCTGAAATAAACCCTTTCTTCCCATACACTGTGTCTGGTTAGATGTTCCTCCCAGGAATGTGGAGCTGACTGCACTACTCACTGATCCTGAACCTCCCTGTTTTTCAGTTGGATTGGCTGACCACAGAACTCAGTGATCCTCCTGTCTCCATCCCTCTCAGCACAGACTTTTTAGGCATGTTTGACCAGCTTTTTATGTGGGTGGTGGGAATTGCACTAAGGTCCTCATGCTTGGACAGCAGATAGTCTTACCTGCTGGATCATCTCCCCAGCTCACAGCCTGTCCTTTACAATATCAAATTCAAAGTCTCTAAGTTGTTGCATTTTGGCTGATTGCATTTTCTTTTTTCCTTTTTTTTTTTTTTTTTTTTTTTCGAGGTAGGGTCTCACTCTAGCTCAGGCTGACCTGTATCATATATATGGGCCTCATTCCATACTGCTTAGAAACTGTACTACATTTTCAGATGACTGGTCACCCAGGACCTCCCTAGGGGCACATTAAGATGGTATAGTCTTAATATTTTTCATGGTTTCACAAATCATAGCCAGGATTTCAGGAGCCTTGTTTCTCTATCTCAAATGGTTTAACAAAATTCCAGTGGCCCAATAGAACCCCCCCTCAAGCGTTCTCTGTTACATGACAGGCACCCAAATACTTTAAGGCTCATCATACAAATAGTACAACAGTCCCAAACTGAAACTACTCGGAACAGCCTGGAAGGACAAAGCTAATCACTAGATAGCAGTCACCAATGGTGGTTGAAAAAGAACCCGCTGCTGGGCGTGATGGCATATGTCATTAATCCCAGCACTGGGGAGGCAGTGATAGGAGGATCACCATGAGTCCGAGGCCACCCTGAGACTACATAGTGAATTTCATGTTAGCCTGGGCTAGAGTGAGACCCTATGTCAAAAAAACTAAAGGGGCTGGAGTGACAGCTTAGCAGTTAAGGTGCTTGCCTGTGAAGCCTAAAGACCCATGTTCCATCTCTCTCCAGACCCCACATAAGTCAAATGCACAAAAGTGAGGCAACCACCAGGTCACACATACCCACTAGGTGGCACAAGTGTCTGGAGTTCAATTTCAGTGGCTCAGGACCTGGCATGCCAAATCTCTCTCTCTCTCTCTCTCTAAAAATGTTTTTAAAAAATCCTCCAAACAACTCAAATGACCCCAAATTGTAAGGGAGGGTTTGGGAGGGGATAAAGGGAAAGTGGTGGAGGAGATTATGATCATGGTGAGTGGATACCAAAAAAAGCTGGGTGGGGTGGTGGGCACCTTTGATTCCAGCACTGGGAAGCAGAGGTAGGAGGACTGCCTTGAGTTCAAGGCCAGCCTGAGACTACATAGTGAATTTCAGGTCAGCCTGAGCTACAGTGAGACCCTACCTCAAAAAACCAAAAGAAGAGAAAAGATAAAAAGTCGGACTTTTAGGAAAAAATTAAAAGCCCACACAAATTAATATTGGAAAGACAGGAATGTACCAGCCACCATGCCAGGTTTGTCTAAGCAAGTTCACTCTAGGTCAGTGAGAAGAATGACTCAGGATTAGTCAGCGATTTTGGCTCGTTCCCTGTGGTTTTCTTGGCAGGGCTTTATCTGCAAGAAAAGGGTAACTGGAAGAAGTATTCACAGTGACTTAAAGGAGCCACAGCTACCACACTTCCTGCCAACACACGTGATGCCCCTAAAAGTACCTGCTTAGGGCTGACAATTCTATACTCTGCCTTGTTCTAAAGCGGTTTTTGGCCAGGTGTGCTGTAACCCTAAGCACTTGAGAGGCAGAGGGAGGAGGATTGCTATAAGTTTGAAGCCAGCCTGGCCCAGATCAGCCAGAGCGACAGGGCTGGATCCCATGTATAAAGCCAAAAATCAAACAACTGAAACCAAACAAAAAACTTGGATATGGTAACACAAACCTGTAACTTCAGCCCTGGGGATCTGGAGGCAAGAGGATCATAAAATCAAGGCCATCCTTGGCTATAAAAGGTGTTCAAGGCCAGCTTGGGATCATGAGATCCTGTCAGAAAAATATAAAGAAAGGTCCAGGCGTGGTGGCACACGCCTGTAATCCCAGCATTTTGTGAGGCTGAGGTGGGAGGATCGCCGTGAGTTTGAGGCCATACTGAGACAAATTCCAGGTCCGCCTGGGCTAGAGCAAGACCCTACCTCAATAAACAAAACAAAACTAAAGAAAGAAAGAGAAAGAAGAAAAGAGAGCTGGAGGGATGGCTTAGCGGTTAAAATGCTAGCCTGCAAAGCTAAAGGACCCAGGTTCAATTCCCCAGGACCCATCTAAGCCAGATACACAAGGTGGCACATGCTTCTGGAGTTCGTTTGCAGCATCTGAAGGCCCTGGCATGCCCATTCTTTCTTTGTCTGTCTGCCTCTATCTCAAATATAAATAAAAATAATTTTTGTTTTGTTTTGTTTTTCAAGGTAGGGTCTCACTGTAGCCCAGAATGACCTGGAATTCACTATGTAGTCTCATGATGGCCTTGAACTCTGAGCAATCCTCCTACCTCTGCCTCTTGAGTGCTGGGATTAAAGGCATGTGCCACCACATCCGGCAAAAATAAAATATTTTTTTAATTTTGCCTTTTTCTTTTTTTATTTTTTCTCTATTTTATTAACATTTTCTATGATTATAAAAAATATCCCACGGTAATAAATCACTCCCCCCATTTTCCCCTTTGAAATTCCATTCTCCATCATATCCCCTCCCCATCTCAATCAGTCTGTCTTTTATTTTGATGTCATCATCTTTTCCTCCTCTTATGATGGTCTTGTGTAGGAAAAATAAAATATTTTTTAAAAAAGAAAAAGAAAAGAAGAAAAAAAGGGGGAAGAAAGACCCAGTTTCTTTTTCTGTTTGGATTTTAATTTTGGTTATATATACATAGTTTTGTTTTAATTTTGAAAAATATTTTATTTATTTATGTGCTAGGAAAGAGAGAGAGAGAAGAGAATGGACGTGCCAGGATTTCTTTTTTTGCCACTAAACAAACTCCAGATGTACACACTGCTTTGTGGGTACTTGGGTACTGAAGAATTGAACTGGGCCATTAAGCTTGACAAAAAGACACCTTTAACTACTGAGCCATCTTTACAGCCCTATTGGTTTTAGTTTTTTTTTTTTTTTTTTTTGAAGGTATAGAGACTTTATTAGATAAAGAGAAGAAAGTGCAGAACCAAGGGAAGGAAAATAAATACACTCACGTGGTCTGATTGCCCATATGGTGGGCCTGGAAAAGCCATAAAATGAGAATTAGGGGCTGAGAGATGGCTTAGCCGTTAAGGCGCTTGCCTGCAAAGCCTAAGAATCCACGTGCGCCTCTCCAGATCCCACATAAACCAGATGCGCCAGGTGACGCAAGCTCGAAGGTTGCACATGCGCGCAGGTGGCACAAGTATCTGGAGTTTGATTGTTGGGCTGGAGGCCCTGGTGTGTTAATTCTCTTCCTCTCTCTTAAAAAAAAAAGGTGGGGGGGCCGGGCGTAGTGGTGCACCCCTTTAATCCCAGCGCTCGGGAGGCAGAGGTAGGAGGATTGCCATGAGTTCTAGGCCACCTTGAGACTACAGAGTGATTTCCAGGTCAACTTGAGCCAGAGTGAGACCCTGCCTCGAAAAAGCAGGAAAAAAAAAAAAAGGAGTTAGAGAGGAAAGAAAAGTACAAAGAGCCCCTGTCACGGAGAAGGTAGCTCACGTGGGAGTAGGCACTAAGGGTTCTCCCCTCTCTCAGCCCACTCAGGCAGAGATGACCGAGGCAAGACAAGGGGAAACTCACCAGAAGCTGGAGGTTCATGAGTGGTCAGGCAGCCCAGAGAGAGGCTTGTCCCCTCGCACACATCTCTTTATAACCGTATTGTGGGGGGTTTCACCTTCTGGCTCATGTGAGCCAGAGAGAGAGGGAGATGATTGGTCTGCGGTTTTAATTTTAAAACATGTTTAATGTAGGAAAACAAGCAGATGACCACTGGTCCTTAGTATACCTTTCCAGATTTGTGTGTGTGTGTCCCTCCTTGAAAAAAAACCTTCAAAAAACAAGTGCCAGTTGTGATGGTTCACACTTTTATTTTATATTTTATTTTATTTTATTTATTTATTTATTTATTTTTTGTTTTTTTCCAAGGTAGGGTCTCACTCTAGCTCAGGCTGACCTGGAATTCACTGTGTAGTCTCAGGGTGGCCTCGAATTCATGGTGATCCTCCTACCTCTGTCTCCTGAGCGCCGGGATTAAAGGTGTGCACCACCATGCCCAGCTCTCAAACATTTTTTGTTTCAAGTCATAGTCTCACTCTAGCCCAGGCTGACCTGGATCTCACTCTGTAGTTCCAGGGCGGCCTCCAACTCGCAGCGATCCTCCTACCTCTGCCTCCCAAGTGTTGGGATCAAAGGCATGCGCCACCACACCTGGCCGGATGACTCACACTTTTAAATTTTATTTATTTATTCATTTTGTTTTTTTAAAAGTTAAACAATCTTATTTATTATTATTTTATTTTTTTTCTCAATTTTTATTAACATTTTCCACGATTATAAAAAATATCCCATGGTAATACCCTCCCGCCCCCACTTTCCCTTTTGAAATTCCATTCTCCATCATATCCCCTCCCCATATTTATTGTTTTATATATTTATTTGTTTTTGGTTTTTCAAGGTAAGGTCTCACTCCAACCCACACTGACCTGGAATTCACTATGTAGTCTCAGGGTGGCCTCGAACTTGTGGTGATCCTCCTACCTCTGCCTCCCAAGTGCTGAGATTAAAAGACGTGCACAGTGCTGGAGAGATGGCTTAGCAGTTAAGCACTTGCCTGTGAAGCCTAAGGACCCGGGTTCGAGGGTCGATTTCCTAGGATCCACGTTAGCCAGATGCGCAAGGGGGCGCACGTGTCTGGAGTTCGTTTGCAGTGGCTGGAGGCCCTGGCACACCCATTCTCTCTCTCTTTGCCTCTTTCTCCCTCTGTCTGTCACTCTCAAATAAATAAATAAAAATAAACTAAATTTAAAAAAAGACGTGCGCCACCATGCCCAATGCAAATAAATAAAATTTAAAAAGGATGAAGTTGTAAGTGGTCAAGACAGCTTAATAGCAAGCCAGTATTGCAAGTATTGCAGGATTCCAAGCAAATACCCATCCTCCACAGGGATCAAACTGCACAACTCGTAGTCCACCTTGATGAGTTCCTGGAAGTCAGCCATCACAGGGTCGTTGAAGGGCGGGCTCTGCAGCTGGGTCTAGGTTGACCATCTGGACAGACTAGTTGAGGGACGGCTCTGAGTGTTGCAGGTGGGACTTCCTGCTGTCTGTGGGGTCCGTGACCGGCCGTACTTACCTGAGGCAGGCAAACATAGGGAATTCCATAGACACTCAGGAGGTGGCTTGGCTTGAGCAGTAACCACACCCTTCTGTACAATATACCTAGCGACCTGCTGGGAACCTGTACTGAGCTGTACAACCTATTCTTCTTAGTGGCCATTATTGGTGATCAGTTCCTATTCAAATATGTTCTTATGGACTGGCCAGATGGCTTATGGGTTAAGCACTTCCCTGCAAAGCCAAAGGACCCAGGTTCGATTCCCCAGGACCAACATAAGCCAGATGTACAAGGTGGCACATGAGTCTGGATTTGTTTGCAGAGGCAGAAGGCCCTGGCATGCCCATTATCTCCCTCCCTCTCTCTCTCTCTCTCTCTCTGCCATTCTCTCTCTCAAATAAATATTTAATTTTATTTATTTGAGAGAGAGGGAGGGAGAGAGAATGGGCGCAGCAGAACCTCCAGCCACTGCAAACAAGCTCCAGATGCATGTGCTATCATGTGTACCTGACTTACATGGGTTCTGGGGAATCAAACCTGGGTCCTTAGGCTTTGCAGTCAAATGCCTTAGCCACTAAACCATCTCTGCAGCCCTCAAGTAAATAAATAAGTTGTAAAAAAAAAAAAACTATTAAAAATATGTTCTTATATCCAGTTTCAGAGCAGCAGGGGTCACCCAACCTGGACTGGTTTTTGGTATGTGTACAATGCCATAAAGCAAACTGTTTTCTCTAAGTGAACTTTTAGGGAGCAACCCCTATTTGCTCTCTTGTGCCTATGTATAACTGAGTGATTAAAATCATGATTAAAATCAGATGCATCATGGGAAGGAACATGTGCAGTAGAGAAAATGTTACAAACCCCAAACCTAGGACTAGAGAGATGGCTTAGCAGTTAAGGTGCTTGCCTGTGAAGCCTAAGGACCCAGGTTTGATTCCCCGGTACCCACGTAAGCCAGATAGACAAGGGGGCACAAGCATCTGGAGTTCATTTGCAGTGGCGAGAGGTCCTGGTATGACCATGACCATTCTACCTACCTCTTTCTCTCTCTCTCTATCAAGTAAAATAAAACCATATATATATATACATACATGCACATATATTTAAGTCACTTGCCTGCAAAACCTAACCACCTGAGTTTGATTCCTCAGTACCTACGTAAAGCTAGATGCACAAGGTGGCACATGCATCTGGAGTACATCTGTAGTGGCTAGAGGCCCTGATGCATCCATTCTCTGTCTCTCTCCTCTTTCTGTGTCTGTATTTCTCTGATTGCAAATAAATATTTTAAAAAAATACACTCGGGAGGCAGAGGTAGGAGGATCACCAAGAGTTTGAGGCCACCCAGAGACTACATAGTGAATTCCAGGTCAGCCTGGACTAGAATGAAACCCTACCTCGAAAAACCAAAATAACTAAATAAATAATATAAATAAATAAATAAAGGGCCAGAGAGATGGCTTAGTGGTTAAGGTGCTTGTCTGTGAAGCCCAAGTACTCATGTTCAAATCTCCAGGTCCCACATAGCCAGACACACAGTTGTCACATATGTGCACAAGGGGGCACACGCATCTGGAGTTCATTTGCAACAGGCTGAAGGTCCTGATGTGCCCATTCTTTCTCTCTCTTTCAAAAATAAAAAATTAAGAAAATTAAATAAATAAATAATACTAATTATAAAAAGAACCCACTCAAACCTACCAAACCAGAGGACTACTCAAATTACTCCCTAACATCTAGTCCACCCTCCTCTTAGCATCCTGTAAAAAGACTTCCAATAGCACTTCCTGGTGCCCTTAACTACTCTCCACTTGAGTGGCTTGCTGCCCCCTTGGCAGTAATTCAAACCTTTACTGTCACCTTGCTCTTTAAAAAAAATATTCTTATTTATTTGCAAGGAGAGAGAAAGAGAACTGGTAGATTTCAGGGATTCTTGTTGCTGCAAATGAACTCCTGATGCATGCACCACTTTGTGCATCTGGCTTTACGTGGGTACTAGGAAACTGAACCTAGCTGGCAGGCTTTGCAAACCAGCTCTTTTAAAATTTTTTATATGATTTATTTATTTGTGAGAGAAAGAGGCACAGAGAGGGATTGGGGAGAGAGAATTGGCAAACCAGGCAAAGCCACTGCAAACAAACTCCAGATACATGTGTCACCTTGTACATCTGCCTTACGTGGGTCCTGGGGCATTGAACCTGGGTCCTTTGGCTTTGCAGGCAAATACCTTAACCACTAAGCTACCTCTCCAGCCTGCAAACAAGCTCTTTTAACAGCTGAACCATCTCCCAACCCCACTTCACTTTTAATAAATTTCTTGCTGTTGCCGTTTCACTACTTGTGTGTGCCTTTATTTAATTCTTTTTAAAAACATTATTTATTTATTTATTTGAGAGAGAGAATGGGCACAGCAGTACCTCCAGCCACTGCAAACAAACGCCAGACACATGCACCACCACGTGAATCTGGCTTACGTGGGTTCTGGGGAATTGAACCTGGGTTCTTGGGCTTGGTATGCAAGCATCTTAATTGCTAAGCTGTCTCCCCAGCCCCTTTTATTCAATTCTTTGAGTAAGACACCAAGAACTGGAAAACACCCAGAAAGCACCAGAAGCATACTGAAGTATATAGGCTCTCTGGATTCCTGGTGCTGGCCACCATGCTCTCATCTCCCTTCAGTATGTGCATGTATGTGTATATATGCATATGTGTACATATATGCATGTATATGTAGATATGTATATATGTGTGTATGTGTGTATGTATGTATGTGCAGTCTAGGGATCTGTTGTAGACAAAACACCCAACCCAAAGCAGCTGCTGGGAGGAAAGTTGTTTATTTGGCTTACAGTCTTGAGGGGAAGCTTCGTGATGGCAGGGGAAAGCCTGGCATGAGCAGAGGCTGGACGTCCCTTCCCTACCAGCAGCACGTGGAAAACCACAGCAGGAGAATGAGCTGAGTTCTGGCAAGGGGGAAACTGACCATAACCCCCCTAAGCCTGCCCCCCGAAACACACCTGCTCCAGCAACGGTGGGAAGGCTGATAAAAGTTGGTTCCAGTGCTACTGAAGATGGGCAAAGTGGGCAGATGCACGGTACAAGTGAATGGCAAGAGTGGCCAAGTAAAAAGCACTCTCTAGAGAGTAGCATGGGCTGCCAGGGGAAAAAAAATGGACTGTGGTTATCTGAGCTGCTGCTTTTTTTTTTTTTTTTTTTTTTTTCGAGGTAGGGTCTCGCTCTAGCTCAGGCTGACCTGGAATTCATTATGTAGTCTCAGGGTGGCCTTGAACTCATGGCGATCCTCCCACCTCTGCCTCCTGGGTGCTGGGATTAAAGGCGCCCCCCCACACACACGCTGGCTGAGCTTCTTTTTTTTTTTTTTTTTGGGTTTTTCGAGGTAGGGTCTCACTCTAGCCCAGGCTGACCTGGAATTCACTATGGAGTCTCAGGGTGGCCTCGAACTCACGGCGATCCTCCTACCTCTGCCTCCTGAGTGCTGGGATTAAAGGCATGCGCCACCACGCCCGGCTTTGAGCTTCTTTTTTTTTAAAAAAAAATTATTTATTTATTTGAGAACGACAGACAGAGAAAGAGGCAGATAGAGAGAGAGAATGGGCACTCCAGGGCCTGCGGGCACTGCAAAAGAACTCCAGACGCGTGCACCCCCTTGTGCATCTGGCTTATGTGGGTTCTGGGGAATCAAGCCTCAAACCAGGGTCCTCAGGCTTCACAGGCAAGCGCTTAACCGCTAAGCCATCTCTCCAGCCCTGAGCTTCTTTATATACAGACCACCACTGGAAGGGCTAGCTACCCACTCTGGAGGAAGCCCCATTTCCTCCCTCAGTTAATCCTCCCTGGAAACGACACCACAGACCCTCTGAAGAGGCATGTCTTGTTTTTTTTTCCTTTGGTTTTTCGAGGTAGGGTCTCACTCTAGCCCAGGCTGACCTGGAATTCACTATGTAGTCTCAGGGTGGCCTCAAACTCAAGTTGATCCTCCTACCTCTACCTCCTGAGTGGTGGGATTAAAGGCGTGCGCCACCACGCCCGGTTCGAGGCATGTCTTTTGATTCCTAATCTGATCAACTTGACAACAGAACTTGACCATCACCCCCATTTTGTATAATTAAAACATGATAATAAAAATTATGTAAATAGAGGCTGGAGAGATGGCTTAGCGGTTAAGGCACAAGGTGGCACATGCATCTTGAGTTCGTTTGCAGTGGCTGGAGGCCTTGGTGTACCCATTCTCTCTCTCTCTCTCTCTCTCTCTCTCTCTCTATATATATATATATATATATATACACACATCTATCTATATATATATATATATACCTGCCTGTCTCTCTTTCTCTCTCTCTAATAAATATATAAATAAATTTAAAAAATTATTTTAAAAGTCACGAAAGTAACCCACAAGAAGGATCATGCAGCAGAATAACTTAAACCAGTTCAACCAGAGCAAAACCCTTACATTATAATAGCTCAGCTGAAGTTGCTCCCCTAGGGTAGGAAGCATTTTGGCATAAAGATCACACCTAATAGACAAAAATTGGTGTCTAGTTTTGAAAAATTGTGGAATGTAGACTAGTTAGACCACTGTAGAGCTTCTGTGAGCCCAACTATCTCTACATCCTGTGACTGAGTAAGGAATTCAAATATAATAAAAGTCGACTGGCCAGCACCTTCTCATAAAAAGTGTGGCTTAGATCTAGACATGATGGTACGTCTCTAGTCCCAGCACTCGGGAGGCTGAGTTAGGAGGATCACAGTGAACTCAAGGGCAGCCTGGGACTGTAGAGTGAGTTCCAGGTCAGCCTTGGCTAGAGGGCAACACTGCCTCATAAAACACACCATGAGCTGGGCGTGGTGGCACCCACCTTTAATCCCAGCACTCAGGAGGCTGAGGTAGGAGGATCGCCATTAAGTTCCAGGCCACCCTGAGACTACATAGTGAATAATTCCAGATCAGCCTGAGCTAGAGACCCTACCTTGAAAAACCAAAAAGAAAAAAAAAGAAAAAGAGACTGGGAAAATGACTCAGTGGGTAAGAGTGCTTGTTGTACAAGCACGAGGACCCGAGTTAGGATCCTCATGAAAAGCTGGGTGTGGCTGTGTGTTGGTAACCCCAGCGCTATAGGGGCGGAGACAGGAGGATCCCTAGGGCTCTCTGGCCAGTCATCCTAGTTGAATGAGAAATCCTGCTTCAAGGAAACAAGGCAGAGAGTGATGTAGGAGAACACCTGACAGCCTCTTCTGGTCTCCACGCATTAGCAAGCATGTGCCTGTGAGTGCTACAGATGTGCACACAGGCATGTACCACATACACACATGAAGCTGGACTTGGACAGAGTGCATCGTGGTGAATTTGACTTGCTGTTTTCCTCAGTGTCAGGGATCGAATCCAGAGCATCACATGTACTAGGCAGATGCTCTAGCACTGAACCATACCTCCAGTCACAGAGCCATCTGTTGAGTGTGAAAGGCCTGCTGCTACTCGAGTTGAGGACCATCTGCTGAATGCCCTGCCAGACCATACTGGGAGAAGGGGATTGTGATGGATTGGTTTTTGCATGTTGTGATTTTTTTTTTTTTCAAGGTAGAGTCTCACTCTAGCTCAGGCTGACCTGGAATTCACTATGTAGTTTCAGGATGGCTTCAAACTCACGGCAATTCTCCTACGTCTGCCTGCTGAGTACTGGGATTAAAGGCGTGCGCCACCACGCCCAGCTCACATGTGATTTTTTTTTTTTTTTTGAGGTAGGGTCTCACTGGTATTCCAGGCTGACCTCAAACTCATAGCTATCCTTCCTCAACTTCCTGAGTACTAGGATTGAAGACAGGAGTCACAACACCTGGATGGTGACTAATTTTATGTGTCTAAGTGCCTGGACCAAGGAGCAGAGATTTTTTTTTTTTTCAAATTCTTGCTGGGCTTGGTGGGGCACACCTTTAATTCCAGCACTCGGGAGGCAGAGGTAGCAGGATTGCCATGAGTTTGAGGCCACCCTGAGACTACTTAGTGAATTCTAGGTCATCTTGGGCTAGAGTGAGACCCTACCTCAAAAAAACCAATACCAAAGCAAAACAAAACACTATTTTCAGTATGTCTGTGAAAGTGCTTTTTTGGATGAGATTAAGACACATCAAGTCTTTTTTTGTGTTTATTTTATTTTAGAGAGCGATAGAGAGAGAGAACTGACATGCAAGGGCCTCAGCCACTGCAATCGAACTCCAGATGCTTGTGCTACTTAGTGGACATGTGCGACCTTGCGTTTGCCTCACCTTTGTGCATCTGGTTTATGTCGGGTCTGGAAAGTCAAACATGGGTCCTTAGGCTTTTCAGGCAAGCGCCTTAACTGCTAAGCCATCACTACAGTCTTTTTATTTATTTTTATTTTATTATTATTATTATTATTATTATTATTATTGAGATAGGGTCTTGCTCTAGCCCAGGCTTACCTGGAATTCACTATGTAGTCTTAGAGTGGCCTCGAAGTCACAGTGATCCTCCAACTCCTGCCTACCAAGTGCTGGGATTAAAGGCATGCGCCACCATGCCTGGATTTTTTTGTTGTTTGTTTGTTTGTTTGTTTGTTTTTTGAGCTAGGGTCTTGATCTAGCCCAGACTGACCTGGAATTCATTATGTACTTGCAGGCTGGCCTCAAACTCAGGGTGATTCTCCTACATCTGCATCCTAAATGCTGGGATTAAAGGTGTGGTCCACCACCCCCACCCATCAATAGTCTGAGGAAAGAGGATTACCCTCCATATCACAGCTGGGGCTAAGTAATCATAGAACAAAGACTGATCCCTCCCTGACCCTAGCTGTCCATCTGCTCCCATCCACCAAAAGGCAGTTAGTTCTTTAGCTGATTGACTTTGGACTTGACCTATGCCTCTTCTCTGGGTGTTCAGGCTGCTCTATATCTGCAGGTTTTGGATTATGACTCCATAGTCTCAGGAGCCAGTTGTTTAAATCAATCTCTCTCTTTTTAGATATGCACACACCCTTTTGGTTGTTTTTCATTTTTTCAAAAAATATTTTTAAATTTTTATTTATTTATTTGGGAGAGAGAATGAGACAGAAGGAGAGAGAGAGAGAGAGAGAGAGAGAGAGAGAGAGAAAGAATGGGTGCACCAGGGCCTCCAGTCATTGCAAACAAACTCCAGATGCATGCGCCACTTGTGCATCTGGCTTACATGGGTCCTGGGGAATCAAACCAAGGTCTTTTGGCTTTGCAGGCAAGCACCTTAACCGCTAAGCCATCTCTCTGGGCCTATTTTTCATTTTTTTAAAAACATTATTTAAAAACACAAGGTAGTGCATGCATCTGGAGTTTGTTTGCAGCAGCCAGAGACCCTGGCGTGCCTGTTCTCTCTCTCTGCCTCTTTCTCTCTCTCAAATATATAAATAAAAAAAATTAAATTTAAGAAGTTACTATCTTATAAAAAAAGAGAAATCTTAGGGAAAAGAGGGGTGGTGGAAGGAGATTATGATTATGTTATTTTGTCTATATTTGTGGGATTATCAATAAAAAAGTTTTAAAAGTCCTAAAAGCCCAAGGTTATGAAATTAGTTTTTCATATTTGTCAATTGGAAGAATTTTCCAGATTCATTGGGAATCAAGCATTTCAAACTTCATTTCTTCCTCACTAGCCATACACTCGGAACTGGCCCTCAGGACACATTCTTTTTGGGATTCAGTTTCTGTTCTGTTCCTTCTTGCTAGGATGGCAGGTAGTTCAGTGGCCTTTCGTACACCAAGAGAGCCAGCAAAGCTGGGTGTGGTGGTGCATGCCTTTAGTCCCAGCACTCGGAAGGCAGAGGTAGAAGGATTGCCGTGAGTTCGAGGCCACCCTGAGACTACATAGTGAATTCCAGGTCAGCCTGGGCTACAGCGAGAGCCTACCTCGAAACCCCTCCCCCCCCAATAAAGTATGGGGGCTGGGGAGATGGCTTAACAGTTAAGGCGCTTGCCTGCAAAGCCAAAGGGCCTAGGTTCGACTCCCCAGGACCCATATAAGCCAGATGCACAAGGGGGCGCACATGTCTGGAGTATGTTTGCACCAGCTGGAGGCCCTGGTGTGTGCCCATTCTTTCTCTCTCTCTGCTTCTCTCTCTCCTCTCTCAAATAAATAATAAATAAATAAAATTTAAAAAAAAATTTTAAAAGTATTTATTAGGACTGGGGAAATATCTTAGCTGTTAAGGCATTTGTCTGAGAACCCTAAGGACCCAGGTTCGATTCCCAACGACCCACGTAAGCCAGATGCACAAGGGGGTGCATAGGTCAGGAGCTCATTTGCAGTGGCTGGAGGCCCTGGTGTGCCCATTCTCTCTTTCTCTTTATCTACCTCTTTCTCTCTCTCATAAATAAATAAATAAAGCCAGTCGTGGTGGCACACACCTTTAATCCCAGCACTTGGGAGGCAGAGGTAGGAGGATCGCTGTGAGTTCGAGGCCACCCTGAGACTACATGGTGAATTCCAGGTCAGCCTGAGCTAGAGCAAGACCCTGCCTCAAAAAACAAACAAATAAATAAATAAATAAATAAATAAATAAATAAATAAATAATTTATGAGAGCTAGAGAGAGAGAAAGGGAGGGAATAGGTACACCAGGGCCTTTCACCACTGCAAACAAACTTCAGATGCATGTGCCAGTTTGTGTATCTGGCTTCATGTGGGTACTGCAAAATCAAATCCAGGCTGGCGGACTTTGTAAGCAAGGGCCTTTAATCAGTGAGCCACCTCCTCAGCCTCCAACCCCAATTTTTCTAGGCTTTATTTTTTCTTTCAAGAGAGATTTTATTAGATTTAGAGAATGAAAGAGGAGAGTGTACAGAGAATTCCTGCCCATGAGAAGGCAAGAGTGGGGTAAAGCCCACCTACAGTCCCCACTCGGGGTCATTCATAGGCTCTGACTAGGGGCAGAGCTAAGTAATCACGATGCCAGATCCAGGTTCAACCCTTCTAGGACCTCCGTGTTGAATTTAAGAGAAAACCACATCCAGGGAACTCGTTAGGCAGCAAGAAGTAAGGAGACAGCGCTTTCCTTTTCTGACCTCTAGGCAAGTGGAGACTGCAAGGGTATGTTCAAAGGCTTTCCTTGCTTTTATTTTCAAGGCCTGTCTCCCTAAACTGCCTTAGTCCCCCTGTTCCCCTTCGCCTCTGCAAGAGTGACCCTAACTGCCGCTAGAGAGTTAGGCAAATGACCGACGTGGCTTCAAGCTGAAACGGGAGCAGCATGGCAGCGACCCTCTCACTGGGCGGTGCCAGAGCAAGTTCTTGCCCCGAGGACAGCAAAACACTGTGTTCTGGGCCCCATGAGACAGTCTCAGGCTGGCAGAGGAATGTGTGTGATAGGCTTTATCACTCAGGACTCAGAGATACAGTGAAGCAAGAATTATCAAACAAGCAAGAACGCACCCGTTGACATGTACAGGAGCCCTCCAAAAGTGGGACACTCAACTGGAGTCTGAATTTTGCGGGGAGGTTAAAGTATACTGGGGACGTCTCTACGTATAATTGAAGGTGTTCTGAACTGATTGTTCATTGAAAGTCTTTGCAGGGCGTGGTGGCGCACACCTTTAATCCCAGCGCCCGGGAGGCAGAGGTAGGAGGATCACTGTGAGTTCGAGGCCATCCTGAGACTGCGTAGTGAATTCCAGGTTAGCCTTGGCTAGAATGAGACCCTACATCAATGAAAGAAGGAAAAGAAAAGAAAGTTTAGTACTAACCAGGAGATCTTTTGTGTTGAGGAGGGAACAGGGAATGTTGATCAAAGAAGCAGTGATTACCTGCCTTAGCTGGCCATGTTTTGGCTGAACTTCCAGAGCCCCAATCTGTCCCCTGTCAACTGTGTAGTTTCTCTATCTTTAAGCCAGCTATACAGTTTCTAAGTTCCTTAACTATAGAGTCCCCAGAAGTGAGGGATTTCTCCCTCGTTTTCTCTCCAGTGAGTCTCCCTAAGGGATGTATGGGTAGAATGTTCTGTGCACATGGTCCACACTGCGCTACTAATCCTCAGGGCGTTGGTTAAAGTGGCTCGGCTGAGTCTGGATGTTGGACGTTATTTCCAAGGCAGCACACTTAAGTGGCCGGCGAAACTAGGTGAACAGCTGGGAGGCTATGGCCACGGCGGCAGCGGCAGTGGTGGTGGTAGTGGTGGGGTATTTGGTTTTCAGATGAATCTCTCTATGGCTCTGGCCCAACAGGGCATCTGGTTCCAAAAGTGAGTGTTCTAAGAGACTGGAAGTGTAAACAACCAGTTTCTTGAGTCCTGGTCCTAGAAAGTGCTATTGTGGTATTCCACTCACTGATGAATTCACAAAGCCCAAGCCTGACACAGTGTGTCTTTATAGACCCACCTATCTACTCAGGAGGCAGAGACAGAAGGGTCAGGATTGGCAGGCTAGTCTGGGCAACATATTGAGACTCATTCTGCAAAGCAAGCAACAAACCCATCCCACAAAATCTACATATATTCAAAAGAAGTACACAATACTTAAAAAAATTTATTTATTTATTTGCAAGCAGAGAGAGAGATAGAGAGACAGACAGAGAGAGAATGGGCCCTCCAGGGCCTCCAGCCACTGCAAATGAACTCCAGATGCATGCACCCCCTTGTGCATCTGGCTAACGTGGGTCCTGGGGAATCAAACCCGGGTCCTTTGGTTTTGCAGGCAAGCACCTTAACCACTGAGCCATCTCTCCAGCCCCACAATACTTTTTGTTTTGTTTTGTTTTGTTTTCAAGGTAGAGTCTCATTCTAGCCCAGGCTGACCTGGGATTTACTATGTAGTCTCAGGGTGGCCTCCAACTCATGGCAATCCTCCTACCTCTGCCTCTCCAGTGCTGGGATTAAAGGCGTGCGCCACCACGCCCGGCTCCACAACACTTTTTAGCAGGAGCAGTAAAAAATGTGTGGACCTTAATCTCTCACAATCTGCCTTCTGCTCACAAATTATATGTTGCATTAACTTTTTTAACATTTTTTTTTTCTTTAGAAAAATTTATTTGTACATGAGAACCTGTAGCGAAGGTTTTGATCACACAAAGTTGAGGAGGAGCAGAGACTGGGCCTGCAACTTAGGCTATTTTCCAACAGTGTGGGACCCCCATTCTCACAGCTGCAGAGTATGGCATTGGACTGGGCAGGCCCCTCCCGTAAGGATCCAGCTCACTTTTCTAAAATACTTTTAGGCCAAGGAACTGGTGGGTAGCACCTTACTTAAAGCTCACTAGTGAGCAAAGTGACCTCCTAACAGGAGCAATGACTTAAGTCTCCACATCCTGGGGGGCAGCAGAGGAAGGGCAGGCCAGGCAGGCATGAGGCACAAACAGTCTTTATTGGGCTCACACCAGGAGTCCATGGGTTTTCAGAACCTCTGTGAACTTGTTCATTTTCTTCTCCACATTCTTTTCTGCCTGTTTCCTTAGCCTCGTGAGCTGCTGCTTCTTCCGGTCATGGATCTTGGCCTTCTCCCTCCGCTTCTCCTGCAGGGTGGCTGTCACTGCCTGGTACTTCCAGCCAGCCTCGTGAGCCAGGCGCCCAAGGTAAGCAAGCTTTCTGGTACGCTTCAGCCGCACAACCTTGAGGGCGGCAGGGACCACCATCCGCTGTTTCTTGTCATGGGGTGGGGGGATCCCATGCAGCACCTTGAGGCGCTCCAGGGCAGCCAGCCCTCGCTTGGTCCTGTGGGGCAGCATGCCTCGCACAGCTCGCCAGAAGGTGCGGCCCGGAAATGGCAGGGGCCACGGGAAGGGTTGGTGTTCATGCGTTTTCGAAGGAAGGCCAGGTACTTTAACTTGTTTCTGTAGAAATTGCCAGAAAGGTTCATGCCCTCGCAGCGCACCACCACCACCACCTCCCTGCCCAGCAGTACCTGCTTGGTCACGATGGCTGCCATGCAGCCAAGGAGGTGGCCTCGGCCATCCAGCACCAGGACCTGACCCTCCGCCATCTTCGGCAGCCACCTGGGAAAGTACATATTTGTTTATTTGACAGAGAAAGAGAGAGAGAGCGGAGAGAGAGAGAATGGGCGTGCCAGGGCCTCCAGCCACTGCAAACGAACTCCAGACGCATACAGCCCCCTTGTACACAGCTGGCTAACGTGGGTCCTGGGGAACCGAGCCTGGGTCCTTTGGCTTTGCAGGCAAAACGCCTTAGCTGCTAAGCCCATTCCTCCAGCCCCAATGTTGCATTAACTTTTCCTGGGGAGTCGTGAACACACACCTGTTCGTCCCCAGACAGGGCACTGACAATAGACTAAAGAAGCAATCGTACCCAAGTCCGACTTGGTGAACCAATGGGTTTACTGGGGCTCCTTAAAGGAGCCTGGATGACTCAAAGTGAGCGGCATCACCACAGAGTGCACCCCAGCATAGGTGACGGCCACCAGAACCTTGGAGAATGGTCTTGTGACTCTTATGAGCTTTAGCTTTCCCGGTCTTGTTTACCTCCCATCTAGAATCTCTTGAGTCTCCCTCCTCCCTCCAGGAGGCAATGTGTCAATTCCCAGGAACGTGCCATACAATGGCATATTTATTTCTCTTACATGCAATAATAAAACCATTTTCTCTTAAGACCCCCTATTATTATTTTTATTTTAAAATTTATTTGAGAAAGAGAGAGTAGGTAGAGAGAGAGAATGGGCATACCAGGACCTCCAAGCTGCTGCAAACAAACTCCAGACACATGTGCCACCTTGTGCATCTGGCTTTTATAGATCCTGGGGAATCAAACCCGGGTCCTTTGGCTTTTCAGGCAAGTGCCTTAACTGCTAAGCCATCTCTCCAGCCCTACCTTTTTTTTTAAAGGTAGGATTTCACTCTAGCCCAGGCTGACCTGGAATTCACCTTGTAGTCTCAGGCTGGCCTGTAACTCATGGCGATCCTCCTACCTCTACCTCCCAAGTACTGGGATGAAAGGCATGCACCACCACACCTGGCTTCCAGCCTTATTTTTAATTTGCAGTAGGATGATCCATGCTACCCTTGAACTCCTGGCCTCAAATGATGCTTTTCCCTCAGTGTAATAGCTGGGACTACAGAAAAACACCAGTGTACTAAGCTCAAGATAATTTTTGATTTCCTATTGAATGCTAGATTCCTTCACATGTTTGTAAAGACCAAGAAAGAAACTTTTTCTTTAAAAATATTTATATATATATATATATATATATTTCTGTGTGTGTGTGTGTGTATTGGCGTGCCATGGTCTCTTTATGCTCACTGCAAAAGAACACCAGATGCAAATACTACTTTTTGCTTCTGGATTTACATGAGTATTAGGGAATCAAACACAGGCCACAGGCTTTGCAAGTGATTGACTTTAACCACTGAGCCATCTCCCCAACCCCCTTTTCTTTTTTCACTAAAAAAAACCAAACAAACAAACTTGATCTATTCATTGCTCTATATACCTAATTACCAGGTAGGCAATCTCATTTAATTTGAATTTTTCAACTGAAACAAAAGCCAGCACTCAGAGAGGATAAAGAAATCTTTAAAGGTGAGGGAGGAATAGTACAGTCAGTACTTAATCTGCTTGACTTCAAACTCGTGACAGACAGTATACGGAATGGTCTGTATCTCAACATGCTTACAAGCTGGCGGAGGAGGTCTGGCGAGTTGCAGCGCCAAAGGTGCCATTAAAGATGTCGGCTGTGGGAAGCAACAGATGCAGCCGACAGCTGGAAGAGCTCCAGATTTTGTTGATTTCAGATTCGGGAAGGGCAGAAGTGAACAGAGCCAAGGAAGATGAAATAGACACATTTGGACAGGACACTCACTGTTCATGAAGCATTCACGTGGGAGGCAAACTTTCTAGATCCAATACGTTAGGCAGCTTTTTGTCATTGTAACAAAGCACCCCAGATAATATATCTCCAAAGAAGGAAGGTTTGGGTCATGAGTTCAGAGATTTCCGTCCATTGCTTTGGACTTGAAGCAGGGTTGTGGGACCATGTGGTAGAGGCAGTTGCTCACCTCATGGAAGCTAGGAAGTAAAGAGAGAGGAGAAGGGGACCAGGGACAAGACAGCTCCTTCAAAGGCACATCTCCTTTGATTTACTTCTCTCAGTGAGGCTGCATCTCTCTCTATTCCCCGCCCCTCCCATGGTAGGGTGTCACTCTAGGCCAGGCTGACCTGGAATTCACTATGTAGTCTCAGGGTGGCCTCAAACTCACAGTGATCTTCCTACCTCTGCCTCCTAAGTGGTGGGATTAAAGGCATGTGCCACCACACTCGGCTGCTTCTCTATAAAAAAAAAAAAAAAAAAATATATATATATATATATATATATATATATATATGTATATATGTATATATATTTGCAAGGAGAGAGAGACAGACAGTAGGGGCATGCCTTACTGGACCTGGGCCTCTTGCTAGTGCAAAGGAACTCTCAGCAATCCTCCTACCTTGCAGCTTTTGATATTTAAAATAGGAATTATTATTATCTGGGTGTGGTGGCACATGCCTTTAATCCCAGTACTTGGGAGGCAGAGGTAGGAGGATCTCCTTGAGTTCAAGGCCAGCCTGAGACTACATAGCGAATTCCAGGTCAGCCTGGACTAGTGTGAAACCCTACGTTGAAAAACGAAAAAATAAATAAATATTTTATTTTCATTTAGTTGAGACAGACAGAGAGAGAGAGAGGGAGGGAGGGAGGAAGGGCGCGTCAGGGCCTCTAGCCACTGCAAATGAAGTCCAGATGCACGTGTCCCATGCGTGTGTCACCATGTGCGTCTGGCTCACGTGGGTCCTGGAGAATCCAAGCCAGTCCTCCGGCTTCACAGGCCAACGCCTTGAACCACTGAAGCCATCTCTCCAGCCCCAAGGACAAGTCAGTCTAGATGTTCTGGGATCAACTTTGGTCAACCCTTCAAAGAGGTGCAGTTAGTTGTTCCGGGTCAGAGAGGAAGCTCCGGGGCCCTGGGCTCGCGCTGGCCGGGCCTGCACACCGGCCCGGGGGCAGTTGTCAGGTCCGGGGTTGGCAGCAGCTGTGGCGGCGGCGGCGGCCTGGACCACGGCTCGGCGGGCTCGCGAGCAAGGCGGGCACGTGTCGGGGCGCGGAGGGGAGGCGGGGGGGGGGCGGGAAGGTCGTGGTCCCCAAGGTTCGGAAGAAGACGTGGAAAATGGCCGGGGGTCATGCGCCACGGCGGCCGTTAAGTGACTCAAAACCGACGCGGCGGAGCCGGGGGCCCGCGGAGATGAGGAGGGCGCACGGCGGGCATGGCGCCGCCCCGCCGGGCCGCTGAGGGCGCAGGACGCAGGACGCAGGCGCGGCAGGGGCGGGGCCTCGCCGGGCGGCCCTGGCCGTGGGACGCGCGTCTGCCCGGGAGGTGAGAGGGGGCGGGCCCGCCGGGCGGGAGGCGGTGCGTCGGGAAAGGCCATGCCGCTGCCTGCGGTCCAGGCGAGTCGATTAGAACCAGCAAAGCTTAAAAAAAAAACAAGAAAAGAAAAGAAAAGTCAGTGAATTGGGTCTTTGGTGTCGTATGGGCGATCTTTTTTCTAAAGCCACGCCGGCCCCTGGAGGGTTCGCTGGAAGCTGCTTGAAGTCAGCGCTGCCGCCCTGGTCGTGGAGGCGCCCGGCGGGGTGGGCGGCGGCCGAGAGCCGGGTGTCCCCGGAGAGCCGCGCCGACCGCATGCGGCCTGCGGGGAAAACGCCCGCCCGGCCCGGGAGGGGAACGACGGGGTGGTGGTGGCGGGGAAAAGCCCGAGCGGCTGCCTCTCGCAGGTGTCACTTTGTAAAAACAGATTATTTGGTATTTACAGCTGAGTTGCTGCTGATATTCCCCGAGACAGAGGCCTTGAAGGACATATCGCCATTTAAAAATAAAAATAATACTAATAATAAAAATAAACCTTAACGAAGCTTGGGTTACAAAATGGAAGTGGAAGAAAACAACGTACTGGTAAATGCCACTCTTCCTACCCACCTATATGATTCCAATCTTGTCTAGGCCCTAGCATTTCCTGGGGAGTTGAACCTTAGAATTTGGTGTATTTAACGTAGAATGTAAGTGTAATTTATATTTAAAAAAAAAAACACGCTTGAATGTAAACTTGGGAATGGATCACCTGGAGATGTTAAAACTACAGCCTGTTGGGAAAAGATTGATAAGAGCCAAGAATTTTCCTTTCTATAAAGCTTCCAGGAAGATAACACTGGTTTGGGCACCAAGGCTGTAGATGCCTGCTGTGTAATGGGTACATGTGCATTTGGGCACTTGCAGTATGGCTAGAGCAACTAAGGAAGAAACGGAACTTTAACTTCATTAATTTCCAGCTTAAAAATAGATACTGGGGAGAAAAACAAAAAAAGTAGGTATTGGGGCAGTGGGCATAGTTTTGTGGTAGATTACTTGCCCAGCATGTATAAGGCCCTGGGTTCAATCCGCAGCGCAGTCAAAAGAAGCAAGGGAAAGAACGTTGCATCTGTAGGATGTTTCACATATTAGGGGACCAAACCCACAGCCTCACCTATGCAAGGCAAGTGCTCTACCACTGAGCTGCATCCCAGCACTCCAGAGGCAGAGGCAGGAGGATCACCATGAGTTCAAGGCCAGCCTGAGACTTAATTCCAGATCAGCCTGAACTAGAATGAGACCCTACCTTGAAAACTCCCCCTCCCCCCCAAAATATTTTCACTTAGTTATTTGCAAAGAGAGAGAAGAAAGACAGAAATGGGCTTGCCAGGGCCTCCAGCCACAGCAAACAAACTCCAGGTTCATGTGCCACTTTGTGCATTTAGCTTTTCATGACTATGGGGGGAATTGAACTTCGGTCATTAGGCTTTGCAGGCAAGTGCCTTAACTGCTAAGTCATCTCTCTAGCCCCTAGTAATCTTTTTTTTTTTTTTTTTTTTTTAAAGGCATGCACCACCACACCCGGCTTTTATTTTCATTTATTTATGTGAGAGAGAAAGAGAGATAAAGAATTAGGCAGGTAGAGAGAGAGAGAGAATGGGTGCACCAGGGCCTCCCGCCATTGCAAAGGAACTCCAGACTTATGCTCCCCCTTGTGCAGCTGGTTTACATGGATCCTGGGGAGTTAAACCAGGGTCCTTAGGCTTCACAGGCAAACGCCTTAACCACTAAGCCATTTCTCCAGCCCCCTAGTAATTTTTTAAAAAAATATTTTATTTATTTACTTAATGATAGAGAAAGAGGGAGAGAGAATGGGCGCACCAGGGCTTCCAGCCACTGCAGTCGAATTCCAGACACATGCACCTCTTGTGCATCTGGCTTACGTGGGTACTGGGGAATCGAACGAGGGTTCTCTGGCTTTGCAGGCAAGCAGTTAGCTAAGCCATCTTCTCCAGCCCAGTACTTTATTTTTCATCAGACATGGCTACTTTAGGTATTAAGTGTCTTTCGGTTTGCTCCCCTATAATGTTGGTATATAGGAACAGCAGGAGCAGCTATTACACATAAACCTTATAAATCCTTTGTTTGTTTTTTTTTCTTAAGTGGGTCTGTTAAAGAAAAGATTGTCTGACTTTACTTAGGATTGCTACAGTAAAATTATCACAGGAGGGGTTAACTCTGGATAAGTAAAGCAAGGGGCCACTGAGGATATCCGTTCAAGGAGTGGATGTGGGAGGACAGGTCCAGTGGATGAAAAACTAAGATAAGGCAGCCACTGAAATAGTAAGGGTGATGAGATATCAAGAGTGGGAGATTGGCTCATTAAACTGATAGAGCAGAATTTTTGCCAAAACTGGGCTATGCACTCCAACGTCTGGGACTTGGACTGGGGTTAAAACCTTGTAGGGAATGCAGAATGGAGGGCTGGAATGATGGCGCAGTGGTTAAAGGTGCTTGCTTACAAAGCCCGGTGGCCCCAGTACCCAGTATAGCCAGATGAGTAAGAGAATGAGATTGGGAGACAGAGTCTTGTTAGCCAAAACACTTTCCTGTTTTCTGTCCGTCTAGACCACAGGCTTTGGCAGTTCACTCCTTGTAAGGCCTACTGTGGTTGGGAGGTTTGTAATGGATGTTGTTAAATACACTCATTGGTAATGTATCCTTCCGCCAAAACTATGCTATAGGAAATCCAAAGCCTGGTTCTCACGTAGTGAAGGAGGAGGTGAGCTGTGGAAGAAATCCAGAATTGTTTAATGATTTATGGATAGGGGTGTTTGAAAGCAACTGTTATACAAAATGAGGGGGTGTGGGAGGGACAAAGAAAGCTCTTCCCCTTTCATTGTATGTTTTTTTTTTTTTGCCTTAAATTCCTTAAGAACTTTTTTTTTTTTCTGTTTAAAACCTTGCAGTACAACAGTGTGCTTGATGATAATTTTAAAGAAGTTTGTCCAGAGAAGGTAATAAAGTTTAAACCTCCATTATACAAACAACGGTATCAGTTCGTTAAAGATTTAGTGGATCGCCATGAACCCAAGAAGGTAACTCTTTTTCTAAGCGGTTAAGTGTAAGATTGTCTTTATCAAATATGCTAAGAAGGGTAGACTTTTCTTTTTTTTTCCTGAAGTGCTGGGAACCAAGCTCAGGGCCCTGGCATGCTAGCCAAGACTGACTACATCCCCAACCCAGGAGAGACTCTAAAATTTATTCATTGAAAAAAAGTTTTTCTAAGTCATAGGACTCCTGTTATATTGCCTAGGCTGGTCTCCGATTCTAGGCTCAGGGTAGCCTCCTGCCTCAGCTTCTCAAAGTTGAGACTCTTCAAGGAATGACTAGAGCACGGAGCAGGTCTCAGTCACAGCATCCCCCGGGGGTTTCAGTCTTAAGCAGAGGGCTTTTATTTTACATGGAGCAGCCAACCAGGACACAAAGTGAGGAGGTCATTAAGATAGTCCTAAAAAAGGCCAGGCACTGTTCTTTTACCCCAAGGCCAGCTGAGTTATGGAGATATTTTAATTTTCATTTTTTAAAAATTTGGGGGCTGGAGAGATGGCTTAGCGGTTAAGCGCTTGCCTGTGAAGCCTAAGGACCCCGGTTCGAGGCTCGATTCCCCAGGACCCACGTTAGCCAGATGCACAAGGGGGTGCACGCGTCTGGAGTTCGTTTGCAGTGGCTGGAGGCCCTGAAGCGCCCATTCTCTTCTCTCTCTCTCTCTCTCTCTCTCTGTCGCTCTCAAATAAATAAAAAACATTTAAAAAAAAAAAAAAAAAAAAAAAAAAAAATTTGGGGTGGATTTGCTTTGTTTTGTTTTGTTTTTAAGACAAGAGCTCCTATATTCCAGGCTGGCTTCAAACTCACTGTATAGTCAGATAGGATGACCTTGAACTCCTGATCCTCCTCCCTCCACCTCCCAACATGCCTTTGCCTTCACACCTGAGGGCAAAGCTGAGATCTATCTCTCTTTCTTTCTTTCTTTCTTTCTTTCTTTTTTTTTTTTTTTTAAAGAATATTTTATTTAGCCCGTGTGGTGGTGCATGCTTTTAATCCCAGCACTTAGGTGGCAGAGGTAGGAGGATCACTGAGTTCAAGGCCACCTGAGACTACATAGTGAATTCCAGGTCAGTCTGCTGGGCTAGAGTGAGACCCTACCTCGAAAAAAATATATATTTTGTTTATTGGGGAGAGAGAGAGAAAGAAAGAGGCAGATAGAGGCCTCCAGCCATTGTAAATGAACTGCATATGCATAGTCTACCACTTACGTGGGTACTGGGGAATTGAACCTGAGTCTTTAGGTTTTGCAGGGAAGTGCCTTAAACCATTAAACCATCTCTCCAGCTCTCCCCTTTCTTAAGACAGGGTCTGGTGCTATTGCCCAGGCTGGTCTCAAGTACGTGGGCTCAAGGGACCTCCCTGTTCTCCATTTCAGCCTTCCTTTCTCACCCTGCCCAGTTGACTGGGGACTACAGGCATGTATGGCTTGGCCTGGCCTGGCAGGAGAGACGGTTTCCTCAGCTTGAGGAAACAAAGTTCGGAGGCATGGAGGAGGGGAAAGCTTGAGGAAAGTGTGGTAGTAAAAGGGAATTTTGGGGACCAGTAGTCTCAGTAGCATGTGAGGTAGGAAATGGAAACTAGAAGTCTTACCTAAGACATGGAGAGAGGGCGGGCGGGGTGGTTCTTTGAGGTGAGCTGTTTCCTGGAACACAAAGTGTAGGTGGGTCCCTTTAGCCCTCTACTGGGAGCACAGGGTTCAGCATTGCCAAGTTTAAAATATTTTATTTATTTATTTGAGAGAGAAAGAAAGAATGGGTGCTCCAGGGCCTCCAGCTGCTGCAAACAAATCCCAGATGCAAATTCCTGGGTCTTAGGTTTCGCAAGCAAGTGCCTTAACTGCTAAGCCATCTCTCCAGCCCCCATTGCCAAGTCTAAATGTGTAAAAAATATGAAGTTTTACATTTGTTTGTAATGGTATAGATTTCACATTTCTGGACAGTTTAGTCAGAATGTGAAGCAATGTGGTCTTGTAGCCACAGGTATTGTGCTTCTTGTCATAGTAAGTGGACCCAGATGGCACACACCTGTAGTCCCAGTCCCAAGGTACTTGGGAGTCTGAGGCACAAGGCTTGGAGCCAGCTGGGTAACATAGGAATCTTAAAACCAAAACAGGCAGGGCATGGTGGCACACGCCTTTAATCCCAGCACAAGGGAGGAAGAGGATCCCCACGATTTCAAAGCCAGCATGGGACTACATAGTGAGTTCCAGATCAGCCTGGGCTAGAGTTGAGACCCTCCCTTGAAAAAAAAACAAAACAAAACAAAAAACCCACACTAAACTAAAAGAGAAAACCAAAAAGATTATAAAGGTACCAAATCAGATGATTGACCTGCTTAACATTGAGGAAAGTCACACCTGGTTGCTATGCTAATGAACTTGACATTGCCACTATAGATGAGAAGTGGGTAAGGTTTTCTTTTCTATTCAGTGCTGAAGACTCAAGACTCATTGTGTAGGCTTCCCTCACTTCAGAGTCTTCTGCACATGCGCACGGGATGCAGGCATTTATGTCCATGTAGCCAGCTAGGCTGCATCTATTCCATCCCACTTCTGAAGTGGCCTTTTCTTTTTTTCGAGGTAAGGTTTCACTCTAGTCCAGTCTGACCTGGACTTCACTATGTAGTCTCAGGGTGGCCTCTAAGGCGTGCGCCACCACACCTGGCTTGAAGTGGCCTTTTTGACAGCTCAGAGTTAATGTGGAATTTTATGTTGTTTATCCAAAAAAAGGGGGGCTGGATAGATGGCTTAGCAGTTAAGGTACATGCCTGCAAAGCCTAAGGTTTGATTTTCCAGGTCCCACGTAAGCCAGATAGATGCACATGGTGGCACATGTGTCGTGGAGTTTGTTTGCAGTGGCTAGAGGCCCTGCTGTGCCCATTCTCACTCTCTCTATCTCCCTCTCCCTGTCTCTGTCTCTAATAAATAAATAAAAATAAAATCTTAAAAAATTATAAGTAAAACAGAATTAAGAAAGGAATAAATGCAAAGTTTTAGGGAGCTTTGTTTGCTGAAACATGATGCTAAGACTCCAACTTGTGCTGGGTGTGTTGACATGCACCTGTAATCTCAGCACTCAAGAGACAGAGGTGGAAGATCCCTGTACATTTGAGGCCAGCCTGGTCTATGTAATGAGTTCCAGGCCATCCAGAGCTCCATAGTGAGATCCTGTCTGGAAAACAAACAAACAAACAAAAAAACTAAACAACAAAAAAAGACCCCAGAACTCCCCAAAGACTCCAAGCTGTGATTCTGAATGGGAAAACTGTGCCTGATTTTTCACTTTTACTGCCTTTTTGGCAGGGTCTCATTTAGCCCAAGCTGGCCTCCCTGGTGCTCATATTATAGGCATAGATTGCCATGCCCTGTTATCTTTTTGAGTCAATATAGACAATAATAAGTTATTCTAAATAGGAATGGCTCTATTTTTATTTTATTCATTTATTTACTTGAAAGAGAGAAAGAGAAAGAGGCAGATAGAGAGAGATGGACATACTAGAGCCTCTAGCTACTGCAAATGAACTCCAGATGCACGTGCCCCTTTGTGCATCTGGCTTTACATGGGTACTAGGGAATCAAACCTGGGTCCTTATGCTTTGCAGGCAAGTGACTTAACCACTAAGAAATCTATCCAGCCCTCTATTTTCTTTTTAAAATCAAACACTGATTTGCCTCATATTAATATACTAGTTTACCAAAAAAAAAAATCTTTCATCTAATGACTTTACTGTGGTTTTACTACTGATACACAATTCCCCATTTCTCTAGTTTTTTTTTTTTTATTTCTATTTCTCCAGCTGTGAATGTCTTGGAAATGACATTGTATCTCATCTGTAGGTTGCAGACATGGGATGTGGTGATACCAAACTCCTAAGGCTGCTGAAAGTCTACCCATGCATTCAACTGCTTGTTGGGGTAGATATCAATGAGGAAAAATTACAGTCGAATGGGTAATACTTACAGTGCTATGGCTGGGATGTGGTTTGTCCCCTAAAGGTGCATGCATTGGGAGCTTGATCCCAGAGTGGTAAAGACCACTGGGAGGCGGGGTCTTCTGGTTACGGGGTCTCTACCCTACTGAATGGGTTAATGCCTAGCTCTATTTTTTTTATCTTTTCTTTCTTTCTTTTTTGAGACAAAACCGTGTGCTATAACCCAGACTTGCTCCCTACCTCAGGGTTATAAGCATGTGCCACCGTGCCTGGCTTCATGCCTGTCTCTAGGGAGCAGGGTACATTTCATGAGTGGATCAGCTCTGAGGGAGGGTCTTCTCGCATGCATGTGCTTGGTCTTTTCATACCCTGTTTTCCTTTCCACTTCTCTGACCTATATGTTAAATTTTTAGATTCTGAGAAACCTAGAAATCAGTTTTAGAGTTTCTTCTAGAGAATAAAGAGCTAAAAAAAAAAAAAAAAAATCACAGATCCAAAATGACCCAACATATTAAAATGAGAACAGTGTCTAAGCTAGGCATGGTGGCTCACTCGTTTAATCCCAATACTCAGGAGGCAGAGATAGGAGGATAGCTTTGAGTTTGAGGCCAGCCTGAGACTCCATAGTGAATTCCAGGTCAGACTGGACTAGAGCGAGACCCTACCTGTAAAAAACAAAACAAAACAAAACAAAACAAAAACGCCTCAGTATCAAATATTTAAAATCTTGTTCTCATTGGCCTACCTTTCACTGTGAGAGGAAGTTGCCCTGTGGTCTAGGGTTTAGTACAAAAGAAAAGAGGGCTGGAGAAACGGCTTAGTGGTTGAGGCATTTGCCTGTAAAGCCAAAGGATCCTAGTTTGATTCTCCAGGACCCACGTAAACCAGATGCACAAGGGGGCGCATGCATATGGAGTTCGTTTGCAGTGGCTAGAGGCCCTGGCACGCCTATTTTCTCTCTCTCTCTCTTTGCCTCTTTCTCTCAAATAAATAAATAAATATTTTTTAAAAAACGAGGAAAGCAGGTCAAGTCAGATTTACATCAGTGTAGGTAGAAAGTGATTAGCAGAGGGTCTGAGTTCTAGCAGTGGGAATTTCTTCTCCTTTGATTTTTATGGTGCAGGGATAAAACCCAGGCTCTTATACATGCTAGGTAAGCCCTCTGTCCTTGAGCCATATCCCCAGCCCAAGAATTTTTAAATAGATTGTGTTTGTAATGTTTCTGACTTGTGTAATAATTTTTTTGCAGGCATTATTTGTCTCCTTATTTGGGGGAGTTTGTAAAACCCCGAGATCTAGATTTGACTGTCACCTTGTATCATGGCTCTGTTGTGGAGAGAGACTCTCGTTTGCTTGGATTTGACTTGATAACATGTATTGAATTGTAAGTTTTAAATTGTTTTAATTGTTAGTTAATATGAATTAGCCTGAGTCATCTTATTGCCTGAACTATTTTTCTTTTATTTTTTTTTGTTTATTTTTATTTATTTATTTATTTGAGAATGACAGGGAGAGGAGGAGGCAGATAGGGAGAGAGAGAATGGGTACACCACTCTGAACTCCAGACTGTGTGCCCCCTTGTGCATCTGGCTAACGTGGGTCCTGGGGAATTGAGCATTGAACCAGGGTCCTTAGGCTTCACGGGCAAGCGCTTATCCGCTAAGCCATCTCTCCAATCCCTGAAATATTTTTTAAGCTATTTTTTAATTAGTTATGTACACAATGTGTATACAGTCATGTTGGTACCATTGTTAGCCTCCTCCCTGTCCTCCCCTCTCCGCAGGGACCCTCTTCCTTGGGGAATGTGGGTTGTGCATTGTGGGGTTAGCCATAAGTTACAGGGAAGAGGCAATGTGCATAATGTCCCAACATGTGGCTCTAACATTCTTTAACCCTTGCTTTTGCGAATTTCCCTGTACCATGTTGGGTTTGTTTCAGGTCTACTTCAGTGATAAGGTCTTGGGAGCCTCTGTGTCTCTGGATCTCTTGTTTGGTAGGAGTTAAGTGTTCTCTGTGTCTATCTCCCTTCATCCTTGTGGTGGTACCACGTTCACCAAGAAAGCAGCACTCTTGCTCATTTCCCCAATTACTCTATGGTTTCAGCTGGGGCCCTGGTGAGGTATGATGGGTTGATTCTCTTCTCAGGATCTGTGTCCATCTGACAAAGAGAAGCAAAATCTCCAATGGAGAGTGAAGTCAGCACCAGATAAATGGGATAACCATTATTATTTTAGAGAGAATTTAATAGGTGTAGGCCCTCTTGTAGTCCATGATTGGTGGGAGCTTGATAATGGAGAATGGACTGATTTTTTAGATATGGTTCTGACTTGTTTCCCAGATCCAGCCATGGGTTCTGTTCCACTGAGTTGGTTACCCACCATGGCTGTGTGTCACTATTGCACTTGTGTGAGCATCACATCAGGTTGTTTGCTGCTGAGTAGCTTAGACCACGAGTTGCTTGGACAGATGTTGGTCATTTTACCCCAGTTGCTCATGTAGCACCTTCTGGCACTAGATGAGCTAACTGTCTGGGGACTGACTCTCTTCCAGATTCTAGCCAGGTCACTCCATGCTCCTTACCAACAGCATATGGTGTCTTCAGCAGCAGGGTCTTACCACTAACCTTTGGTGGGTAATCAAGTACTCTGACAGAAGTCTGTCTTCTTTTGGGAAACCTTGTAGGTCTCTCTGATCAACAGCTCATTGTGGATGTTAACCACATGCTGGTACTGGGAGTTACAGGCCAGTGCCAAAGAAAAGAAGGAAGAAAAAGTAGGTAATACAAAAGAGAGAGAGAGAGAGAGAAAGAGAGCACTGGAGAGATGGCTTAGTGATTAAGGTATTTGCTGCAAAGCCAAAGGACCTTGGTTCAGTTCCCCAGGACCCACGTAAGCCAGATGCACAAGGTGGCACATGTGTCTGGAGTTCGTTTGCAGTGGCTGGAGGCCCTGGCAAGGCCATTCTCTCTCTCTCTCTCTTTCAAATAAATAAAATAAAACTTAAAAAAAAAAGAGATAGAAGGGGGGGGGGGAGAGAGAGAGAGAGAGAGAGAAAGAGAAAGAAAGAAACAGGAGAAGATTAAGGTTAGTCTTCATCGTACCTTCCCCAGGGCCCTGTGATTCAGGTGTTCCTTTTAAGGACCTGATGAAGGTTCAACCATTTAGTCTGTCTTTTAGGATGTAGAATTTTATGGTACCATGCAATTTGGGTCCAGTTTTGTGTCCCCTACCCTCAAGATGCTTATTAGGTATGTCAGCATCTCGGGAAGATTCTGGTTAGGAGCCACAGATGAGTGAGACCATGTGTTGATTATCTTTCTGTGATTGGGTGAGTTCGCTGAGAATGATCTGTTCCAGGTTCGACCATTTTTCTTCAAATTTCATTGTGTCATTTTTCCTTACTTCTGTGTAGAATTCCATCGCTTAGATATACCACATCTTGGTTATCCATTCGTCTAATGATGGACATCTGGGTTGATTCCAGCTCTTAGCTATTATGAATTGAACAGCTGTAAACATAGTTGAGCAAATCTCTCTGAACTGAGGTGTGGAGCTTTTAGGGTAAATGCCCAGTAAGGGAATAACTGGGTCTGTTGGTAACTCTATAGTCAGCCATTTTAGGAGTCTCCATATTGCTTTCCATAGTGGTTGTACCATTTTACATTTCCACCAACAGTGAATGAAGTTTCCTATTTCTCCATGTCCTTGCCAGTGTTTGTTTTCATTTGACTTTTTAATGTTTGCTATCCTTACTAGGGTAAGGTAGAATCTCATAGTTATTTTAATTTGCCTTAACTGTTAAATCTTGGCCTGGGGAGATGGTTTAGTGATTAAGGCACTTGCCAGCAAAGCCAAAGGACCCAGGTTCAATTCCCCAGGACCCATGTAAAGCTAGATGCACAAGGTGGCACATGCATCTAGAGTTCATTTGCAGTGGCTAGGGGCCCTGGTGCTCCCATTCTTTCTCCCCCCCCTTTCTCTATCTGCCTCTTTCTCTCTTTCTCAAATTAATAAATAAACTATAAAAAGAACAAAAAATATTTAAATCTTGATTATTTATAAAGAAAATTGCTCATCAGTTGGGAATATTTTTTTTCCCTTAAATCTTTGATTGTGTGTTGGAGTGTGGGCACATGTGTGCCAAGACATACAGGTGAAGGTCAGAGGACAGCCTTGGGTGTTGGGAATATCTTTTATTTTCAGTATTTTACTTAAGAAATTCTAATGTGCAGATAAATTTAAAAAGATCTATATCCACATGCCCACTGTCCAGATTCACCTGTTAATATTTTTCTCCTTTTCCTTGTCATTTGTACATGTTCACTTTTTCATTCTGTATGGGGTTTCATAGCTCATTGTCCTTGCTAAAAAAAAAAATATTTATTTATTTGAAAGGGGGGGGGGAGAATGGATGCACCAGGGTCTCTAATCACTGCAAACAAACTCCAGACACATGTGCCACCATTGGCATCTGGCTTACCTGGGTACTGGGGAACTGAACCTGGGTCTGTAGGCTTCGCAAGCAAGTGCCCTGACTGCTAAGTCGTCTCTCCAGCCCCTGTGTTTTTATTTTTATTATTTTAAAAACAGAGTCTCATGTAGTCTAGGTTGTCCTTTAGTCACTATGTAGCTAAAGACAACCTTGAATTTCCTATGCTACCTTCACCTCCGAAGTGCTGGCATTCCAGGCATGTGCCACTCTGCTGGTTTATAGTGGTGGGGTTCAAACCCAGAGCCTCGTGTGTGGGGCCAGCATTCCACCACCTGAGCTGCATCCCCAGCCCTTTGTTTGTATTTCTAAGATGCGGGCTATCAGACAACTGTTCTGTTTTTTATTTTATTTTATTTTCTGAGGGGGTAGGGTTCTACTCTGTAGCCCTGGCTGGCCTAGAACTTCCTGTATAGACCACATTGGCCTTGAACTTGTGGTGACCCTTCTTCATCTGTTTCCTAAGTGCTGGGATTATAGGCATGAGCCGTAACATCTGCTTTATTGTGGTATTTTTACAGATATATCAGTCTCTTGCCACTGCAAATGAATTCCAGAGGCATGTACCATTTTGTGTATCTGGCTTTATGTGGGTACTGGGGCATCAAACCCAGGCCATTGAAAGCAAGTGCCTTTAACCAATGAGCCATCTCTCCAGCACTGTTCTCCTCTTCTTCCTTTTTTTTTTTTCAAGGTAGGTCTTACTCTGGCCCACCTTCCCACCTCCACTTTCCCCTTCACAAATCCACCCTCCATCATATCTCTTCCTCCTTTCAACTAGTCTCTCTTTTATTTTGATGTCATCATCTTTTTCTCCTATTATAAACTTCTTCTGTAGGTATTGCCAGGCACTGAGAAGTCATGGATATCCTGGCCATTTTGTGTCTGGAATATTGCATTTTATGCAGTCCTACCCTTCCTTTGGCTCTTACATTTCTGTCTGCTACCTCTTCTGCAATGGACCCTCAGCCTTGGAAGGTGTGATAGAGATGTTTCAGTGCTGAACTCTCCACTGTCATTTCTCCTCAGCGCTATGGTGACTTTTGAGTCATCCTGGTGGTCACCAGCATCTGAAAAGAGAAACTTCTCTAACCAAAAGTGAGACTAGCATTAATATATGAGTATAAACATTAAGAAAAGTACTTACAGGGAAGTTTGATGGGCATAATATAGCATTTAGCCAGACAACAGTGGGTGTTACTCCCCTAGGGCTCATGACCTCTTCCACCAAAGGCTTTTGACTAAGTTTTCAGTAGCAGACATGTATTCCATCCCATGGAGTGGGCCTCCAGTTCAATTACGGAGCAGTTGGTTTCCCCCATAACAGACATGCCACTGTTGCACCTGTGGCATATTTGGCCTAGCTGGCCATTCTTAAGGATTGCAATGTCCACTGCTGTTTACAACCACTGATGACTTCTCTCTCTCATAGGATTGCATGCAATGTAGCTTTTTCCAGCTTTCTGTCAGCTGGTCAACAGAGTGGAGGTTTTCAGCTCGATTCCAGATTTATTTCTCAGTGACCTTTCAGCCCAAGCATGTGGGGTCTTTAGCAATAGGGTCTTACCATCTATTCCTGGTGGGAAACCAAGAGCCTTGGCAATGGCCTGTAATGCTCTGGGGGCATCAGGGGCCTCCCTGGCCAACAACTCACTGGAAGGTATCCCATCCTTGGCAATGAAATTTTCCTAGTAACATTCTATGGCTTCTGGGTGCACCATGATCCAAACAAGTAAGTTTCCATATGGCTTATTTATATCATCTTAAATTTTTAAAAATATTTTTTAAAGGACATTATGTTTATTTATTTATTTGAGAGCAACAGACAGAGAAAGAGGCAGATAGATAGAGTGGGTGCATCAAGGCCTCCAGCCACTGTAAACGAACTCCAGATGCATGCACCCCCTTGTGCATCTGGCTTACATGGGTACTGGGGAATTGAGCCTCAAACCGGGGTCCTTAGGCTTCTCAGGCAAGTGTTTAACCGCTAAGCCATTTCTCCATCCCAATATCTTAAATTTTGATTAAACATCCTCCTACACTTCTTTTACTCAGTCCCTTCCCCTGGGTGGACATAGGCCATTGTATCCCCAGTAATGTGTTCATCTACTTACATATATACAATATCCTCCCATTAAATCCTCCCCTCTCCCCTTATAGCCCCTTTTTAGCTTGCTGGCCTCTCCTACTGACTTTTGCTCCAACTCACATACAAATATAAGCATTTATTTAGGATATTTATTTACTTAGGATCCACATATGACAGAGAACATGTGGACATGTGACATTGGAGTTTCTGGGCTTGTGTTACCTCATTTAAAATAATCCTTTCCAAGAGCCAGGCATGGTGGCGCATGCTTTTGATCTTAGCATTCGGGAGGCAGAGGTAGGAGTGTTGCCGTAAGTTCGAGGGCACCCTGAGACTACATAGTGAATTCCAGGGTCAACCTGGGCTAGAGTGAGACCTAACTAAAAAAAAAAAAAAAAAAAAAATCCTTCCCAGATCCATCCATTTCCCTGCAAATTTCATAATTTCCCTCCCTCCCTCCCTCCCTTCCTCCCTCCCTCCCTCCTCCTCCTTCCTTCCTTCCTTCTTCTCTCTCTCTCTCTCTCACTCTCTCTTTCTTCTTTCCTTCTTTCTTTTTTTTTCTGCTGAATACAACTCCATGGTATAAATGTACCACATCTTTATTATCCACTCATCAGCTGAGGGACATCTAGGCTGGTTCCATTTCCTAGCTACTGTGGCTAGAGCGGCAGTAAACATGGATGAGCAAGCATCTCTAAGGTATTGAGACCTTAGGATATATGCCCTAGGAGTGGTGTAGCTGGGTCATATGGTAAATCTATTTTTAGCTGTCTCAGGAACCTCCACATTAATTTCCACTATGGCTGTACCAGTTTACATTCCCACCAACAATGGAGAAGGGTTCCTCTTTTTTCTACTTCCTGACCAGCATTTATTGTCATTTGTTTTCTTGATGATAGCCATTGTGACAGTAGTGAGATGGAATCTCAAAGCAGTTTTAATTTACATTTCCCTGATGGCTAAGGATGTAGAACATGTTTTTAGATGTTTATAGGCCATCTGTATCTCTTATTTTAAGAACTCTCTAGTTCATAGCCCATTGTTTTGATTGGAATGTTTGATTTATCACTTAGTTTGAGCTCTTTGTATATACTGGATATTAATCCTCTGTCAGATGTATAGCTGGCATAGATTTTCTCCCATTTTGTAGGTTGCCTCTTTGTCCTATTCACAGTGTCTTTTGCTGTTCAAAAGCCTTTTAGTTTCATGAGGTCCCAGTGGTTGATTAGTGGTTTTACTTCCTGAGCCACTGGGGTTATAGTTGTTGCCTGTGCCAGTATGTTGAAGGATTTCCCCTACTTTTTCCTCTAGCAGTTTCAGAATTTTAGGTCTGATATTAAAGTCTTTGATCCATTTGGACTTGATTATTATACATGGATTTATTTTCATCATCTTTTCTTTCTTTCTTTCTTTTTTTTTTTGTTTTCTCAAGGTAGGGTTTCACTCTAGCCCAGGCTGACCTCTAATTCAATATGTAGTCTCAGGCTGGCCTTGAACTCACAGTGATCCTCTTACCTCTGCCTCCTGAGTGCTGGGATTAAAGGTGTGTGTCACCATGCCTAGCTTTCTTTTCTTTTTCTTCTTTCTTCCTTTTTTTTTTTTTTTGAGGTAGGGTTTCACTCTAGCTCAGGCTGACCTGTAATTCAGTATGTAGTCTCAAGTCTCGGGGTGGCCTCAAACTCACTACAATCTTCCTGCCTTTGTCTCCCAAGTGCTGGGATTAAAGGTGTGCGCCATCACACCTAGCTATTTTCATCCTTCTACATGTAGATATCGATTTGTTCCAGCACCATTTGTTAAAGAGGCTGTCTTTTCCCCAGTGAATGTTTTTGGCATTTTTGTTGAAAATCAGATGGTTGTAGCTGGTTGAATTTACATCTGGGTCCTCTGTTCTGTTCCATTGATCTATGTGTCTGTTTTTGTGCCAGTACCATGCTGATTTTGTTACTATAGCTCTGTAATATAGCTTAGAATCAGGTATGGTGATACCAGCCTTATTTATTTTATTTTATTTATTTGAGAGGGAGAGAGAGAGAGAGAAAGAGGCAGATAGAGAAAGAATGGGCACTCCAGGGCATTCAGCCACTGCTATTGATCTCCAGATACATGCACCACCTTGTGCTTCTGGCTTACATGGGTCCTGGGGAATCAAACTTGGTTTCTTTGGCTTTGCAGGTAAGTGCCTTAACTGCTAAGCCATCCCTCCAGCTGCATCCTTATTTTTGGTGCTCAGAATTGTTTTGGCTGTTAAAGGTTCTTTTGTGTTTCCAAATGAATTTTAGGATTTTTTTTTCTGTTTCTGTGACGAATGCCATTGGAATTTTTAAAAGTATTTTATTTTTATTTATTCACTTATGATAAAGGGCGGGGGGGGGGGGGAGAAAGAATGGGAAGAATGGGTGTACCTGGGCCTCCAGTTATTTGAACAAACTCTAGATGCATGCACCACCATGTGCATCTGGCTTATTTGGGTTCTGGGGAATTGAACCTGGGTCCTTCAGCTTCGCAGGCAAGCACTTTAACAGCTAAGCCAGTCTCTCTAGCCTGCCATTGGAATTTTGATGGGGATTCCATTTAATGTGTAGGTTGCTTTTGGAAAGATTGACATTTTCACAATATTGATTCTTCCAATACAAGAGCATGGGATGTCTTTCCATTTCCTAGTGTTGTTTGCAGTTTCCCTCTTGGTGTTTTAAAGTTCTCATTGTAGAGATCCTCTCTTCCTTGGTTAGGTTTACTCCAAGGTACTTTTTTTTTTTTTTTTTTTTTTTTTGAGGCAATTCTGAATGGGAGTATTTCCCTAATTTCATTCTTAGTGTGTTTGTTGTTAGTATAGAGGAAGGCTGTTGATTTCTGTGTGTTAATTTTTGTATCCTGCTACATTGCTAAGAGGGTTTATCAGCTCTAACAGTTTGCTGATAGTGTCCTTATGTGTATAGATGTATAGAATCATATCATCTGCAAATAATGATAGTTTGATCTCTTCTTTTCCAATTTATATCCCTTTTATGTGTGTTTCTTGCCTTATTGCTATAGCTAAGGCTTCCAGTATTCTATTAAATAAAAGTGAGGGGCTAGAAGATAGGGTAGTGGTTAAGGCACTTTCCTGTGAAGCCTAAGAACCCAGGTTCAATTCCCTAGTACCTATGTAAGCCAGTTGTACAAGGTGGCACATATGTCAGGAGTTTGTAGTGGCTAGAGACCCTGGCGCACTCATTCTGTCTCTATATGCCTTTTAAAAAGTAGTAACAGTGGACACCCTTGATTTGTTCCTGATTTTAGTGGAAAAACTTAGTTTTTCTCCATTTAGTATAATGTTGGCTATAGGTTTTTTTTTTAAAACATTTTATTTTATTTATTTATTTGAGGGGGGAGAGAGAGAGAAGCAGAGGGAGGCAGCAAGAGAGAGAAAATGGACATACTACTACAAATGAACTCCAGATGTTAAATAAAAATGAAAATACAACTGGTAATTTCAAGCACGGTAGCACATACTTGTAACCCCAGCACTAAGGAAGCTGAGGCAGGAAAATTGTGAGTTCAAGGCCAGATGGACTGTATTAAACTACAAAATAGCCTGTACTACATAACAAGACCATTTCCCTCCTCCCCCCTCCAAAAAAAAAAATCAAGCAATACATGGGTTTTAAAAGGTGAACTGGAAGCTTCTGGTTAAGATGGCGGTGTAGGAACCATTCCAAAGCAGCGTAGGGGAGAAAAGAAAAAAGAAAAAACAGCAAAATACACTCTTCTACTAAAAAGTGAGGTGTAACAGAAATTACCAACGGCAGCAGAGGAGAGATCCAGAGCATCCAGAGCCCACAGAAGCAGGCAGAAGCAGCTCAAGCAGCGGTGGCACGAATTCCGCGGGGCCACAGCCATCAGGCTCATCCTGAGCCACAGGAAAAGCCAGGTGAGATTCTCCACTCACACCGGCCTCTGCGCAAACTCAAGAAACGTGGAGGACCGCAGTGACCAACGGAGGAGCGGCTTGTGAGGAAGAGGACCACATGATCCAGTGGGAGAACTAGAGCCACCATCTACAGCCTCCCCTTCCCCATCGCCAATGCAAGCACCAGCAAGCACCAGAGACCTGGGGAAGGGAGATCACAGCACCCAGCACTGGCGACCAGAGCAATGATCCAGGGACCCAGCCAGCCTACTTGACCCCACAGTGCAGCAAAGAGGGACCCAAGTAGGAGTGCAGTATAACTGAGACCAAAACCATCCCAAAAGGTAACTGGGATTATACCAGGTCAGTACATGCCAAATAAGCCTGATATATAGGCTTGAATCAGAAGTGCTAATTGCACCTTCCATATCAGAATAAATTATATGTTAAATCTGATGGATGGTCAGATTTGCCATTCTTAAATAAGCTATATTTTGGGCTTGTCATTTGCTGCTTCCTGATTTATAGTGCCTTTGTTTCCTCTTCTGTTGCTCAATAGGGAAGGGTCTCACTTTGTCCCAAGCTGGCTTGGAACCCTCAATAGACCAGAAATCCTCCTAGGTGACAGGATTAAGGGTATGGGGCATCACACATCCTAAGGGATAGTGACTTTGTTAGAGGATCTGGTTGTCATAATACCAACTCTTGCATAAACACTCTGTGCTGTTTTTCATTGAATGTGCACATTGTTTAGTAATTTTAGAATCTATTTTGTTCCACTCAACCTACTTGAATACTCTTATGATTTAGAGGAAATGCCTGAGAAAGATTTCAAAAAAATGATTACAAATATGTTCAAAGAAGTCAAAGAGGAAATCGAAGGAATGAAAGGAAATCAAAGGAATCAAAGAAGACACAGGAAACCAATTTAATGAAATAAAGAGGTCCGTACAAGACATAAATAAGGAAATAGAAATAATAAAGAAAAACCAGTCAGATTACTAGCAATGAAGAACACAGTCAATGAAATAAAAAACTCTATAGAAAATCTCACCAGTAGAATTGATGAAGGAGAGGACAGAATATCTAAACTAGGAGACTAGGTGGCAGATCTAATACAGTCCAACAAAGAGAAAGACAAACTAATAGGAAAGAATAAATGGGAATTTCAAGATATTCAGGACACTATGAAAAGATCAAACATAAGAATTCAGGGTGTAGTAGAAAGAGAAGAATTTCACTCCAAAGGCATACTAGGCATTTTCAATAAAATCATAGAAGAAAACTTCCCCTAAATTGGGAAAGAGATGCCAATGTAGATACAGGAATCCTTTAGAACACCAACCAGACAAAACCTGGAAAGAACCTCTCTCCTTGCCCTATTATAATTAAACTACCAAACATACAAACCAAAGAAAATATAAAATATATATATATGTATATATATATATATATATATATATGGCAGTTAGAGTGAAACAGAATCAATGAAAAGAGTTGGTTCTTTGAAAGGATAAATAAGATTGATAAACCCTTAGCAAATCTGACCAAAAGAAAGAGAGAAGAGACACAACTTAATAAAATTAAAGATGAAAAAGGCACCATTACAAAAGATACCAGAGAAATTCAAAAAAATCATAGGGACATACTATAAGAACATATACTCCACTAAGTTTGAAAATATGAAAGAAATGGATGATTTCCTTGAGTTATATGACCTACCTAAATTAAATCAAGATGAGATTAGCCACTTAAATAGACCTATATCAAGTATGAAGCAGCTATCAAAAATCTCCCAACTAAAAAAAGTCCAGGCTCAGGTGGTGAATTTTACCAGACCTTCATGGAAGACCTAACAACAATGCTTCTTAAACTTTTCCATGAAATAGAAAAACAAGGAATCCTACCAACCTCCTTCTACAAAGCCAGAGACCAAAACCAGGCAAAGATAGAACAACAAAACAAATTATTACAGACCAATCTCCGTCATGAACATAGATGCAAAAATTCTCAACAAAGTATTGGCAAACAGAATACAAGAATATATCAGAAAGATCATTCACCCTGACCAAGTAGGCTTTATACCAGAGATTCATGGATGGTTCAACATATGTAAATCTATAAATGTAATACATTATCTAAATGGACTGAAGGACAAAAATCACATGATCATCTCATTAGATGCAGAAAAAGCATTTGACAAAATCCAACATCCCTTCATGATAAAAGTCCTACAGAGACGTATTTAGGCTGCAAGGCCACTGAGGAATCCTGCTGGAACTGAGCTGAAAACCACCTCCATGTTACCAACTGACAGAAAGCTGGAAGAAGCCATTTTGCATGCAGTTCAGTGGGGGAGAGAAAAGTCACCAGTGAAGATACTCAACAGTGGGCACTGCAAGCCATATATTTGGCCAGCCAGGCCAAATGAGCCAATGGGTGCAAGAGTGGCATGTCTGTCATGGTGGAAACCAATTGCCCTCTAATTGGACTGGAGGCCCGCTCCATGGGAGAGAATACATCCGTGATACTGAAAACCTACAACAGGGGTAAGCCATGAACCCTAGGAGTGTTACGTCTCCTGCTGTCTGGCTAAATGTATATATTATGCTCACCAAACTGCCCAGTAAGCACTTCCCTTAATGTTCATAGCCATATATTAATACTACTCTCACTTTTGGTAGAGAGCCTTCTCTTCAGATGGCAGTGACCTTGGGATGACTCAGAAGGCATCATGGTGCTGGGAAAGAAGTGACAGAGGAGTGCTCAGCACTGCAATATCTCTATCACGCCTTCCAAGGCCCAGGGTCCATTGTGGAAGAGGTGGTGGAAAGAATGTAAGAGCCAAAGGAAGGGTAGGACTCCTTACAACGTGTTCCTCCAGGCACAAAATGGCCTGGGTATCCATGACCTCACAGTGCCTGACACTACTTACACAAGACCATCATAAGAGGAGGAAAAGATCATGACATCAAAATAAAAGAGGGACTGATTGAGACAGGGAGGGGATATGATGGAGAATGGAATTTCAAAGGGGAAAATGGGGGGAAGGAGGGCATTACATGGGATATTGCTTATCATGGAAGTTGTTAATAAAAAATTAATTAATTAAAAAAAGTGAACTGAAGCAGGGCGGGGTGGTGCATGCCTTTAATCCCAGCACTTGGGAGGCAGAGATGGAAGGGTCATGAGTTTGAGGCCACCCTAAGACTACATCATGAATTCCGGGTCAGCTTGTGCTAGAATGAGACCCTGCCTCAAAAAACCAATAAATAAATAAATAATAAATAAATAAAATAAAAGAAGAAGAAGAAAAAAGCAAACTGAGTAGCCAGGAATGGTGGCACATGCCTTTAATTCCAGCACTTGGGAGGCAGAAGAAGGAGGATTGATGTGAGTTCAAGGCTACCCTGAGACTGCAGAGTGAATTCCAGGTCAGCCTGGGCTAGAGCAAGACCCTACCTTGAAAAAAAAAAAAGAACAATAATTATTATTTGCAAGCAGAAAAAGAGAGAAAGGGAGAACAGGTGTGGGAAGTATGGGTACACCAGGGCCGCTTGTCACTGCCAGTGAACTCCAGACAATGTGCCACTTTGTGTATTTGGCCTGGCTTTATGGGAGTACTGAGGAATTGAATCCAGGTCAGCAGGCTTTACAAGTAAGCACCTTTAACTGTTGAGCCATCTCCCCAGCTCATTTATTCAACTTCTGATGTGCTGGGGATTGAACCTTCTAGAATTTCCACTACCTCCCAAAATACCATTATAAACGGGGGGTCAGACCTTCAATACACAAACCTGCGGGGGACATTTCACAGTTGAGCCATAACACCATAAGTTTCAGTAGCTAGTACTTGCATTGGTGATGTGAAGAGGCCAAATGGGGCAAGTGGACCCCAGAGTCTCCTCGGTTAGGCAGCTGGGGGACCACTGGGCTGACTGGTCACCACCTTACTTTTAGTGCTCCTTCCTTTAGCTGGTTGACAGGTCATGATATTTCTGTTCACCACTGTCCTGAGAAATAAGAGGCCAATGAGGGTGGTGATCACGGATGTCTGTGGTGGTATGAATCATATGTCCCCCCTAAAACTCATGGGTTTTGAATGCTTGGTTCCCAGATGATGGCAATTTGGGAGGTGGAGACTGGCTGTAGGAGGTGTGTTTTGGGAACGGGCTTATGGGTGTTATAGCCAGCTCCCCCCTTTGGCGGTTTGAATAAGGTGTCCCCCATAAACGCATGTGTTCTGAATGCTTGCTTCCCAGCTGATGGCAATTTGGGAATTGGATCCTTACTGGAGGAGGGGTGTTGATAGGGTGTGCTTATGGGTGTTGTAGTGAGCTCCCCCTTGTCAGTGTTTGGCACGCTCTCCTGCTGCTATTGTTCCCTTGATGTTGGCCAGGAAATGGTGCCCAGTCTCTGCTCATGACATGTTTTTCACTGCCATCGTGGAGGTTCCCCTCGAGTCTGTAAGGCTACATAAACCCTTTCCTCCCGCAAGCTGTTTTTGGCTGGGTGCTTTCTGTCAGCCATGCGAAGCTAAGTGCAACATCCCCCTTGCTAGAGTTCGGCTCACTCTGCTGCTGCTGTGGCAGAGGTGATGTCTGGCCTCTGCTCATGCCGTGCTTTCCCCTGTCATCATGAGGCTTCCCCTTGAGACTTAAACTGAAATGAAAGCTTCTCCCCTACAGCTGCTTTTGGTCTGGTGCTTTGTCCCAGCAATGAGAAGGTAACTCCAGCAATTTCCTTGCAGCTCAGGAAAGATTTCCTCCTTACACCTTGTTTTTTTAAAATTAATATTTATATTTATTTATTTTAGAGAGGGAGAGGCAGAGAGAGAGAGAGAGTGTGTGAGTGAGAGAGGAAAAAAAAGAGGCAGAGAGAGAGAATGGGCATGTCAGGGCATCCAGCCACTGCAAATGAACTCCAGGTGCATGCACCACCTTGTGCATCTGCCTTACATGAGAACTGAGAAATTGAATCTAGGTCCCTAGGCTTCACAGGCAAGTGCCTTAACTGCTAAGCCATTTCTCCAGCCCCTTGTATTTTTTTTTTTTTTTTTGCTAACACTTAAAATTGAAAATTTACAACAGTTGTAGGAATGGTACAAGGTACTCCCCTGTTCATTACCCATATTCACCAATTATTTGCTTTTGGCCCCATTTACTTTGACTTTTTCTCTAGGTATAATTTTCTTTGCTCAGTTTTTAGTATAATGTGTGTGTGTGCATGCGTGTGCGCGTCATGGCACATGTGTGCAGGTCAGAGGATGATCTTGGGTGTCGGTCCTCCCCTTCCACCTTGTTTGGAGCAGGATCTCTTTGTTGTTGTGGATGTGGATACCAGGCTAGCGGGTCAGTGGGCTCCCAGGGATTCTCCTGCCTCCCGTCAGTGTAGGGTAACTGGGCTCGCGGAAGCGTGCCACAACACCTGGCTTTACATGGCTTCTGGGAGTCTGAACTCAAGTCCTCATGCCTGTGCAGCAAGTGCTTTACCCACTAAGCCATCTCGTAGCCCTTAGTTTTTATTTTGTTTTACTTTTTTATATTTTATATTTATATATATATACATTTTATTCATATATATATAAATTTATATATTATATATTAAAATTTATATATTTATATATTATAAATATATATAATTTTTTTTTTGAGAGAGAAAGAGAATTTGCATGCCAGAGCCCCCAGCCACTGCACTTGAACTCCAGACGCTTGCACCACATAGTGGGCATGTGCAACCTTGTGCTTGCCTCACCTTTGTGTGTCTGGCTAATGTGGGATTTGGAGAGAGATCGAACATGGGTCGTTAGGCTTCGCAGGCAAGTGCCTTAACTGCTAAGCCGTCTCTCCAGACTCTGCCCCTAAATTCTTACATATTAAACATATTTTCTATTTTTAAAATATTTTGTTTTATTTGCAAGCAGAGAGAGAAAGAGAGAGATTGATTGATTGATTGATTTAGAATGGGTGTGCTAGGACCTCTAGCCACTATAAATGTCATCTGGTTTTACATGGGTGCTGGTGAATTGAACACAGGCTGTCAGGCTTTGTAAACAAATGCCTTTAACCAGTGAGCTATCTCTCTTCAGCCCTCAGATACCTTTTTTAGGAGTGTTGATAATGAATCAAATAGAACGTAGCAGAAAGGGGATACCCTGGGCAGAGTTGGGTATAGAGATTTTAATATATGAATAATTACATAAACACATTCATTGTACTTTCCTATTAACCATTTTAGAATAGAACATTTGGATTCAGATGATCTGGCCAGATTTCCTGAAGTGGTGTTTGGATACCTGTCACCAGCCATGATTGTCATCAGCACACCAAACTTGGAATTCAACCCTCTTTTCCCCACAATGACTCTAAGGGATGCAGATCATAAATTTGAGTGGAGCAGAATGGAGTTTCAGACCTGGTAAGTTTGGAACCTTTTTTGTGTATTTGGTTGGAATCATGCTAGAGTTTAAAGTCTTAGGAATTAGCTGAGATATATATACATATATATCTCTTACATACACCCCCCCCACACACACACACATCTTTTTTTGTGTTTGTGTTTTCAAGGTAGAGTCACGTTCTAGCCCAGGCTGACCTAGAATTCACTATGTGGTCCCAGGCTGCCCTTGAACTCACAGCAGTTTTCCTATCTTCTGCCTCTTGAGTGCTGTAGTTAAAGGTGTGTGCCACCAGGCCCTGCTGTGCACCTTATCTAAACTGTTCCTTGCTTTATTCCAATAAGATCTCATTGGATAACTTACCATATAATAATATCGTAAAGGAACCCCCCCATTTGTACATCTGTGGAAAGAGTGTGGCTACCTGATGCCACATAGTGGAAGTCCCTGTAGGGTTAGCATGTGACAGGAGCAGAGAGAGGTCTGCACTATGAGGTAAGCCTAATGCCTGTGTCTGGGGTACCTCCCAGCTTGTTCACATCTTGTGCTGTAACTGTGACCACACATAGCTCAGGATGTAGCCTTTGTGGTGTCCTTGTCTCCTCCTGTGCATAACATTCTCCTTCCTTCCATATATCCTGTGATCACTTGGAAACTGAAGTTATGTCACTGCCTTTGCTCCTTGTAGAAATCAAACAATTCCTGTGACGTGGCATTATGTAGTAGTATAGGAATGTGTAATCTAGATGTTTTAGTTTTTTAATTTTTAATTTTTAATTTAATTAATTTATTCGAGAGAGCAAGGGAGAGGGGAAAAGGCAAAGAGAGAGAGAATGAGAATGGGTGCACCAGGGCCTCCAGCTACTGCAAACAAACTTGAACGGAGGTCCTTTGGCTTTGCAGGCAAACACCTTAACTGTTAAGCCATCTCTCCAGCCCTTAATTTTTAAGGCATTGACTCATTATGTAATCCAGGCTGGCTTTGAACTCGTGATCCTCCTGCCTGTGCTTCCCAAGTGGTTGGATTACAGACATATGCCTCCACACGTGGCTTAGAAATATTTTATTCCTTGTGTTTCCTACATTTCTTACAGTGCAACTGATGGAACGTTTTAAGAATAAACTTATGTGTTGTTTATGTTTATATTGAGTGAGTGCAACAGCTGTATGCTTAGGAAGATGATTTCTCTTGGGTATTTTAATATCAGGGCCTCACAAGTGGCGCACCGCTACAACTACCGTGTGGAGTTCACAGGGGTAGGAACACCACCAGCCGGAGCTGAGCATGTTGGATATTGTACCCAGATAGGTGTCTTCAGAAGAAACAGTGGGAAGGCAGCTGAGTCGTGTGTGTCAGAGCAGCATGACCAACATGTTTACAAAGCGGTGAGTAAACTTTGTGAGGTAACTGCCCACGCAAGAAGTACGTGGGGCGCACATACATACATAATCCCAGCACTCCGGAGGCAGAGGTAGGAGGATCGCCATGAGTTCAAGGCCACCCTAAGACTACATAGTGAATTCCAGGTCAGCCTGGGCTAGAGTGAGACCCTACCTCAAAAAACCAAAGAGAGAGAGAGAGAGAGAAGTACATGGAATTGGATGATGAACATTTTATTTATTTATTTATTTATTTATTTATTTGACTAAGACCCCCAAAGTAGAATGGAGTGTAAATGACCTATTTTGAGACTCATCATAGAAAGATCCCAGGACTAACAGGATGTCTGTGGCATCCTTTGAGACTGACTGGCCTCTAGACATTTCTCAAGGCATGTTGCAGAGAATTGTTTCTTAATTGGAAGTTGGAGGCCTTCTTCCCCGAGTGCAGCTCCTTGCTGCTAATCTGTTGTGATTATCAGCAGCAATGAGGAAGCTGGCAATAGCTTCTTTCCAGCTCAGCTCGGGAAATGATTAGAAAGGAGCCTGGCCTGGGGAGGGTCTCAGCGGTGGGGTGCTTGCCCAACACCTCGGCTCCCTCCCTAGTGCACACACACGCACACCATGAACCACCCAAAGCACACATTCTTCATTTTAACTGAACTGTTTTTCTTTTTCCTTGTTTTTTTTTTTCCCCTCTGGTAAGTGTTTTAGTCTATTGTCCCTAGTGGTCTTGACTTCCTGTGTCAAATAATTCTCCTGCCTCAGCCTCCTGAGTAGCTGGGATCACAGGCATGTGTTACTGCTCCTAGCTGGAAACAATTTTCCTTTGACGTCATGTTGTGGTTTAAACATAAAATGTCCCTCATAGGTTCATGTGTTTGAACACTTGGTCCCCATATGGTGGCAATGCTTGGGAAGGCTTTTAGAAACTTTAGGAGGTGGAGCCTCACTGAGGAAGTAGATCACTGAGGGGAGGCACTGAGGTTTTCTAGCCTGGCCCCACTTCCTGCTTGTTGTGTTACCGTGTGATAAGCTAGCCTGATGTGCGCCACCACGTCTGGCTTCATTTTATTTATTTATTTATTTAAGAGAAAGAGAGAAAGAGGCAGATAGAGAAAAGAGAATAGTCTTGCCAGGGCATCTAGACACTGCAAAGTTTCTACCTCATTAGTCTTATAACTTCTTTTACATCAACTCCTAGTCTTAAAGTCTCATTTATAGATACTATTTTTTAAAAAATATTTCATTTATTTATTTGAGAGATGGAAAGGAAGAGGCAGATAGAAAGAAGGAATGGGGGCTGGAGAGATGGCTTAGCAGTTAAGCGCTTGCCTGTGAAGCCTAAGGACCCCGGTTCGAGGCTCAATTCCCCAGGACCCACGTTAGCCAGATGCACAAGGGGGCGCACGCATCTGGAGTTCGTTTACAGAGGCTGGAAGCTCTGGCGCGCCCATTCTCTCTCTATCTGCCCCTCTCTCTCTCTCTCTCTCTCTGCCTCCTTCTCTCTGTCACTCTCAAATAAATAAATAAACAAAAAAATATTAAAAAAAAAAGAAAGAAAGAAGGAATGGGCACACTAGCACATCCAGCCACTGCAAACGAACTCCAGACACATGTGCCACCTTATGCATTTGGCTTACATGGGTACTGGGGAATTGAACCTGGGTCCTTAAGCCTTCATAGGCAAATGCCTTAACTGTTAAGCCATCCATCTCTCCAGCCCTTAGACTCCTATATTCTTTAACTTAGATGGGATGCAACCATGACAGCACTCAGGTGAACTTATAAAAATCTGTCTGGCTGTCTGGATTAGGAAAGCCACACTGTAATTTACCACATGTAAAAAAAAAGAAGAAGAAGAAGAAAGAAAAAAAGACCCTCAAATTATATACCCAGCAATGACCCTTTAACAGAATTAGCTTTTTTTTTTTTTTTTTTTTTTTTGATTTTTTGAGATAAGGGGTAAGGTCTTGTTCTAGCCCAGGCTTACCTGGAATTCACTGTGTAGTCTCAGGTTGTCCTTAAACTCATGGCGGTCCTCCTACCTCTGCCTCCAGAGTGCTGGGATTAAAGGCATGAGCCACGATGCTGGGCTCAGAGTTAGTGTTATAAAAGAAAAATCAGGGCTGGAGGGATGGCTTAGCGGTTAAGGCATATGCCTGCAAAGCCAAAGGACCCAGGTTTGATTGCCCAGGACCCACGTTAGCCAGATGAACTAGGGAGCGCACACAACTGGAGTTTGTTTGCAGTGGCTGGAGGCCCTGGAGCGCCCATTCTCTCTCTCCCCTCTCCCTCTTTCTCTGCCAAATAAATAAATAAATAAATAAAAGAAAAAGAAAAATCAGCAATTAATCTCTCCCCTTCCCAGGTAGGGTCTCACTCTAGCCCAGGCTGGCCTGGAATTCACTATGGAGTCTTAGGGTTGCCTCGAACTCATGGCGGTCCTCCTACCTCTGCCTTTCAAGTGCCGGGATTAAAAGCGTGTGCCACTGTACCTGGCTTGGCCCGGTATATATATATATATATATACACACACACATACATATATATTATTCGTTTATTTGAGAGAGAGAGAAAGAATAGGCACGCTAGGGCCTCCAACCACTGCAAAGGATGCATGCGCCCCCTTGTGCATCTTGGCCCGGTATTTAAAAAAAAAAAATTACTCATTTTGAGAGAGAAAGAAAGAGGCATATATAGAGAGAAAGAGAATGGGTGTGCCAGGGCCTCTGGCCACTGCAAATGAACTCCAGACACATGTGCCACCTTGTGCATCTGGCTTATGTGGGTCCTGGGGGACTGAACCTGGAGAATTAAGATTTCTGGGAAGATTGCCCTTTCCTAGAAATCCTGACCCCAAACGCCTGATGTTAGGACTGGACTGCTTTCTAGCCTAAAGGTACAAAGAGGTCTGACCTCTGCCTATACAGGGGGGCTCACATAAAAAAACCAAACTGGTGGCTGAAGAGATGGATTAGTGCAATGTGAGGAGCCAGCCTGCCATGCCTCTTCCACCCTGATGGAAAGTAACCCTTCTGAAGTAAATTCCAAACTGTAAGTCAGTGGCTAGGCATGGTGGCACACATTTTTAATCCCAGCATTTGGGAGGCAGAGGTAGGAGGATTGCAGTGAATTTGATGCCACCCTGAGACTCCGTGGTGAATTCCAGGTCAGCCTGGGCTAGAGGGAGAACCTACCTTGAAAAACCATAAAAACAAAACAAACAAAAAACTGTAAAAATAAACCCTTTCCTTTTTTTGTTTTTGTTTTTGTTTTTAGAGGTAGGGTCTCACTCTAGCCCAGGCTGACCTGGAATTCGGTATGTAGTCTCAGGGTGGCCTCGAACTCATGGCAATCTTCCTACCTCTGCCTCCCAAGTGCTGGGATTAAAGGCGAGTGCCACCACGCCCGGCCCTTTCCTTTTAAATTGCTTCTGGTCAGGTATTTGTCAACAGCAGTGAGAAATAACTGACGCACATCCTTTTCCTTGTACTAGTGGTTAGTGGGAATTGGTAGAAACCTGGCTGAGAGAGAGGCGGCTCTCGAATCAAAGCCAATCAGATAACTAATGTCGGTCTGTGTTTGACTCCCAGGTAGCTAAGGCATTTCCAATGAGTAGGGTGTGACATGCACCAGTGTGTGCGTGGTTAATTCTTTCATGACATGGGTTTCTGATGGCTCTTAACGTTTTTCTTCGCTTTTTTGTTTTGTTTTTCTTTGCTTCAGGTTTACACGACCACCTACCCAAGCTTACAGCAGGAAAGGGTGCTCAAATTTGTGCTGGTTGGGGAACTGCTGGTCCAAGTGGAGCACCTGAGGTTGCGACAGCAGCGGATGCTGAGAGAGGAGAAGAGGGCCCGGGGCCCTCAGCCGCAGGACGCCGGCTTCGCCCCCGCCCCTCCTCTGCTGCTGGGAGCAGTCTTCACGGAGGCAGAAAAGGCCAGGATAGAAAACTCTCCCAAGCCCTTCTGCGAAGGAGATAAGTTTTGCATACCGCTGCAAAGGCTCCTGGCTTACCCCAAATTGCACCGCTTGCGTATTGACGAAGAGAGGATGCGCTGCCTCATCGCTGACTCGGTGTGCTTGAGCCGGGACGGCAACGCAGTCGTGGTCGACCTGCATAGCTCTTGGGATTGTTGGCCTGAAGATAACTGAACCCTCCGTGGTTCCTGAAGTTCAGAGTCTCCGTGATCGTTGGGCTGGGCTCACTTACAACTTGAACTTTGTATAGTTGGCATTCAAGTCACATCTCGAAAGTTTTAACACAAATCGGGTCCTAAACTAGTTGGCAGTTATACCTGACATATAGTCAGGGTACTTTTTTACCTGAGAAAAAGTGTTAGGGTTTAACTAGAAGTGGTATGCTTTCATTTAAAATTGGATTTTTTCTTTGATATTTATGATAATGAAGAAATTGCATATGGTAATGTGGTAATTTTGAACTTTACCCTGATTTTGGTATGAGAGCCGTGTGTTGAATGTGACATTAAAAATTTGAAATATGATCAAATACACTTGAAAACCTTTTTCCCTAGGGTTGGGCGTAGTGGTGCATGTCTACAATCTTAGCACTTAGCACTTGATGGCTGAGGCAGGAGGATTGTGGATTTAAGGCTATCCTAGGATACACAGTAAGACCCTAAAAACCACAACCTGAAAACCTCCCAACTTTCCCCAGAGGTTATGAGTAGCCATTGTATTAGGCTTTCCTGGGGAGATATGAATGAAGGTTTGATTGCTGCTAACAGGCCACAAGCAACAAAACAAAGTAACAGGGCTTGAGAGATGGCTTAGTGGTTAAGGCACTTGCCTGAAAAGCCAAACGACCCAGGTTCGATTCCCCAGTAACCATGTAAGCCAGATGCACAAGGTGGCACATGTGCCTGGAGTTCATTTTCAGTGGCTGAAGGCCCTGGCACACCCATTCTCTCTCTCAAATAAATAAATTAATTAAAAAAAACTAAAGTAACAATTATACCAGTGTCCAGCTTGGTGAGTTAAAGAGTTTATTGGGGTTCCTTACAGAGCGGGGTGAGGAGGACTGAAGGCCAGCTCCATCACTGAAACACTCGGCCCAGCATAGGTGACGACCCAGCAAGCTGCACCTCGAGCTGACTACCAGCCTTGTGGGCAGCTCAGCAGGCGGGAGAGTCTGTGCTCCAGGAGTGAGCTGCGCCCTGCTTCTGTAACCCCGCGGGAGGCGTTTGTGTTCTTGTTTCCGAAGCTTCTTTTGACCTGTTTACCTCCCGAGTCTCAGGGACTTCCTTCCTCCCTCTAGGAGCGAGTGTTGCAATTGGGGAGGAACTTGCCATGCAATAGTCGTTAAAAAATCCTTTTAGAGTTCTTTGTGTTAAAGTCTGCCAGTTATATAATGACTAAAATATCATATAAAAAAGGAATATAGGTGCTGGAGAGATGGCTTAGCCCTTAATGCACTTGCCTGTGAAGCCTAAGGACCCAAGTTCCATTCCCCCAGTGCCTACCTATAAGCCAAACACACATGGTAGCATATGCATCTGGAGTTAATTTGCAGTGGCTAGAGACCCTGGTATGTCCAGTCTCTCTCTTTCTCCCTCTCTCTCTTTTTAATAAATAAGATTTTTTTTAATAAAAAAAAAGGAATATAGTTGCTTTTGAAGGTTACAGAAATCTTCCTGCGGTAACCACTCTCCATATTTTTTTGTGCTCGGGATTGAACCCAGGACCCGGCGCATTCTGGGCAAGTGTTCTGCAGCCGAGCCACACCCTTATCCCCGTGTGATTGTTGAACCCCGTCTTCTTCTGCCTGGAATTGGAGTGATGGTAACCACCGAAGGGAAAAATCCAGCTTTGACTAGGGAGGGAGAAACAGGTCTCAAGAAGCAATCAAGACGTGGGAGTTGGGACAGAGTAAGCCCGCCACGCGTGGCTGCTCGGCTTCCTCAGGACCCTGGTGTCTGTCTTGGTAACTGTGATGCTCTAGAGGCAAAGATGGTGGACGAACCCCCAGCTATTCCGCAGAATTCCACTAGCATATTCCACAGGAGCAGAAAGGAAGGGCAGAACAGGGCGAAGTGGCACGTGCCAGCTGCCCGGTACAGTGCGCCACACATTGTTAGGCAACACGACCACTTCCTGCGGCCACACGGAGTGGCGAGGGAAGCTGAGAAGTGCATGTCTGTATTTTGGGAGGCCACATGCCCGCTTGGTGGTCTTCCAAGGAATAAGAATAGAATGGACACGGTGAGCAGCCTGTGCCATGCCTGGTATAGCATGACTACGCTGAGGGGTGACCTAGGGTTGTGCAGCGTTGGTCTCTGGGCAAAGTCTCCTGTGGGCACTCATCCTCAAGGTGAGTTTTCAAGGGTTAACAATCAGTGTATTGTGGTGAAATATGGAGCAGAAAGAAAAGGTTTTCAGAGAGAAAAGACTTAACCACATAACCACTGCTAGCCAGCTGATTTCTGCTTAAATTTCATAGGCTGCTCCATCAGATCTTTTTTTTTTTAAAGTTTTATTTATTTATTTGATTGAGCGAGAGAGGAAGAGGCAAGAAAGAGAGAGAAAGAGAGAGAGAGAGGGAGAATGGGCGAGTCAGGGCCTCTAGCCACTGCAAACAGACTTCAGATGCATGCACCACAATGTGTATCTGGCTAACGTGGGACCTGGAGAATCGAACCTGGGTCCTTAGGCTTTGCAGGCAAGTGCCTTAACTGCTATCTGTCCAGCCCCCCCATCAGATCTTTTTTTTTTTTTTAAACATTTTATTTATTTATTTGCAAGCAGAGGAGGGGAGGGAGGAGAGAGAAAGAACGGGTGTGTCCGGCTTCTAGCCACTGCTAACAAACTCCACATGCATGCACCACTTTGTGCATTTGGCTTTATGTGGGAACTTGAGAATTGAACACATGCCGTTAGGCTCCATAGGCAAGTGCCTTAACTGCTGAGCTGTCTCTCCAGGCCCACCAGACATTTTTGTACCTGCAGTGACTCTCTGTCATGCTCAGAGGGGCACATGTTTGGGGGTTTGCATTCTCCCCACCCCAAAGACCCTCTGTCGTCACCTTTCTAGGGTTCTGCATGTTTTATTATTTTTATTAATTTATTTATTCATTTTTTTGATTTTTCGAGGTAGGGTCTCACTCTAGCCCAGGCTGACTGGGAATTCACTCTATAGTCTCAGGGTGGCCTCGAACTCACGACCTCTGCCTCCCGAGTGCTGGGATTAAAGGCGTGTGCCACCACACCCAGTCCTATTTTTTAGGATGCCAATTTGAGGAGATATCTCAACCTATCTGAGCTGTATTTGCATTGGAGTGGGTTCAAACCACTTCATACAGGAATGTCTCCAAAATGTCCTTACTACAGGGGTTCACATGGAATAGAGATCACTGACCCAGGGTGTGGTGGTTTGATTCAGGTGTCCCCCATAAACTTAGGTGTTCTGAATGCTAGATCCCCAGCTGATGGAGTTTGAGGAATTAACTCCAACTGGAGTGAGTGTATTGTTGGGGGCGGGCTTATGGATGTTAAAGCCAGTTTCCCCTTGCCAGTGTTTGGCACACTCTCCTGTTGCTGTTGTCCACCTTATGTTGGCCAGGGGGTGATGTCCACCCTCTGCTCATGTCACCGTTTTCCCTGCCATCGTAGAGCTCCCCCTCAAGTCTGTAAGCCAAAATAAATCTCTTTTTTCCCCACAAGCTGCCCTTAGTTGGGTGATCTCTACCAGCAATGCAAACCTGACTGCAACAGTAATGTTGGTACCAAGGAGTGGTGTCAATTGCTGCTAGACACCTGACTGTGTGGCTTTGGCCTTTTGGAGCTGATTTTCAAGAGGAATGTGGAAGGATTTGAAACCATGGCCTAAGAGACGTCTTGCAGTGCTGTAAGTACAGCTTCATGGACTATTCTGGTCAGAGTTGAAAGACCTGAATGCAGTAAGAACTATGGACTGTGAGGTTTGGCTTATGAGGGTGAGAAAGAGCTTTGCCTGGACTGGGCTAGCAGTTTGTGTAGGAAGCTTGCTGTTATGCTCGTGTCCTGAGAAGTTGTGCAGGGCTGCTTTGCGTAGAAATGAACTGGTGTGAGGAGAGGGGTATGGCACAGAAAAAAAAAAAAAAAATCTTTGGGTGAACTGTTGCCCGTTCAGCTGCAATTGAGAGATTACAACCTTTGAGATTGGGCCAGCTGACCTGTCTTGGGACAACAGAAGAATGTAGACTCTTTTGAAGGGGCCTGAGTGCTCAAGGAGTGTTGTGTTATTCAAAATCTGCTTTATTCCATTCTGGATTAACAAACTGGCACCCTACCTGGTATTGTGGAGTATAAGAAATGCAGGAGAGCTGGGCGTGGTGGCGCACACCTTTAATCCCAGCACTTGGGAGGCAGAGATAGGAAGATCAAGATCACCGTGAGTTCAAGGCCACCCTCAGACTCCATAGTGAATTCCAGGTCAGCCTGGGCTAGAGTGAGACCCTACCTTGAAAAACCAAAAAAAAAAAAAAAAAAAAGTGCAGGAGAGAGAGAGTCATTGAGTTTGCAACACGGTCTTGTGTTTTGGAGATGGTCATGGGCAGTGTGAAGCAGGTTTGCTGGTTGCCTGCATGGAGACCCGATGGGGCCATGAGGATGAACTGTGGCTTGCAGTAGAGACCCAGTGGAGATGCTGGGACCACGAGATGGCTGCTAAGGAAAGCTGCGAGCCCTGATGAAGTTTTCCAGGACTGTGAGTAACCTAGCTGGAGGGGTGGAATTGGAATTCCAGAGACTTGTTACTGACTAGAGTTGTTGGACTTGAAGTTACAGAGTTTGATGTTTGCCTTGGTTGTTTTAAATCTTATATTGGGTGAATATTTCTTTGCTATGCCCAATGCCATCTTTTTCAGTGTGAATGTTTATTCTGTGTCATTATGGGTTTTTGGGGGGGGATTTTTTTGGTATTATGGCTCAGTTACAAGACCTTGGATTATGGGGGTGTATGAACATCATTGGAATTGATAAAAGCTATGGGGACTTTTGAAGTTAGATGAATGCATTGCATTTTACATCATGGATGGTTATTAGTTTATGGGGGCCAGGGGTGGAATGTGGTGGTTTGATTCAGGTGTCCCCCATAAACTTAGGTGTTCTGAATGCTAGATCCCCAGCTGATGGAGTTTGGGGAATTAACACCTCCTGGAGTGAGTGTATTGTTGGGGGCGGGCTTATGGATGTTATAGCCAGTTTTCACATGCCAATGTTTGGCACATTCTCCTATTGCTATGGTCCACCTTATATTGGCCAGGGGGTGATGTCTACCCTCTGCTCATGTCACCGTTTTCCCTGCCATCATGGAGCTTCCCCCTTAAGCCTATAAGCCAAAATACCCCCCCCCCACAAGCTGCTCTTGGTTGGGCGATTTCTATCAGCAATGCAAACCTGACTGCAACACAGGGGATGTCTAAATTTGAGCTTTCCAATGTGGGAGAGATTTATCTCACCAGTGATTTTCCACCTGTCATACAGATGTATGGGGCTTTTCCTTATGCGCCACTACCAAATACAGAGGTACAGAAAGGAAAGAGGTGGGGATAGGCGAAAGAAAGGGAATAGTGGATAGATGCAGGGGAGGAGGAGGAAAACCACTAGGTGTTAGTCATAGCAGGAAGACTGTGCCCAGGATCCCATGGCTGGAGATGTGGATGAGGTCTGAGGGCAGATCAGAGGTCCTGCCAGGCTCTGCTGGGATCTGGTGCCAAGTTCTCCTGGGTGATCCTATGCATTGGGAGGAGTTTGGACAGTCTTTTCTACTGTGTTCATATTGTAAAGGCACCCAACAAGCAGGGTGCGTAAGTGATACATATGTAATATTTTATAATCTCACTGTCTGGGAGGGCCTGACAATCATCAGGACATGGCTTCAAACTCATACTAAGCCCCATTTTATTAACTTTAAATACCTATTATAGGGGCTGGGGAAATGGCTTCGTGGCTTGGGTGCTCGCTTGCATAGCCTAAAGGACCCAGGTTTGGTTCCCCAGTACTCACGTGGCGCCAACTGCACAGAGTGGCACATGTATCTGGAGTTTGTTTGCAGTGGCAGGAGGCCTTTGTACTCCCCTTCTCTCTCTCCTCAGAAATAAATAAACAAGATATTTAAAAAAATATCCATTATGGACTGCAGAGATGGCTTTGTGGTTAATACGCTTGCCTGTGAAGCCTAGGAACTCATGTTTGAATCTCCAGGTCCCAGTAGCCACTGTGACCCAACAGTGCAATGTCGAATATGCGCCACAAGGGGGCGCACACATCTGGAGTTCTTTTGCAGCAGGCTGAAGGCTCTGGTACACCCATTCTCTCTCTCTGCCTCTTTCACTCTCTCTCAAAATAAATTTAAAAAATATTTTATTTATTTATTTGAGAGAGAAAGAGAAAGGAGGCAGACAGAGAGAGAGGGAATGGCCACGCCAGGATCTCTAGCCACTGCAAACAAACTCCAGATGCATGTGTCCCCTTGTGCATCTGGCTTACGTGGATCCTGGGGAATTGAACCAGGGTCCTTAGGTTTTGCAAGCAAATGCCTTAACTGCTAAGCCATTTCCTCAGCCTCAAAATAAAATTTTAAAAACCTATTATTATTATAATTTCAACATCGACAGAAGAAATATGTTAACCTTGGTTTTCCTTTCTCAGGCTCATTATTTATTTATTTATTTGGTTTTTCAAGGTAGGATTTCACTCTAGCCCAGGCTGACCTGTAATTCACTATGGAGTCTCAGGGTGGCCTCGAACTCACAGCGATCCTCCTATCTCTGCCTCCCGAGTGCAGGGATTAAAGGCATGTGCACTGTGGCGGCTTAAGGCTCTTTATTTTTGTTTATTAGAGAGAGAGAGATGCAGAGAGAGAGAGAGAGATGCAGAGAATGGGTGCATCAGGGCCTCCAGCCACTGCAACCAGCTTAACTGCTAAGTCATGTCTCCAGCCCTCTTTTTTTTTTTTTCTCTTTCGAGGTAGGGTCTTGCTTTAGCCCAGGCTGACCTGGAATTCACTATGTAGTCTTAGGGTGGCCTTGAATCCCCAAGAGTGCTGGAATTAAAGGCTGCACCACCATGCCCTGCTTGGCTCATTCTAATAAAAACTGAGAAATGTCTTTGTGATGATTAAATTCTGTTGCTGACTTGATCAGATTAGGAATCCAGTAACAGACATGCCTCTTGGGCAGATCTGTGGGGGCATTTGTAGGAAGGAGTAATGGCGGGAGGAAGACCTTCCTGTAGAGTGGTGGGTGGTCGACTCCGTTTATAAAGAAGCTCTGGGAGAACACAGGGCCTTTTGCCTGGCTGCACACGTGACTCACTGGTGCGTGCATCTGTCCCGTTGATGCTATCTTTTGTGGACGCCGGCAGCCCAGCCTTATCAGTCTCCCAATGTGGACTGAAGGCCAGAGGCTCTCCAGGAATCCTCCAGGTCTTCAGCGCCAGGGTGGGACTGCTGAGGCATCTGGCCTTGTGAACTGGCAGTCTGCTGAGCCAAGAGACTGTTCAAAGATGGTGGCGCAAAGACATCTCAAGGTCATCCTCTGACCTGCCCACGCACACGCCATGGCATGTACCCCCCCAACAATAAATACATTAAAAAATATTTGTTAAAAATACTTTTAAAATTGTTAAATTAGGGCTAGAAAAATAGCCTAGTGGTTCAGGCGCTTGCCTGCAAAAGCTAAGCACTCAGGTTGGGTTCCCCAGGACGTTGTTGGGCTGCTCACGTCCTGTAAGCTACACAGGTTTTCCTCTGATAAGATGCTGGGTAGTTAAGTGGCGTGCTCTTTTTATTAAAAATTCATTTATTTCTTAGCCGGGCGTGGTGGCGCATGCTTTTAATCCCAGCACTCGGGAGGCAGAGGTAGGAGGATCGCCGTGAGTTCGAGGCCACCCTGGGACTCCATAGTGAATTCCAGGTCAGCCTGGGCTAGAGTGAGACCCTACCTTGAAAAACAACAACAACAAAAAAAATCATTTATTTCTTGAACTTGTGATTCCTTGCCTCAGCTTCTGCACTTCTGGGATTGTAGGTGTGTGTCACCATGCTTGGCTTCTTGGCATACTTAAAAAAAAAATTTTTTTTTTAATTTTTTGAGGTTAGCTGACCTGGAACTCACTTTGTAGCTCCCAGGCTGGCCTGGAAATCACAGCCATCCTCCTACCTCTGCCTCCTGAATGCTGGGATTAAAGGTGTGCGCCAGCATGCCTCATTCCTTTTTTTTTTTTTTAAATGTTTTTGTTTTTATTTTTATTTATCTGAGAGCGACAGAGAGAGAGAGAGAGAGAGAGAGAGAGAGGGAGGGAGGGAGGGAGGGAGGGAGAGGGAGGGAGGGAGAGAGGGAGAGAAAGGGAGAGAATGGGTGTGCCAGGGCCTCCAGCCACTGCAAATGAACTCCAGACACATGCGCCACCTTGTACATCTGGTTTACGTGGGTCCCAGGGAATCGAGTCTTGAACCAGGGTCCTTAGGCTTCACAGGCAAGCGCTTAACTGCTAAGCCATCTCTCCAGCTGCCCCCCCCCTTTTAAAAGCATACTGTTAATTAACTTTCATGCACATGTTCTTCATTACAACCAGAGACGTCTGTGTTATCTCTGCCCTGGATTAGGAAACTAATCCGGGCTCAGGGGAAGCTGTGTTCAGACTCCAGTAGTCCATGGGTAGTCCCTGGTAAGAAAGCGTTAGGGAAAGGTTACGTTGGATTATCACTTCTCTTTTCTTACCTTGGCATAGTTTGCTGGCAGAAATCTTAACTACTCTTTCCTTTCCCCATTCCTGTTCCTTTCTCTCTCTCTCTCTTTTCAAGGTAGGACCTCATTCTAGCCCAGGCTGACCTGAAATTCACGGTGTAGGGTCAGGGTGGTCTGGAACTCATGGTCGTTCTCCTACCTCTGCCTCTCAACTTCTGGGATTACACTAGCATGTGCCACCACACCCAGCTCAACTTTTCTCTTAATTTTGAGATAGGGATCCATTCTGTCCTGGAACTCACCATGTAGGCCAGGCTGGCCTCAAACCCCCAGTGATCCTCCTGCCTCCATCTTACTGCTTTGTGTGGTGTAGTTATACATGCCATGGCGTGTGCATGTGCAGGTCAGAGGTCAACTGTGAGGTGTCTGTGCTCCACCGCTTCTTTTCTTTTTCTTTTTCTTTTTTTTTTTTTTCGAAGTAGGGTCTCACTCTAGCCCAGGCTGACCTGGAATTCACTATGTAGTCTCAGGGTGGCCTCGAACTCATGGTGATCCTCCTACCTCTGCCTCCCGAGTGCTGGGATTAAAGGCGTGCGCCACCACGCCCGGCCGTTTCTTTTCTTTTGTCAGGTAGAGTCTCACTCTAGCCCAGGCTGACGTGGAATTCACTATGGAATCTCAGGGTGGCCTTGAACTCATGGCAATCCTACTGCCTCTGCTTCCCTAGGTTCCACCATTTTTGAAAGAGTCTCTTGGCTCTGAAAACTGCCAGACTAACTTCAGAGTCTCCCGGCTCTGCCTCCTGTTGTCACAGGCATGTTGGGATCGCAGATGCATGCACTTTGCATCTGCCCTTACATGGATGCTGGGGAATTGAACTTGGACTGGGAGACTTTGCAAACGTCTTTAACTGGTGGGACACCTTCCTGGTCCCTGGTTTGACTAATATTTATTTAGTTTTTCACTTAGTTGCACATGTGTGTTCGTGTGTGTACAGGCATGCCAGGGTCTCTTGCTGCTGCAAACAAATGCCCATCTGCCTTTATGTGGGTGGATGGGAAGTCGAACCTGGGCTGGCAAGATTTGCAAGCAAGTGCTTTAACTGCTAAGCTATCTCCCCAGGCCCCTAATATTTAAAAAAACAAAAAAGGCATCTAAACTTTTGAGATATTACTTTTTATTGGACATGTATAAGATCCACTTTTACATTATTACAAACATTTTACAAATAAAAAAATTGTTTTCATTAAAAAAGAAAACATTTCCTGGATTTACCATTGTACAGTGGAAACAAAGGACATATAATATATAAACATGAAGGTCATACTCCAAGTATTAGAACAGAATACTGACGGATTCACTTCAATAACTTTTTTGTTTATTTATATTTTGCAGTACTGGGGATCAAACCGAGGGCCTTGAGCATGCTAGGCATGTGCTCTACCACTGAGCTATCCCTCCAGCATACACAGTTTTATGATTACCCACATACTATATTGACTTCCAAAGGATGAAATAAACATACAAGAGGAGGATGATCCTCAAAATATGACATATTTCCAAAAATACTCAACTTCATATACAGTCTGTCTTTCTTTTCATGGGAATTGGTCAATGGATATCAGCAACAGAATTATATACATAAAACGCTGGAAAAATGCAGAACACATTGTCTTTAAGTTTTTTTTTTTATCAGCTTTGTTGTATGAGGAGTAGCTACCCAGACCACCCACGTGGTCATTTGAAATACACCGTGCATACATTATCTTATGACGAATCACATATATGAGGGAATGAGTCTTATTTCTAAGACAATCTTAAAATAGGCTTAATACAGGAATATTTCATCCTTATTTTTTGGACTTCATATTCTTTGACATCTCAGCTATTAGCAGTATGCAAGTACCTAACTAAGCCAGCATATAACGGCCTAACAGTTCCAACTACCCCACTTGATTCTAGTCACATGACGTACCATCTAAGCGAACAGACCAAGCAGAATTTCTGAAATGCCCTAATCAAAGACTTGTTATGAAAACTATACAATCCCGTCATCATGAGCCCAGTGTCTCTCTCAGAGATTTGTTTCATAAATACTGGAAGCCTAACATTTTCAAAATATTTCGGTGAAATATTTAATAATACTGTCAGCCTAAGCTTGCAAAGTGGTTTAGTTAACATGGAAATCTGAGAGCCTCAAGTTGCTTCTGGATGCTTTCATCGATCGAATTCAATGCTGCCTGATTGAGTTATTTCTGAGACCCAGTCTCAGACTATAAACCTGGGCTGGCCTTGAACTCACTATGTAGCCCAGGCTATCCTTGAACACACGTAGCTCTTTCTGCTTCAGCCTCCCCAAATGCTCCAATTACAGGCACAAGCCACCTGGCTTCTGCCTGAATTTGAATGCATTTCGAAAGGAGACTTGTTGGATACTTTTTTCCCCCTTCTAGCAACAAGGGGGCTAAGTGGTCACCCTCTGTGGCTCACAGTTATGTATGACAAACAAACAAACACACATACACAAAAGACATGCAGAGGAATCTAGTTTGGATAGTATACTCAAAAGTTTATGTTGCAATGAGATGCTGGAGTTCAGAGTTGTTGGTCAAGACTTTTTCATATCAAAAGTATTTATCACATTAGTTGTTTGTAAACAGAACCCTTGAATACCATCACAGAGGGGAGTCAACCACTGAAAAATGTAAACTGACGACCAGGGGATTCTCTACCCTCGGCTACGCCTCCCTCCTCTCTGGTGTGTCCTCAGACTCTCAGGAAGGCTTGTGCACTCTTCCTAACGAGGTGTTAAGACTGTTCTTTCAGGTCACAAGCTGCCATTCATCCTTTCCTCTAGGATACAAGGTGTTGGACAACTGCAAATTCTCCAAGTCTGGGTCATTTGAAATTTGACTTTCCTATTAAGTTGATGACTCTGCTTTTCCAAATTGAAGTTTCTCAACTCAAAAAAAAAAAAAAAAAAAAAAAAAAAGGATCAGAAGTGGATCTGGTAAACAGCAGCTTCTTAAAATAACCACATGGGTAAGATCTCAACAATGGTGGCTCCAAGGAAGGTAAGGAATAAAATGTAAGGCAGATGCTCAGGCAACCCTAAACAGATTGGGAGAGAGCAGCACTGACTCTGAACGCAGCCCAGCGCAGCAGGGACACGGGAGCCATGCCCTCACTGCCGACACAGGTCCACAGAGGATAGACAGCTCCTGGTTCTTCCTCCCTAACCAAGACTCCTACCTACAGAGCGAGTGTTTATACTTACTGCTACGGAAATCCAGACGTGTCTGGTGGCTGCTAAAATTATAAAGGAGTATTAACTTTTAGATTTTTCAAAACCTCTTCACATTTTGATTCTTAAAAAAGAATTCTGTACCATTTCAAACCCCAAGAACTAGACTTGTATAAATAAAGACACAGGGCCGCCAAGGGCAGCCAGGGCTGAGTAAGACAGTGGCTCGATCCTGATTCCAGCACCTTGTATATGTCTGATGAGTGTCCTCATAGAACCATGCTTACCACCTAGTGTCATCATATTTAAAATCCAGTAATTTGCAGAAGTATCAATAACTAGATAGGATAGAAATAAATTTTTTTTTTTTTTTTGGATTTTTGAGGTAGGTTCTCACTGTAGCTCAGGCTGACCTGGAATTCACTCTGTAGTTTCAGGATGGCCTTGAACTCATGGCAATCTTCCTACCTCTGCCTCCCAAGTGCTGGGATTAAAGGCGTGTTCCGCCACACCCGGCTAGAAATAATATTTTGAGAATAGAAAAAATATGCTGTAAAAATGTCAGAATAACCATCTAAGTAATTATTTTCATAGCACTAGCTAAAACTTTTGGATTCTTTCTATAACACAAAATGAATGAGTCAGTTCACTTGAAGACAGACAGCGTATCTTTACCTATTTAGGTAACATTTTCCTTGGTTAGACTAATGTTCAGGTTAAGATTTTGTTTTATTTATTTTTTTCTCCAAAATATATTTTAAACAAAATAGTGACTCGAAGATTTTTTTTTCTCTTAACATTCAAAGTATTCTAAAACAGGGTGTCATCTTAAAAAAAAAAAAGTCAGAATCTAGCTGTAAAAATAGTTTGCATTAATATAGTCAACCTAATCCTCGAGGTATTAAAAAGTCTAACATAAACTATATAAACTATTCCAGTCTTTCCAAACCTCTGAATTTGTATATTAAAATTAAAGATTTCATCCCTAATCTTGTCAACATAAAAATACCTAGGCCAAAATAATTCTATTCTGACACATTCTTCTTCTTGGGCATGATTCTGAAAGTTTAGATTGGGGCATTGTTGGTTGCATAGAATCTTACTTTTTTTTTTTCCTTCAGCGAAAGAAAGTCCAGATCTTTCCACTGGAAACAGTCATATAAGACCAGAAAAACTCTAAGGCTTATCTGCTGTGCTGTCACAATAAACCCATACCAGATAATCCTAGGTTAAAAGTTATATTTGATATAAGTTACATTCCAGTCTTGTCTCAAAACAGCTAAATTCTGACACAGTAAAGAAAACGGTATCTGATCACAGAGAGCCGAGATAGACACGCGCCAGTCCCTCTGCGTCGGCGGCACGGGCAGCTGTCCCGGCTTCTCTCACACCAGGGCAGGGCAGCTTTCAGTTTCACGTAAATCTGACGCTCCTCAGAAAAGGACGCTCTCGGGCTGGAGGGATGGCTGAGCGGTTAGGGATCTTGCCTGTGAAGCCTAAGGACCCCTGTTTGACTCTCCAGGTCCCACGTAAGCCAGACGCACAGGTGACGTGAATGCGCAAGGTCGCATAGCGCACGAGGAGTTCTACAACACTGGTTGGAAGCCCTGGCACGCCAATTCTCTTTTTTCTCTCTCGCATAAAAAAAGAAAGAATGCTCTTATTCTGATCAGCCCGCAACTTCGCCTTGTTCCCAATCCTGAAGCCATCATGTTAACAGTCAGTGGACAAATGAAACGGCTCTTGTGTTGGGCCGCCTACCGCAGCCTGACGTGCTCAGCGTGAAGCTGGGGTCTCTTACACAGCTACTGGGGGTTCTGCAGCTCATCCCGAATTAATGACAGGGAACAATCTGTACTGTGCAGTGAACAGTGCTACACCCATCCACCTAGCTCAGGCACACCACTCTATCACCCGACTTACGACAGCTATGTTTAGAATTATCAAGCATTTTACACGTTCAAGTTGTAGCATAACATTTTCCCATGGGGTGAACACCCACACTTCACATCAATTTTCGCATAAAAAGAAGTTGATAATAGACTTAGGACAATACTGTAGGAAGTAGGCCATGGAAGACTTTCTCAATAGGAATCACAATGATCTTAATAGAACTTTGTCACAAGCCTAAAATAAAAAATGCAGAGCGCAAATGTGCTGAGCGCCTCTACCACAGACTTGACACTGGAATGAAAGTCATACTCAGACGGCGTCCCGTGCTGTTGCCCCACTGGGAGACACGAGCAGGTCTTTTCATTCTGTGCGGGGTCCCAGGCCGGCAGGCCCTGGCTCACTGCCCAGGTGTCCCCGCGCGGTGGGTGGGAAGAGGCCACAGGGGAACTTTCAGAGCAGGAATCAGTGTTGCTTTCCTCTTGACAAATGAACTTCACTTTTTAAAAACAGGTTCATTTTTTTTTTTTTCAAGCTTGACTAAAACACCTTGATACACCAGTTGTCCACATTGCATATCCACACAGAAGCTTCTGGTCACTGGCTCGACTTCTAGCGTTTGATCACAACTTGTTCATAAGCTCCGGACCCCACCCTAAAATAGCAGGGGAAAGAAAACTTTCAAAAATGTTGAACTGGAACTGGAAAGATGGCTCAGTGGTCAAAGGCCTTTGCCTGCACAGCCTGACGAAGTTAGATCCCCCAGTACGCATGTAAAGCCAGATGCACAGAGTGGCGCATGCATCTGGAGTTCATTTGCAGTGGCAAGAGGCCTTAATGTGCCTGTGTCCATTCTCTCTTTCTGCTTGCAAGTAATAAATAATACATATATTTTGGTTTTTCTAGTTCTTTACCAATATATTCTAAAAAATACACCTAAAAGCCAGGCGTGGTGGTGCACGCCTTTAATCCCAGTACTTGGGAGGCAGAAGTAGGAGGATCGCCATGAGTTCGAGGCCACCCAGAGACTCCACAGTGAATTCCAGGTCAGCTTGGGCTAGAGTGAGACCCTACCTCGAAAAATAAAATAAAATAAAAATACACCTAATTAACAAGCTAAAATAAAATGTCATGTCAAACATACGCAGAACAAGGAGTTCCACTGAGAATGTCTCCCAAGTAACTAGTAATGTTTGCTTTGCCTAGCCTCAGCTTAAAGGAAGCTCTGAAACTGCTGGCTCCTCATGATTCAGGTCAGTCTACTTTAACGGGGCGCTACTTGGATGACGTACCTGTTTGGAAGGTGGTGACTGCCAAAGGTTGTGCTTCCTCCAGGGCCCACAAATAGCCGCAGTCCTTCTTCTGCAACATAATGAGAGACGTTTGTCATGTGGAGTCACCAGACCCTAAGCAGGTAAGATGCATAATAGCTGGGCACGGTGGCACACACAGTTAATCCCAGGCAGAGGAAGGAGGATCGCTGTGAGTTCGAGGCCACCCTGAGAGTACATAGTGAATTCTGGGTCAGCCTGAGGCAGAGTGAGACCCTACCTCAAAAACAAAACAAAACAACAACAACAACAACAACAAAAAGATGCATAATAATTCAGTCTACATTTCAGTTTACTAAGGAAACAACTCCAAATCACAGTTTATACATGCTTTGAAGCAGACAACTTAAAGGCTGGCTCAGCAGCTCTTTCTCACCAACTTTCCCAAAGCTCTTTTTCTTTTAACAGCTCTTGCTACAGATTTTCACGAGGGGTTTACTCATTTTTAGTTACGTGACCATTACATAGTAAAGCCGAGTCCATTGTTAAGTACTCCTTATTCACACCAGCTGAGTGATTACACCTTTCCAATCACAGGCACAGGACTTCTCAGTCTCGGGGAACATGCCAGGAGGGGCAGGAGGGTTCCTCTATCAGCTCAACCCTCCACACTGTGATGGTGACTCAGCCCTCTCGCCCACAGATGCAGATGTAGAGCTCTACTGTGAGGTGTATGGGCACAGCAGGCCCTGAACATAAATTAAAAAGACAATAAAAACTTTCTTTAAATTTGATTTGGCTTTTTTTTTTTTTTCCTCCTGTGTGCTGGTGATTAAATCCGGGACCTTACCTATGTTAAGTACTTGTTCTACTACTGAACTACACCTCGTTAAATTGATGTCTTTGGGGCTGGAGAGATGGCTTAGCGGTTAAGCACTTGCCTGTGAGGCCTAAGGTCCCCGGTTCAAGGCTTAGTTCCCCAGGACCTGCATAAGCCAGATGCACAAGGGGGTGCAAGCGTCTGGAGTTTGTATGCAGTGGCTGGAGGCCCTGGTGCACCTATTCTCTCTCTCTCTCTGCCACTTTCAAATAAATAAAAATAAACCAAAAAAATTTTCAATTGATGTCTTTTAAGTCAAGCTTATTCTTTTCTCAAATTCAGTAGTCACTGGAAGAAATAAGCTACAAAGTTATCATTGATTTTTTTTTTTTTTTCTTCTCGAGGTAGGGTTTCACTGTAGCACAGGCTGACCTGGAATTCACTATGTAGTCTTAGGGTAGCCTTGAACTCACAGCAATCCTCCTACCTCTGCCTCCCGAGTGCTGGGATTAAAGGCGTGCGCCACCACACCTGGCTAAGTTATCAATGGTTTTTATTGGCATGAAGTTGATCTCACAGTTACACGAGGAGTGTGACTCCAGCCCACTTTCAATCCCGACCACATCGATATGGGTTTCGGGAGTTTTTCTTAACCACTCTCTACATACCTTCTGCGCTGGAATCTAGGCTGAAGTCTTGGCTTTGTAAGATTTTCTCCACAATGTCATCTGCATCCACTCTGGTGTCGTCAACTCGCTTCAGTTGAGACTCTACGGAGTCCTGGTCCGCTGGGCCCCTTTGAACAGAATCACAGTGGTTTCCTTCTTTTTTATTATAACTACGTTATAAAAACAAAGTTGTTGTTCAGTTTATCTGATAAAAGGATACCTGCTGAGTTTTTCCGAAGCTTCATCTTCTTTATCAGTTATGTCGAGACTTGGTTCTGGGGTTTTTTGCTCGGATTCCTCACACGGCTCTAGAATACTTTCAATTCCCGTGGATGTACTTCCCACTGAGGTGGTTCTCCGGTGGCAGAACTCGGAGAAGCTGGACGACCGGGAGTGACATGAGCTGTACCCTGTGAGAGGAAAATCACTTCGTGTATGACACCAGCAGCAGACACATTGCAACCTCATTTCTCTATCCCACACCATAGGCAGTTTCAAGTCTGTCTGTCTGTTCGTCCATCCATCTGTCCACTTCAAAATTTTTTTTTTTTGGGGCAGGGTCTTTCTCCATAGCAAGCCCAGGCTGACCTTGAATGTGCCATATTCCTGTGTCGGCCTCCACCAGGCCAGGAACACAAGCGTTGGTCACCACACCCAGCTTCAAGTCTCTTCGGAACCATAAGGACTCAACCTCTGCGGCTGGCCCCTTACCTGACACTTTGGACTGCTGACTTGCATAACTTGATGTTCTGGAATGTCCCCAGGCGCCAAGCTCATCTGGGACAGAGGCGCTCTTTGATGACAGATCTGCAACATGGCACAATGCAATGTCACCATCACTACCAGGTGGACGGTCAGCTTGTATTCTGACCTGCAGGTCTATGAACTTCTAAGTTCATAATCAAGGAAAGTAAATTATAAAGTGGCAGAGGTCCCTTTAAATGGGTACAATGGAAACAATTGCATTGCAAGAAATAAACACTTAAATACCTTAGTGCACTGAGGTGTTTCCATATTTTACTAACATTTAATGGCACTGCTTAAAAACCATTACAGTTTATTATTATCATTTTTGTTTGTTTTTCCGAGGTAGAGTCTCACTCTAGCTCAGGCTGACCTGGAATTCACTATGTAGTCTCAGGGTGGCCTCGAACTCACGGAGATCCTCCTACCTCAGCCTCTTGAGTGCTGGGATTAAAGGTGTGCGCCACCAAACCCGGCTCCATTATAATTTTTTTTATCACTACTACTTTATTTAAAAAAATAGGTTTTATTCTTCAATCCCCCCATGAAAGTAAGCATATTTTATGTACTTGCCAAGAGAGGGAGAGAGAAAAGAGAATGTGCATGTAAGTGCTGCCAGCCACTGCACATGAATTCCAGACACATGTGCCACTTTGTGCATCTGGCTTTACTGTGGGTGCTGGGGAATCAAACCTGGGTTGAGAGGCTTTGCAAGCAAGCGCTATAACCACTGAGCCATCACCCCAGCCCCAAAGTGCCAAATGTTAGGCACCCTTGCCCCTGCTGCCTCTACTTCTTCCTCCTTTTGCTCCTCCGTTTAGAGACAGGCTCTTGTGGAGCCTAGGCCAGCCTGAAATTACTCTGCAGCTGAGGCTGACTTTGAACTCCTGATCCTCCTGCCTCCACTTCTTGAATGCTTGCAATATAAGTATATACTGCCTTGCCTGGTTTTTACTTTAAAAAATTATTTATGTTTATTTTAGAGACAGAGACAGACAGAGAGAGAGAGAGAGAGAAAATGAATTGGCATGCCAGGGCCTCAGCCACTGAAATTGAATGCCAGCATGGTTGTACCACCTAGTGGGCACATGCAGCCTGGCTCTTGCCTCACCTTTGTGTGTCTGGCTTATGTGAGATCTGGAGTCGAACACGGGTCCTTAGGCTTCACAGACAAGCTCCGTAACCTGCTAAGCCATCTCTCCAGCCCAGCTTTTTTCTTCTTTACTGAAGAGTCTCACTAAGTGGCCTAGGTTGGCTTTGAACTCCTGATCCTCCTGTTCCAAGTGCTCAGATTATAGGCATGCAGTTTGTGAACTGTTTCTGTTTGTTTTTTGAAAGAATCTTGCTCCTTCAAAAACCCATTGCAAGCCTTTAATCCCAGCACTTGAGAGGCAGAGGTTCGGAGGATCGCCGTGAGTTCGAGGCCACCCTGAGACTATATAGTGAATTCTAGGTCAACCTGGGCTAGAGTGAGACCCTACCTTGAAAAACCAAACCAAAACAAAACAAAACAAAAAAACCAAAAAACATTGCAGCAGAACACTGTACTACTTTAATGCAAGCATTGCTGCTGGGAGACTGTAATTAGGGTGATGCCTATGACTTTTTATCAACACAGCATGAGATGTAGCACTAAGAGGATACATCTTCTTAACGAATTGATTATAGTGCTCAGTGTGCGAGGCAATGGACAAAAGAGGCATTGCCGGAGCAGTTTCTAGTAGCCCCCTGGTCACGTACAAATTGTAGGTAGCAATTATGCAGTCCCGGAACCAACCTTCTTCTCAGAATATGGAACTGGGATCGTTTCCATTGGGGAGGCACATTTGGAAACCAGAGCTATTTTTAGCTTGGGAGCAGAAGGAAAGCAGTGGAGCAATGAAGCCATCACGGCGGTGGTTCTGGAAATGATACTGCACGCAGTTGGACCAGCACGTGCTGCTGTGAAACGATAAGGTACTAACGCAACCTGGCCTTCTGGGAAGGTTCCTCAGTGCTGGGCAGGCTGCAAGCATCCAAGAGTCTCTCTCCACTGCACCTCCAAACCCAAACACGAGCTTCAACAAAAGCCACTCAAGGGGCCGGGGAGATGGCTCAGTAAAGATGCTTGCTTGCAAAGCCTGCGGCCTGGGTTTAATTCTCCAGCTACCCATGTAAAGCCAGATGAGCATTCATTTGCAGCAGCCAGAGACCCTGGCAGGCATGCGCGCGTACAAACACACACGCACACACACATGCACAGGCAAATAAGCAAATAATTTTTTAAAAATTCAAAGAGCTACTTCATAGGGATATTTATATAGAGCCAAATTTTTATGTTGATGTGAGCTCAGATCATAACTCATTCATTTGTTTTCTGGTTTTCAAAATGTACCCCGTTGCTGCAGGAAATACCCGATCAAGAGCAGCTTATGGGGCTGGAGAGATGGCTTAGCGGTTAAGCACTTGCCTGTATAAGCCTAAGGACCCCGGTTCGAGGCTCAATCCCCCAGGATCCGCATTAGCCAGATGCACAAGGGGGCCCACGCGTCTGGAGTTTGTTTGCAGTGGCTGGAAGCCCTGGCGCGCCCATTCTCTCTCTCTGTCTCTTTCTCCCCTCTCTCCCTCTGTTACTCTCAAATAAATAAATTAAAAAAAATGAACAAAAAAAATTAAAAAAAAAAAAAGAGCAGCTTATGGGAGAGGAAAGGGTTTATTTTGGCTTACTGACTCTAGGGGAAGCTCCATGATGGCAGGGGAAAATGACGGCCTGAGCAGAGGGTGGACTATAAAACCTAAAGGCTGCTGGGTGTGGTGGCACACGCCTTTAATCCCAGGACTCAGGAGGCAGAGGTAGGAGGATCGCTGTGAGTTCGAGGCCACCCTGAGACTACATAGTGAATTCCAGGTCAGCCTGGGCCAGAGTGAGACCCTACCTTGGGGAAAAAAAAAAAATTGTGCATGTGTTTTGTCTTATTTACTTTGCACCCCACACCTCTTTTGCCTCTATACGTTGGTCCCTGATTTGGGATTAAAGGCATGCACCACTATGCCCGGCAGCCTTTAGTTTTTTTTTTTTTATAGTAGTCTCATTTTTTTTTCAAAAAACATTTACTTATTTGTGTGTGTGTGTGTGTGTGTGTGTGTGTGTGTGTGTGTGTGTGTATGTGTGTGTGAGAGAGAGAGAGAGAGAGAGAGAGAGAATGAATAGGTACACCAGGGCCTCTAGCCACTTTAAGCAAACTTCAGATGTACGTGGGTACTGGGGAATCGAACCTGGGTACTTAAGACTTTTCAGGCAAGTGCCTTAACCTCTAAGCCATCTCTCCAGCCCATCTCACTTCTTGTCCATTTTCTGCCTCCTGCCTGCTGATGGGACAAGAGCTGGCTTTTTACCCTGGCCACTATGCCTTCCCTGGTGGAATGTTCACTGAATTAAACCCTTTCCTTCCTCAAGTTCTTTCTGGTCAGATGTCTGTTCACAGCAACGAGAAAGTAACTAATGACCACCGCATGAGGGAAGACCTCACAGAGGAGGCTAATGCAGGAGTTTCCCAAGCCTAGAAATCCCTCAGCTGGCCAAGGGCAGAGCATGCCGTGCTTGTAGAAAAGCAAAGGGTTGGTAAAGTTGGCATAGAGACTAGTGGTGGAGATGACTGGAAAGAGAGGCTGAAGATGGGACCAGATAGCAGCTGATGAAGAACTTTCTGAGTGTAATGACAGAAACGACTCAATGACAAGCAGGCGTATAACATGGCAGTCTGCACTGTGGGATGACCATTGTGGCAATAGGATGAACAGAGGCAGAATGAAGGTTTTCATAATAACCCCAGCTGCATGTGAGAGATACTGAGCAGGCACAAATGATGGGTGAGACAAAGCCCAAGTTTGTGCCAGGATACCTGAGAAATATGGGAGGGAGAGTAAGGACAACACCCACTGGATACGTGGAATTTGAGGACAGCCAGTCAATACTCATCACACTTTGACTATGTCCCTGGCCTTACGCTGGGATACAAAAACAAGAAGACTCGATTATGAAGAATCTAGACTGGCTGGGGAGAAAGATGAACAGATGAATTCCAATATGACACGTGGCAGGAATTAGACCTTTCCAAAAACCAGTTGGGAACAAAAATTTATGACTGAAAACTATTCAGTGTAATGTACCATTTGCACAATCACATTTATATTTATGAATTTAGGGTCGAAGAGATGGCTCAGCAGTTAGAGCGCTTGCCTGTGAAGCCTAAGGACCCAGGCTCGAGTCTCCAGTACCCACGTAAAGCTAGATGCAGAAGGTGGCGCATGTGTCTGGAGTTCATTTGCAATGGCTAGAGGCCCTGGTATGCCCATTTTCTCTATCTGCATCTCTCTCTCTCAAATCAAAAAAGAAAATATTTACACATTTACATATATCTGATAGTTAAATCCAAGGCCACAGAATACATTTCCCTGAAATGCCTGGAACCTAAGCAGAGGAAACCAAACCCTGTGGGGCAGCAGGGCTGGAACAGAGTGGAGGAAGACTATGAAAAGTTTACGATCTAGAAAAGGAAAGGCGAGGCAGGTGAGAACCAAAGGACGAAGAGAAAGGGTCAAGATTCAGTGGCCAAGTCAGATCAGAAGAGGAAAAATGCCCGCAGCGTTTGGCAGTCCCGTCGCTGGAGACATTTATCAGGCGGGGCAGAAGAGAGAAGCCAGGCTGCAAGTGAGTTTAAGGATAAGTGGGCAGAACGATGGTCAGTCTTCATTGCCGACTTGACTGCATTTAGAATGACCTACGACGCACACACTTGAGCGTGTGCGAGTGTGTTTCCATAGGGCTGAGGAGGGAAACCCCACCCAGGATGTGGCACCGACACATGGCCCGGGGTCCCGGGCTGAATAAAAAGGCCAAGAGGAAAAAGCCGGTTGAACACCAGCGTTCATCCTGTCTCCACTTCCTGACTGTAGATGCCATGCGGCCAGCTGCCCTACGTTCCTGCGATGCCACGGGTGAGAGCAGCTCTTGTCTCATTTGTTCTCTGCCACCATGGGCTATATCCTCAAACTACGAGCAGAAAGAAACCCTCCCTCCCTGATGACGCTTTGGTCAGGTATTGTCACAGCAATGAGAAAAGTGACATACACGCAGCATATTTTTTGTACAAGTGTGGGTACATATAGTGTGACTGTATTATACTGCATGTGTTTTCTTGATATCTCTCTCCATATATGTGTGTCTATCTGTCTATCCATCCATCCATCCACCTATGATCTATCTATCTGTCTACCCACCCAGTATCAGACTGCTGGATTCAGAAAGACAATAGAAGACAGAGAAGTATGTAGAGCTAATAGTGTTTTTTTTTTTTTTTTTGAGAGCCAGATCGAGAGAGAGAGAGGGAGAGAATGGGCATACCAGGGTCTTTCATCCACTGTGAACGAACTCCAGACGCATGCACCCCCTTGTGGGTGTGTGCGACATTGCACAATCGTGTCACTGCGTCTGGCTGCATGGGACCTGAAGATTCAAACAAGCATTCTCAGGCTTTGCAAGGCAAGCACCTTAACCGCTAATCTCTAGCCCAGGGTTTGTTTTTTATTATCTAGGTAAATAAAATGATAATCCTGGGCAGCAGGCAAAGATCAGTTGATCCTAAATAAAGAAATTTCATAGTTATCATTACCTGTAAGAAACCAAATAATTGCATTTTTGAAAAAATTAGTGAAAATGTTAATCCTATCACTTTGCCTCTCTTTTCATTCTTTCAAACACTTCTTTCTGCTTCCGTACCCTCGGGGATAGAAGGAACTACCTACGTCCCTTTCCGTCACCCAAGTTGGCACCGTGGCCACCCAGCTTTTAGCAATCAAGCCAATTCTGACTTTGCTGGAAGGCTGCCTGGAGAGGTGGGTCTCAAGGTGGGCTCTGGGACCAGCATCAACGTTGCTAAGGAACTAGCTTGTAATACAACACTGCAGCCATAGACTGGGATCTACTGAGGCAAAAGCTGGCTGTTGGTTGGTGATAGCAGTGTGTTGGAACAAACCCTCCAGGCAATTCTAAGGCATAATAAGGCTCGGGGGCACTCAGGAGCGAAAGTGAGCTTTGAAAGAGAAGCAGCACCGGAGAGGTGATGAGCAGCAGGAGCTCGGCAAGTGGAACATGCAGCGGGAAAGGCCGCGCGGCCTCTTGTGTCTGTGGCTGGAGATGCATCCCCTGAGGAGGGGTGCAAGTGCAATACTTAGCTTTCAGTCTGTCAGAATGTATCACCTCACTTTATTTCTATTTTTGAATATCTATTTTTAAAACTATCACTGGGCAACGTGGCGTACACCTTTAATCCCAGCCCTTGGGAGGCAGAGGTAGGAGGATCACCATGAGTTTGAGGCCACCCTGAGACTACATAGTGAATTCTAGGTCAGCATGGGCTAGAGGGAGACCCTACCTTGAAAAACCAAACCAAACCAAACCAAAACAAAACAAAATAAAAGAAAACCCATTATTTATTTATTTGCAAAGGAGGGGGAGAGAGAATGTGAATGGGTGCACCAGGGCCTCTTGCCACCATGAACGAACTCCAAATGCATGCACCACTTTATACATGGGGCTTTGCGTGAGGACTGGGGAACTGAAGTTAGGCTGTCAGGCCTTAACTGCTGAGCCGTATCTCCAGCCTACTTTATTTTAATTTTCAAAAACTTTTTATTGACAACCTTCATACATACAGAGTATATGATCTGAAACAAGCCTCTTAGTATCTTGGTTAGGCCAGTGTTTTGTCTAAAGTAATATGCTGGTGGGGGAGAATTACGATCATGGGTTAGGCTCATTTCAGGTCACATACCCTTAAAATTTAAGTCTAGAAAGGCTTCAGGAATGTTCTAGGAGATAAAGTAATAGTGTCTTCCACAAATTAGAAAACCCAGCAAGCTACAGAATCATACCTGCTATTCCAAGATGGACTTTGAGAGTCTCTCCACCTTTTCTGTCTTCTTCCAGAAACTCAGATTCACCAGCAATTGGTATTGACATCGACGTGGAGGGAGGCCTGCAAATAAATCTTCCTAAGGATTGGGGCTTGAACCATGAGTTAAGTCCGAAGGTTTTATACTGTCAGTGACTCACTGTGTAATCAATCAGTATACACCCTGAGTAAGCTGCCTAGCAGAGTTAGCCTTTAAAAATATTTTATTGACTTTTTATTGATTAATTTAATTTATTTATTTGAGAGAGGGAAATAGGCGGGGGGGAGGGGGAGAGAGAATGGGCACACCAGGGCCTCCAGCCACTGCAAACGAACTCCAGATGCATGCGCTCCCTTGTGCATCTGGCTTACGTGGGTCCTGGGGAATTGAACCTGGGTCCTTTGGCTTTGCAGGCAAACGCCTTAACTGCTAAGCCATCTCTCCAGACCCTAAAAAATATTTTATTTATTTATTTGAAGAGAGAGACAAAAAAAAAAAAAAAAAAGAGGGAGAGAGAGAGAGAGAGAGAGAGAGGATGGGCACATCAGAGCATCCAGCCACTGCAAACGAACTTCAGACACATGTGCCTCTTGTACATCTGGCTTACGTGGATTCTGGGGAATCGAGCGTGGGTCCTTTGGCTTTGCATGCAAGCGTCTTAGCCACTAAGCCATTTCTCCAGCTCAGAGTTAGCCTTTTAAGGGTGAGAGCAATAAAAATCAACAAGTAATGTACAAGCAGGGGCGGAGGAGATGGCTCAGGAGGTGAAGCGCTGGCTGTGCAAGTATGATGGCTTGAGTTGGGAGCCCCGGAGCCCATGGAGAAAGCTGGGTGCAGCGGCGAGCATCTGGGATCCTATGGGAGCCACAGACAGGAAAGCTCTGGAAGCTTGTGGGCCAGCTGGCCTGACACACGCAGAAGGGGACAAAAAGAGTCCCTGCCTCAAACAAGGTGGAAGGCGAGACTGACTCCTGCAAGTTGTCCTTTGACCTCCACACACAGGTAGGTAAGTGCCACCCGGCCCGGCTCAGTTATGTCTTATTTATTTGAGCGAGAGAGAAATGAGAGAGAGGAGAGAGTGTGTATGCTACAATAGGGTCTCTTGCTGCTGCAAAGGAGCTCCAGATGCATGCGCCACTTTCTGCCCCTGGCTTTCTGTGGGTACTGGGGAACTAAACCCAGACCATCAGGGTTTGGAAGGAAGCGCCTTTAACTACTGAGCCACCTCCCTAGCCCGTGTGTCAGCTTTTATTCTGCTACCCCTTTTATTAAAAAATGTTTGACAGGGGCTGGAGAGATGGCTTAGAGGTTAAGCGCTTGCCTGTGAAGCCTGAGGACCCTGGTTCAAGGCTCGAGTCCCCAGGACCCACGTTAGCCAGATGCACAAGGGGGACGCACGCATCTGGAGTTCGTTTGCAGCGGCTGGAGGCCCTGGTGTGTCCACTCTCTCTCTCTCTCTCTCTCTGTGTCTGCCGCTCTCAAATAAATAAATAAAAAATAACCAAAAATATAAAAAAAGAGAGAGAGAAAGAAATCAGAGATCAGAGCAGGTAGGTGGTGAATGCCAGTAACCCTAGCACTCAGGAGGTTGAGACAGGAGGCTTGTAAATTTAAGGTCAGCGGAGCTACACAATGGGACCTTGACTGAAGGGGAACACGAGCTTCTGCGTGCTTCCAATTCTCTATGTATATCAGTGCCACGTTCTCTGCTGTCATCACTTGGCAAAGCCACACCAAGGACATTGTTCTAGCTGCGGCTCCTTGGCTCGGCCACACTACTCGCTGTCCTTGTTTATTAGGCCACTTCCGTGACTATGAGTATGTGCTATGTTACCTCCCATCTTAAAAATAAGCTGGGGGCTGGAGAGATGGCTTAGCGGTTAAGACGCTTGCCTGTGAAGCCTAAAGACCCAGGCTTGATTTCCAGGTTACCCACGTAAGCCAGATGCACAAGGTGGCACATGCAGCTGGAGTTCGTTTGCAGTGGCTAGAGGCCCTGGCAGGTCCATTCTCTCTCTCTCTCTGCCTCTTTCTCAAATGCATAAATAATAAAACATTTAAAAGAAAATAAGATGGGCTGGGCCATACTTAGTACTTTGTTTACGGCTGCTTCTGTGGGGTTTAGACTAGGGTCTTGCACACTGTAAGGCACCCAATAGATAGTGTGAAAGAAAAAAAAAAAGGGCTGGAGAAATGGCTCAGTGGTTAAGGGCATGTGTTTGCAAAGCCTTATGGCCCTGGTTCAATTCCCCAATACCCATGTAAAGCCAGACACACAAAGTGGCGCATGGATCTGGAATTCATTTGCAGTGTCAAGAGGCCCTGGTGCACCAATTCATCCTCTTTCTCCCTCTCCCTGCCAATAAATAAATAAAAACAGAAATAAGTACACAGAAAGCAAGTTAAAATTTTCAGTGTATATAATTCCACCACACACCCCAAATCCTGAAGATGGCAAAAAAGACCCTTAAATAATTTTGAGAGTGGTAAGCTTATTAGGTAATAAGTAACACTACAAGTGTCAGATCCATCTGTGAGGAAGGAACTATTTTCCTATAATATTTTCCTATAAACAACACAAAACGGTCGCAAAAGCATTTAAACAAATTGATAATATACTTTTAGATAAGTAACCAGGCCTTCTATATCAGCTTACGTTTTAAAACATGGGTCACCAGACATCAGCTGCATACTGATCAACACCTAAAGAGAAGAAGGAGAAATATCATGATTATAAAAGATTGCTGGAGGGCTGGAGAAATGGCTTAGTGGTTAAGGCTCTTGCCTACAAGGCCAAAGGACCCAGGTTCAAGTCCCCAGGACCCACGTAAAGCCAGATGCATGTGGTGGTGCAGGCATGTGGAGTTTGTTTGCAGCAGCTAGAGGCCCTGGTGAGCCCATTCTCTTTCTGTCTATCCGCCTCTCTTTCTCTCAGTCTCTCTCAAATAAATAAATAAAATTAAAAAAAATAAAAGATTGCTGGAGAGATAGCTTAGCGGTTAAGGCACTTGCCTGGGAAGCTTAAGGATCCAGGTTTGATTCCCTAGTACCCACGTAAGCCAGATGCACAAGATGACACATGTGTCCTCATGTATCTAGCTGCTGGAGGCCCACTCTCTCTCTCAATCTGCCTCTTTCCCTCTCTCAGATAAACAAATCAAATATGTAGAATCATTTTTAGCATTCACAACCATATATTACAAAAATCAGGCTGGAAAAGACAAGCATGAAAATCAAGGGCTTCCCCAGTGGTAACCCAGCCTGTAGCACGTGGCTGTGCAGACGGAGTTTATCTGTGTTCACTCCCCGTGGCGCTTGTGTCTGGTAATGTCTCCCTCCAGCCTGGCATGCTGAGGCTGCAGTGGGGACCTGCTGGTGTCTCTGAAGAGCAGAGGGCTCTGGCCTTCACTCTTGCTTTAGATCAGTATTTAAAGCTTTGCTAGATCTTTCCAAAACACTGTATCTCTGGTTGCTGAGCATAACTTTTATTATTATTATTTTTTATAATTTGCACTTTTTTTTGTTTTTGTTTTTCAAGGTAGGGTCTCGCTCTAGCCCAGGCTGACCTGGAGTTCACTATGTAGTCTCAGGGTGGCCTTGAACCCTTGGCGATCCTCCTACCTCTGCCTCCTGAGTGCTGGGATTAAAGGCATGTGCCACCACACCTGGCTCTGAGTATAACTTTTAAGAATCAACCATAGGACAATTTCACACTCTTTTTTTTTTTTTTTTTTTGGTGGACGGAGGGTAGGGTCTCACTCTAGCCCAGGATGAACTCACTGTGATCCTCCTACTTCTGCCTCCCAAGTGTTAGGATTGAAAGCATGCACCATCATGCCTGACTTATTTCCTAACATCTCCTTACGAGCCCATGGAGGTTATGGGGTAGTTTCAAGGTCAGAATGCTAGCACAAGGCAGAGATGAGATCTGAATCCAGGACTTACCAAACCAGAATCATGATCTTAATGAAAAAAACAGAACACAGGGCTGGAGAGATGGCTTAGTAGTTAAGGCATTTGCCTGCAAAGCCAAAGGACCAAGGTTTGATTCCCCAGGACCCATGTAAGCCAGATGCACAAGGGGGCGCAAGCATCTGGAATTCATTTGCAGTGGCTGGAGGCTCTGGCGCGTCCATTCTCTCTCTATCTGTCTCTCTTCTATCTCTCTCTGCTTGCAAATAAATAATTAAAAAAAAAAAAAAAACCAGGACACAGATACATTACTGAGCATTGCCCAGCTTTCATTCAAAGCCCTTTAGCCCAGGGCCTTTCTTCTCTTTTCCTGTCCTGTTGTGCTGATTTCCCCATCTCCTCTTCTTTCGTAGGACCCTATAACCTGGTTTCTGAGTTCATCAGCACTTGTGAATATGTGAATGCATCAGGAGGGAGGAAACTGTGTCGTGAAGTAGAACAGAGAAGTGGGGCAGAGACAGGAAGAGATGAGAAGCTGGGCTTTGGTTTTTGTAATATGGGCACAGCTGAGCTATTTCATTGTGTGTTGATGAGGATGGTTCTTTTTATTAAAAATATATTTTATTTATTTGAGAGAGAGAGAGAGAAGGTACACCAGGGCCTTCAGCTACTGCAAACAAACTCCAGACACATGCACCACCATGTGCATCTGTCTTATGTGGGTCCTGGGGAATGGAACCTGGGTCCTTAGGCTTTGTAGGCAAATGCCTTAATGGCTAAGCCATCTCTCCAGCCTCAGGATGGTTCTTTAGAGGGAGAGCTGGCAAGGATAGGGGTGATTCAAGGAGAAAAAACCCTTGGTTAGGCAAGCTTGGATTCTACAGCCCATGATGTAGGATGGAGTTCCGACAGGAAGAGGGACGAAAGACATCATCCACTGTGAGCAGAGGCAAGACAAGAGTCATTCACTGTAATAAGACTGGAGAGTCATCCTGCTGGAACTGAGCTGAAAACCTCCTCCATGTAGACCAGCTGACAGAAAGCTGGGAAAATCCACGCTACGTGCAGTTCAATGGGAGAGAGAAAAATTACCAGTAAAGATACTCAACAGTGGACACTGCAAGCCTTATATTTGGCCAGCCAGGCCAAATGAGGCAATGGGTTACAACAGTGGCAAGTCTGTCATGGGAGAAATCAACTGCCCTCTAATTTGACTAGAGGCCCACTCCATGGGAGGGAATACATCCCTGATACTGAAAACCTACAACAGGGGTAGTTATGAGCCCTAGGGGTGTAACATCTGCTGCTGTCTGGCTAAATGTATATACTATGCTCACCAAACTGCTCAGTAAGCCACTTCCCTTAATGTTCATACCCATATGTTAATTCTACTCTCACTTTTGGTAGAGAACCTTCTCTTTTCAGATGGCAGTGACCTTGGGATGACTCAAAAGACACCATGATGTTGAGAAAAAGTGACAGAGGAGTGCTCAGCACTGAAATATCTCTGTCACACCTTCCAAGGCTCAGAGCCCATTGTGGAAGAGGTGGCAGAAAGAATGTAAGAGCCAAAGGAAGGGTAGGACTCCTTACAATGTGCTCCTCCAGACACAAAATAGCCTGGATATCCATGATCTCACAGTGCCTGACACTACCTACACAAGACCATCATAATAGGAGGAAAAGATGATGATATCAAAATAAAAGAGATACTGATTGAGAGGGGGAGGGGATATGAAGGAAAGTGGAGTTTCAAAGGGGAAAGTGGAGGGAGGGAGGGAACTGCCATGGGATATTGTTTACAATCATGGAAGTTGTCAATAAAAAAAAAAAATGAAGGAATAAAAAAAGACTGGAGAGTCAAGTAGAATTAGAGGCTATGTGAAGAGAAGATGTACAGGATTACTTAGCTGAGGTCAAGAGTGGAGTGAGAAGATATGAGGAGAAAGAAACAGGAAACAGAACATCTAAACTGGGACAGGAAGCAGTGTATAACTGCTGGCTGGAGGTGAGTGTGACTTCAGTAATGCCTGCTAGCGTCCAGCAACGCTCAGCAATGGGATGCAGCCTTGGAGAGGACAGGCAAGTGAATCAATCAGGTCTGCAAATTATTCAGTGGACAGGGGATCCAGGCTTATCATTAAGAGCAGGATAAGGCCGGGCGTGGTGGCTCACGCCTTTAATCCCAGCACTCGGGAGGCAGAGGTAGGAGGATCGCTGTGAGTTCGAGGCCACCCTGAGACTCCATAGTGAATTCCAGGTCAGCCTGGGCTAGAGTGAGACCCTACTTCAAAAAACCAAAAAAAAAAAGAAAAAAAGAAAAACCAAAAGCAAATAAAAATTAACACAAAGAAACAACAAAAAATTTTAAGCCGGGCGTGGTGGCGCACGCCTTTAATCCCAGCACTCGGGAGGCAGAGGTAGGAGGATCGCTGTGAGTTCGAGGCCACCCTGAGACTCCATAGTGAATTCCAGGTCAGCCTGGGCTAGAGTGAGACCCTACCTTGAAAAAACCAAAACAACAAAAGAGTACAATAATATCACTGGGCATGGTAGTGCGTGCCTTTAATCCCAGCACTTGGGAGGCAGAAGCAAGAGGATAGTTACGAGTTTGAGGCCAGTCTAGGATAGAGCTAGACTCTGCGTCAAAAAGCAAAACTAAACAAAACAGAGCAGGAAAATCTCAGAGCTGGACTTGAAGCTGGAAAAAGTGGGAAGTGAAAGCAAGCGGGGGATGGTAAGACGGTGGAAGTGGCAGACTGAGGAGGGCATGGCTGAGGATGGCCACGTGAGCAGACCAACGGGCCGGGAGCCCAGGAGACAGGAAGCTTTACATGGAAACGCTGGAAATGGTGAAGGCTCCAGCGACAAGAAAGTCCAGAGGCTGGGAAGATGGCTCAGCAGCTAAAGGTGTTTGCTTGCAAAAGCCTGTCAGCCTGGGTTCAATTCCTAAACTGCTCACGTAAACCAGATGCAAAAAGTGACACAACATCCGTCATCTGCAGCAGCAGCAGCAGCAGCAAGAGGTCCTGGCTCTTCCGTGCGCATACATGTGCAAATAAATAAGTAAAAATTCAGAAAAAAAGAAAGATTTAGGAGCAGGAATTGAGATGAGAAATAAAGATGGTGCTGAAAACAGGCAGTTTAAGGAAATAAGAAATCCCAAGGCTGGAGTGATGGCTTAGCGGTTAAGTGCTTGCCTGTGAAGCCTAAGGACCCCGGTTCAAGGCTTGATTCCCCAGGACCCACGTCAGCCAGATGCACAAGGGGGCTCACGCGTCTGGAGTTCGTTTGCGGTGGCTGGAAGCCCTGGCATGCCCATTCTCTCTGTCTACCTGCCTATTTCTGTATCTCTCTCTCTCTCTCTCTCAAATAAATAAATATTTTTTTTTAAAAAAAGAAATCCCAGGCAAAATTAAGAGTAGAATAGAGGACCTTCTCAGAAGGGTAGCCCACCTGCATAGATGGTGACTGCTACTCAAAAGTGATGACAGAAGGGACAGAGAAAAACTGTGATCCAGGCACTAAGGTCATCCAGGGACTAATTGTCAAGATGTGTGACCCTGCTCAGCAAGGGAGAGCATTACAGTTGATGGATGTGACCTTCAAAACACTATGCTTTAGAATTTTTTTTTTTTAATATTCTAAAATAGAACTTTTTTTTTTTTCCAGGTAGGGTCTCACTCTAGCTCAGGCTGACCTGGATTTCACTCTGTATTCTCAGGGTGGCCTCGAACTTCTCCTACCTCTGCCTCCCAAGTGCTGGGATTAAAGGCATGAGCCACCACGGCCGGCCTAAAATAGAACTTTAAATAAAATAGAATTTATTTATTAGAGAAAGAGAGAACGGGCACACCAGGGCTTCTGGCCACTGTACACCAACTCCAGACGCATGCACCACCATGTACATCTGGCTTACATGGGTTCTGGGGAGTCAAACCTAGGTCCTTAGGCTGCCCAGGCAAGCGCCTTAACTGCTAAGCCATCTCTCCAGCCCCGACAGTATGCTTTTGCAAGACAAAGTGGGAGAGATGGCGTGGAAGGCTGTCAGTGGGGAGCCAGGAGGAAACCACTCTGTGAGACAGTCCTGAGGAATGTGGGGGTCTGAAATTACATTTCAATTTCCAAGGAAAACAGTGTAATTCAGAGATGGATTATATGTCTTCTTATGTAAGAAATGTGGGAAGAGACTGCACTAAGTGGCTCATCTGGGACTGGCCAGGATGCAAAGCGTAGTCTGAGGTTTATAGGACAGGGCTTAGATGGCACGGTGATGTCTGAGTCTCACCTTCTCCATCTACCCAATGGGAACAACAATCATTTCCTGCCTGTCTTGACCTGTCAGTCTCACAGCCGAGTGTGAGGGGCTATGGATGTGAGTATGGGAGACATTTTCAGAGCTGTAACAAAAAAGCTCCAAAATGAACGTGAAGCTTACACCATACTTTCTGATTTCCTCGCTTGGTGTTGTTGCTTTTCTCCCTCCCGTCTCAGTCTTGAGACAGGATCTCATGTAGCCAAGCTGGCCTTGAAGTCATAATCCTCCTGTCTCTACCTCCCAAGTACTAGAATTACATCACACCCAGCATTTCTTCATCTTAAAACAAAAAACCAACCAACCAACCAAAACCCCCCAAAACCCATTTTCTTTCCTGTATCAACTGCCAACCCCACCTTTCTTTATGGCTGCAGAACTTGTGCAAGGGAGGGACCGGCTGTAAGAACCATTTCATGCATTTCTGGATCTTCCACTGAAACCTAAGTTTAAAACTGTCATATAAGGCAATTCTTTGCTCTGGAATCAAAAGCAGCCAGCTTTTATTCAGAACTAACTGCCTTCTTAGTTGGCAACCTGCCATCGTGACACAGTTAAGATTCCGCAGAACGTTTCCGTTTCCTACGCACAAGATGCCTTCCAAATACTTTCCCAACGAGTCTCATTCAATTCTCCCAGTCAACCTTGGGAAGTATCTTCTCTGTGATTACCAGGATGCATGGCTCCTGAGGCTACTTGAAACATCAGGATGGAAGTGGGTTTCACCTGACACTTCACTAGACACAAGAGAACCCAGTGGCTTATGAGCCCATGCCCGCTGCTTTGGCGATCAGCGCCCAAGAGATATCGCTGTTTCTTGGTATGTCTCCCTTCTCCCCATGCTCCCTCTTCCCAGTGGGGCTGCTGTGCAGGAGGCACTTCGTCTCGGGCTGTGCACAGCACCAGTGAGAAGCACCTTGGGGCCTTGAAGGTGAACCTGTTATTTTCACTGTTTCTATGACGTGGGTAAGGTCTTTCTCTAGTGGTGTGTAGGCTTCTGATCTCAGTATTGACTCAATTTGTTTTTTTAAAAAATTATTTGCAAGCAGAGAGGAAAGGAATATGAATGGGCATGCCAGGGCCTCTCACTGCTGCAGATGAATTCCAGATGCATGAGCCACTTTGTGCATCTGGATTTCTGTGGGTACTGGGGAATCAAACCCAGGCTGTTAGGCTTTGCAATAAAGTACCTTAACTTCTGAGCTGTCTCTCTCCAACCTCCCCACCCCAATATCTTGTTCTTTAAAGAATATATCAGGCTGGGCGTGGTGGTGCATGCCTTTAATCCCAGCACTCGGGAGGCAGAGGTAGGTGGATCACCATGAGTTCGAGGCCACCCTGAGACTACATAGTGAATTCCAGGTCAGCCTACGTTGAAAAACCAGAAAACGAAAAAGGAAAAGATAAAAAAAGAATAACCCCATTCTTACTTAGAGGTGGGGAATCTCATTGGTGTGCTTACTTTAAGAATGGAATTATCCTGTCTTGTATTTTTGGTATCATAGCCTTCCAGTAAACAGCGACGAGTGGTATTTCCTGATCCAGCGAACTCTGCCAGGTTTAGATCTGCAAAGCCCAGCTATGAAAAGAAAGATAATTATATTAATAGAATATCTAGTAGGCTTCTATCATATTCTTCTTAAAATAAACATTCACCTCATGCCTAGGCAAGTTTTCTCTAACGTCAGTCCTTTTTAGTTCTTGTCATCATAACAGTACCTAATCTATTATGCGCTTCATATGCATCCTTAAATGTTTGCTTTCAAATAAACATTTACTGCCTATCTATTTGTCTTAAGCAACAAATTTTTTTTAAAAAAAATTTAAAATTTAGGGGCTGGAGAGATGGCTTAGCGGTTAAGGCGTTTGTCTGCAAAGCCTTACGATCCCGGTTTGACTCTCCAGGACCCACATAAGCCAGATGCACAAGGGGTCACAGGTATCTGGAGTTCGTCTGCAGTGGCTGGAGGCCCTGGGATGCTCATTCTCTCTCTCTCTCTCTCTCTCTCTCTCTGTCAAATAAATAAATAAATAAATAAAAGAGTAGGTAGGATTCTTTCTCTTGTTTAGCAAAAAGGGTAAGGACACTCGCTACACAAGCACGAGGGCCTGATTGGCGGAGTCTGATCTCCCACACACACACACGCAGTTGGCTGTGGTCGTGCACTGCAGCCCAAGTCCCGCGAGGATCCTGTGAGGAGTGGAGGTGGGAGGATCTCTGGGGCTTGCTGCTCAGCCAGTGTGACTGAGAAAACCAGGTTCAGTGAGAGAGCCTGTCTCAGGGAATGACGTGCACTAACGACAGAGGACGCTGGTTCTCCTCCAGCCTCCACGTATGTGCGGCGCCTGCAGTGCATGTGCATGTCACTCCTACTACCCATGCGCAGGAAGCACAAAGGACAGTAGTGATGGTCCTCTGTGCCTGCAGATTCAACCCATCATGGATGGAAACTACTTTCTAAAACCTGTGTCTAGGGGCTGGAGAGTTGGCTTAGCAGTTAACGCACTTGCCTGTGAAGCCCAAGGATCCAGGTTTGATCCCCCAGGACCCACGTAAAACAAATGGACAAGGTGGTGCATGTGTACGGAGTTCGGTTGCAGTGGCTGGAGGCCCTGGTGTGCCCATTCTCTCTCTCTTAAATAAATAAATAGGTAAATAAATACACTTGTGCCTATACTATAGCCCAACAGACTTCTTTTCTTGCCATTATTCCCTTAAAATATAACAACTATTTAAATGCACTGTATTAGGTATTACAAGCAATCTGGAGATGACTTAGAGTACACAGGAGGATGTGTAGGTTACATGCAAATACTACGCTATTGCAGATCAGAGCCCCCTTTGGATCCTGGTGTTGTGGGGGAGGGAAGGCCTTAGCTCCAATCTTCTGCAGATAGCAAGGGACAGATGTGTTCAACGTGCTAACATAGTGCAGAGGAGGGTCCTTACCCATGGAGAGTGGTGGACCCATGGATGTGAGGCAACCCTGCCTCGGCCCTTGCAGAGTGAGTGCTGGGATTACGGGTGTGGGCAACCACATCTGGCCCAGTTTGCTTTACTAAGTAAACTCAAACAACGTGAAGTGTAAACAATTCAATTTTAAGCCCGCACATAAGGGATGAGTGATTTATGGATTCTAAGGAGTTGAAACATCTTACCTTTGCATAAGCTTTTCCACCTTTTAATTCCTGCAAAGACATAAAACAAAACAAGACATCATGAGGACATCATATAATTAAGGGGTTAAAATTATGTGTTAAGTGATTCTGCCTCTCCGTATTAAAATCTTCTAATGGGGCTGGAGAGGTGGCTTAGCAGTTAAGGCGCATGCCTGTGAAGCCTAAGGACCCAGTTCAATTGCCCAGGTCCCATGTAAGCCAGATGCGCACGGTGGCACATGCATCTGGAGTGCATTTGCAGTGGTTAGAAGCCCTGGTGCGGCCATTCTCACTCACTCTCTCTCTCTCTGTCTCAAATAAATAAATAAATAAAAATAAAATCTTTAAAACAATCTTCTAATGAACTGGGCATGTGGCACATGCATATAATATCAGAGCTTGGGAGACAGAGGCAGGAAGATCAGAAGTTCAAAGCCAGCCTGGGCACCATAAGACTATCTCTCTTTCTCATACACATACACACAAGACTGGGCTGGAGTGATGGCTTAGTGGTTAAGGTGCTTGTCTGCAAAGCCAAAGGACCCGGGTTTGATTCCTCAGGACCCACATAAGCCCGATGCACAAGGTGGCGCAGGTGCCTGTTTGTTTGTTTGCAGCAGCTGGAGGCACTGGCGTGCTCATTCTCTCTCTCAAATAAATAAGAATAAAATATGTTTTAAAATCTCCCAGTGGGGCTGGAGAGATGGCTTAGTGGTTGGGGCACTTGCCTGCAAAGCCAAAGGACCTAGGTTCGATTCCCCAAGACCCATGTAAGCCAGACACACAAGGTGGCGCACTCCTCTGGAGTTTGTTTGCAGTGGCTGGAGGCCCTGACATGACCATTCTCTCTCTGCCTATTTCTGTATCTTTCTCTCTCTCTGTCCTCAAAATAAATAAATAAATAAATGAATGAATGAATAAATAAAATAAAAAGCTTTCAATGAACTCCAATTATGATCAGAATAAAATCCAAATTCTTTTACTATCTTGCCCAGGTTGTCCTTGAACTAGTGGCCCTCCTTGCATCCGCCTCCTAAGCAGTTGAGATTACAAGTATGACTATCGTGTGTATCTTTAAATCTAAACTCTTTAACACAGTCTGTAAGGCATTAACTGATCTAGTGTGTCAGCCCTGCCATCAAGAACATTCTCTCTATAGTCACCAAGCTCCAGCCAGGCTGCTTTTCCGTCACTTAAACATGCCGTGTTTGCTGTTTGTATTGCACTGGCTTCTGAGCACTTTTGAACTTTTGGTTCAACACTGTTCGTTTTGGAAGATTCTTAGCCTCAGTCTCTTTCCTTTCCTTATAGGTCATCAAATACTTAAATATTCCTTTTTACTGTTTATAACGTTTATACCTTTATACAATTACTTAAATATACCTTTATAATGTTTTCTGTTCTTTACATTTTTTTCTGCATACTCCACACCTTTTGTGCTTTATTCAGAATATTTTCTCTCTTCTTATTTTCTACTGCTGTCTTCAATTGTAGCAAATCTGCTACTAAATCTAATTGTTGGGCTTTTTTTTTTTTTTTTTTTTGCATGTGTGTGTGTGAATTTTCTTTCTTTTCAGGTCTGAGGGCTGAACCCAGGGTCTTGTGCTTGCTAGGCAGGTGCTCTTCCATGTAATTAAATTCCCAACCTCAATATTTATTTTAAAAATATATTTACTGCCGGGCGTGGTGGCGCACGCCTTTAATCCCAGCACTCGGGAGGCAGAGGTAGGAGGATAGGCGTGAGTTCGAGGCCACCCTGAGACTCCATAGTGAATTCCAGGTCAGCCTCACCTAGAGTGAAACCCTACCTTGAAAAACAAAACAAAACAAAACAAAAAAAAATATATTTACTTATTTGTAAGCAGAGAAAGAGAGAGAGAGAGATAAAGAGATACAGGCAGAGAGAATGGGTGTGATAGGGCCTCTAGCCCCTGCAAACAAACTCCAGATGCATGTGCACTTTGTGCATCTGGCTTTACATGGGTACTGGGGAATTGAGCCTGGCTCATTAGGCTTTGCAGGCAAGCGCCTTTACTGCTGAGTCAACTGTCCAACCACCCCACCCCCTTTTTAAATCCACTTATCATTAAACTTCAGTGAATATGTATATTTTTTATCTTACTATTATATTTAAGTTTCTAGCTTTCTGATGAAATTCTCCATCTTTATCACCAATATGGGCTATGTTAAAAGTGTGTCTTTGATCTTTCCAAACCTTTTATTTTATCATCTAATCTTCCTTTTTGGCAATGTGGCCACGTCACCTAGAATGCTTCACAAGTATGTATGAAAACCTAAATTTGGGGAGGCTGAGTGATAATGCCGGAAAGACTCAACATTGGCTTCTCCCAAGCAGTAACTTCGAGGCAGATCACTTCCATCCAAGTGCTCGAGCTGCCTGGACTTAGTCCAGCAAGGGCTGGTCCACACAGGCTCCACTTCTCCCAGGATGACAAAGGGGACTTCCCCTAACTAAAAGCTTGGGGTGTTTCCCAAGATGCCTCATCCTTGAAGGCCCCCAGATCCTGTTCTTGTCCCTTAAGATGTACGACCACTGCAGCGTCACCCCGGCTTCTGAGCTCTCGGCATTGCTTTCTCTTCAGCTTCTCAGCCACGGCTTGCAAACTGGCAAATGTTTTACAGGAAGAGCAGCATGAGATGTCAGGGCGCTCCCTACTCTGGAGTCTCAGCCCCCCGAGTCCTTGCTTCCTTGGCAGCTCCTGAAGCCTTCAAGAAGCTATTTTTGACACTGGGTTTAGTTTTCCTGGTTGTTTTCAGAGGGATGAGTTTGCAATAAGCTAGATGCATAAATTCTCAAGTTTATTTATACGGTTAGCACCTGATATAGGCTCAACTATATTCTCCCTTATGCTCTGAGACAAAAACAAGACAGGTTGAAGTCCTAACATCCAGTACCTCAGAATATGACTTTATTTAGAAGTATGTTCTTTACATATGAAATCACATGAAGATGAGGTCTTAATCTAATGGGACTGGTGTCCTTATAAAAATGGGACAAGGTAATACCAGCACTCGGGAGGCAGAGGTAGGAGGATCACCGTGAGTTTAAGGCCACCCTGAGACTACACAGTGAATTCCAGGTCAGCCTGGGCTAGAGTGAGACCCTACCTCGAAAAAAAATTCTGTTATTGGTACAAGGGACAAGTGTTGGAGATGGCTCGGTGGTTAAGGCGCTTGCCCACAAAGCCTAAAGACCTGGGTTTGATTCCCTAGTACCTACGTAAAGCCAGATGCACAGTGGCAGAGGCATCTGGAGTTCTTTGCCATGGCTGGAGTCTGCTGCGCCCATTCTTTCTCTTGCTGTCCTCACCTATCTCTCTCTACTTGCAAATAAATAAATAAGTTAAAATTTTTTTTGGAAAAAAAAACACAAATGGGACAATGTGGACAAAGAGACAGACTACAGAGGGAAGGTGGCATGAAGACATAGCAGGACAAAATAGTTCGTAAGTGGACAGTGTATCTGCACAACAAGAAATAGCTGAAGCTTGGGCTGGAGAGATGGCTTAGTGGTTAAGCGCTTGCCTGTGAAGCCTAAGGACCCCAGTTTGAGGCTCGACTCTCCAGGACCCACATTAGCCAGATGCACAAGGGGCGCATGTGTCTGGAGTTCATTTGCAGTGGCTGGAGGCCCTGGCGCATCCATTCTCTTCTCTCTCTCTCTCTCTGCCTCTTTCTCTCTCTGTTGCTCTCAAATAAATAAATAAAAATAACAAAAAAATTTAAAAAAAAAGAAATAGCTGAAGGCACAAGAACCTTGACAGACGTGCAGCCAGAGACAACAAGCCCTGCAGACATCTCAACCTTTCTTCTGGCCTTTAGACAAGAGGATTTCTGGTGCTTTAAGACACCTACTTCGAGGTGTTTGTGATTGCAGCTCTAGAGCCAATGTGCTTAGGTTCCATTCCTTTAGAATTGTCTCTTGGGGGCTGGAGAGATGGCTTAGCATTTAAGGCACTTGCCTGCAAAGCCAAAGGACCCAGGTTTGATTCCCCAGGACCCATGTAAGCCAGATGTACAAGGTGGCGCATGTGTGTGGAGTTTGTTTATAGTGACTGAAGGCCCTGTCATACCCTTTTGCGTGTGCTCTCTCTCAAATAAATAAGTTTCAAAAAAAATAAATATTAAAAAAAAAGAATTGTCTCGTGGTCTGGAGACGGCATAGCAGTTAAGGCACTTCCCTGCAAAACCAAAGGACCCAGATTTGACTGCCCAGGACCCACGTAAAGCCAGATGCACAAGGGGGGCCATGCGCCTGGAGTTTGCACTCTACTCCTGAGCTAGCTACAACCTGGGCCTCCAGGCTTCCTTTCGGAGAAGTCTTCACCCACTCCTCCCCAATTTTATTTTATTTTATTTATCTAATTTGGTTTCTCGAGGTAAGGTCTCACTCTAGTCCAGGCTGACCTGGAATTCACTATATAGCCTCAGGGTAGCCTCGAACTCACAGTGATCCTCCCATCTCTGCCTCCCGAGTGCTGGGATTAAAGGCGTGCGCCACCAAGTCCGGCTTCCTCCCCAATTTTCTAAGCAAATCTCTGTCCCTCAAACTGCCTTCTCTTATCTCATGGGATTTGGTGCATAGCATGTACCATCTTGCTTGTTCATACACTTACCTTTGTCACTCAAGTCTAACCAGAAGTAAAGTCCAAGAGGTCAGGAAGTCATTCTAGTTCACCTCTTTTCTTTCAGTGCCTAGAACACTATCTGACACATTGTAGGCACTTAATATCAGTGACTGGTTTTTGCCCTGCGTCAAGGCCACAGAGCATGTTATCACATTTTTGACTCTTGTCAACTTTATTTTTTAGAGTCTCAGACTAGCAGAGCATTGTCGTGCACGCCTTTAATCCCAGCACTCAGGAGGCAGAGGTAGGAGGATCGTTTGAGGCCACCCTGAGAATACAGACTGAATTCCAGGTCAGCCAGGGCTAGAGTGAGACCCTACCTCAAAAAACAAAACAAAAACAACATAAAAGGTCAGACTTTTTCTTTTTAAAACTTATTTGTTTATAAGAGAGGAAGAGAGAGAGACACAGAGAAAGACAGAACACAGGCATGCTAGGGTCTCTTGCCCCAGATGCATGCGCCTGTGCGTTGTGCATCTGGCTTTACGTGAGTACTGGGGAACTGAGCCAGAGGCAGCAGGCTGTATTAAAAAAGCACCTTTAACTGTCGAGCTATTATCCTCAGCCCTTGTCAATTTTTATTTATTTATTTTTATATTTTGGTCAAGGCAGGGTCTCACTCTAGCGCAGGCTGACCTGGAATTCACACTGTAGTCCCAGACTGGCCTCAAACTCATGGTGATCCTCCTACCTCTGCCTCCCAAGTGCTGGGATCAAATGTGTGCACCACCACACCTGGCCCCTTGTCATCCTTGACGAGCCTCCTCCTTCAGCCTCCTCAGTGCTGGCATTAAAGGTGTGCACCACCATACCTGTCCTGTGACTAAATTCATTCTGCAGATGGGGGTAACTATTGGGGAGACTGGAAAGTCATCACAGTGCTGAGATAAAGTGAGAGTTCAGAGCTCAGCAGCCTCCAAGGCTCAGCGACCACTGTGGAAGGGGTGGGGGGGCAGAAAGAACGTAAAAGAGCCAAAGTAGTTCCAATGTATTTGGAGTTCATATGTACTGGCAAGAGACCCTGGTGTGCTCATTCTCTCTCTCTCTCTGTCTACTCACAAATAAATAATTAAAATAAAACAAAAGCCAGGCATGGTACAACTTTAATCCCAGCGTTTAGGAAGCTGAGGTAGGATCACCATGAGTTTGAGGGCAGTCTGGGCTACAGGGTGAGTTCCAGAGTAGCCGGGTTAGAGTGACACCCTGCTTCAAAAGAAAAACAGAGACAAGACCCCAAAGACAAGCATATCCCCCCCAAACCATGGACTTGTAATCAGAAAGACTTGAGTTTGAGTCTTTCTCATACCATTTATTAACAATGTAAATTTGGGCAAGTAACTTTATTTCTTTGAGCCTTGGTTTTTCACTGAAAAATGGAGAAAGTAGCACCCAATTTCAGAATTGTTATTTGACATTAATTAAATACATAATCCTTAGAACAATGTCCATAAATAAGAGGAATTCAATAAATAAATTCAGGATACACAGACACACAGTCCCCAAACTAACACAAATGAGGTTAATACTCTTATCTCCAGCGATCTTGAGGGGAAGGTTCTCGAACATTTTGATTTATAACTTGTCTCTTTACCATGTCTCCCTGTTGCAAATGTGAAGCAACATACGACAGCTCTAACGTGAAAGCAAGCTAAATAAAGCGAGTTAGTGGCAACGGAGCTAAGGATGGTTTCAGAAAAGGGAGGAGTAATGGGCTTTTTTTATACCTTCCTTACAGACACCCTGTAGACACAAGGATCCAGGATGCCCGTGGTGGCACTGGCGCTCATTTTGCACATGAACGAGAACTTCTTTCTCCAGTGAACACAGTTTGCTTGCACCACCTCCCTGAACGGAAAAGAAAAGACCAGTTAATTCTTATCGATGACACACCTTCACTCAAGTCTACAGTGCAGAGTGGACAGATTTGAAGTCAGAATTTGTAAACAGTGGAACATGAATAGTTATGAAACGGAGTTAATTTACTTATCACTTCACTCAGTATAAAGTGCTTGCCTGTAATGCCTGGGGGCCCAGGCTCGATTCCCCAGTACCCATGTAAGCCAGATGCCCAAGGTGGCACATGTGTTTGGAATTTGTTTGCAAGTGGCTATAGGCCCTGGCAAGCCCATTCTCTCTCTCTTCCTCTCTTTTTTTTTTTTTTTTTGGTTTTTCGAGGTAGGGTCTCACTCTAGCCCAGGCTGACCTGGAATTCACTATGGAGTCTCAGGGTGGCCTAGAACTCATGGCGATCCTCCTACCTCTGCCTCCTGAGTGCTGGGATTAAAGGCATGCACCACACGCCCAGTCCATTCTCTCTTTATCTGCCTCTTTCTCTCACTCTCTTTTTCAAATAAATAAGTAAACAAATAAAATATTAAATTTAAAATACAGATGAACAACTGGCTGGGGATGTAGCTCAGTTGGTAGCATGCTTGCCTAGTATGCCTGAGCACTAACACCATATAAAGCCAGCATGGTGGTGTATGTCTGTAATCCCAGCACTTGGGAGATGGAGGCAGGAGGATCAGAAGTTCAAGGCCAGTCTGGGATACATGAAATCCTATCTCAAAAACAAAACAAAACAAACAGAAAACTCCATAACCACCACCAACATGAAAGACAAAGGGGGGAGGGGCTAATGAAAATCTAAGAGGGTATGAATAATCACATGGAAACCCACTTTTTTTTGGACAATGGCGCATCCAGAAACCATAGATGTTTAGTAGAAAATTTTCAGTATTAGGGGATGGGATACCTTCCAGTGACTTGTTGGCCAGGGAGGTCCCTGATGCCCCCAAAATATTACAGGCCCTTGCAGAGGCTCTCAGTCTGGAGTTGGGTTGCAGTGGCTAGAGGCCCTGGTGCACCCATTCTCTCTGTGTATCTGCCTCTTTCTCTCAAATAAATCCATCAATAAATAATTTTTTAAAAAACGATAAAGAACAAGCCGGGTGTGGTGGCGCACGCCTTTAATCCCAGCACTTCGGGAGGCAGAGGTAGGAGAATCACCATGAGTTCAAAGCCAACCTGAGATGACATAGTGAATTCCAGGTCAGCCTGGGCTAGAGTGAGACCCTACCTCAAAAAATAAATAAATAAATAAATAAATAAAATAAAATAAAATAAGATAAAAAACGATAAAGAACAGAGTTCCTAACATTGTAGGGCTCAGGCTTTGCTTAGTGCAAGAGACATAAACACACATATCCTCAAGTACAAAGATGAACCGTTAGCTTGACTCTGACTCTTTCAGCAATAGGAGCCACCATCTAGTGAGTGTTCCCAACGTGCCGCTTCATCCCACCCAACCCTAATCATTCATGATCTGGACAGTGTACCCTGGAGGGAAGCTAACGCAAGTCATTCAGATCGAAGAGCAGGCCGCATTCAAACCAAGCCCACTTAATGCCTAAGTCCCCCTCCACAACCCCAAATCCATTATCTTCCCAACAATTTCGTTCTTTCAAGTTTCCTGACTTTTATACATGCTGTTCTCTGTACTACTCTGTGTAGGCTCCGGGGGCTTAGCCTTAGAAAAGATATAATTATCTGTTATATAGTTATATAACTGCACAACAGAACATAATTCTGTTAACAGAGGAAGGAGAGGGTGAGATACAAGGAGAAAGAATGAGAATGGGAAAATAAAATCCAAAAAAGCTGAATAAAGCAAAAGAGCTTCTCTTGATTGTATGAATTCAATTGACACAGGCAAGAGAGCTCAGGCTGAATAAGTTTAATTTTCTTACATACAGACTCTTTTAAAAAATATTTTATATAGCCAGGCATAGTGGCCTTTAATCTCAGCACTCAGAGGGTAGAGGTAGGAGGATTGCCACGAGTTGGAGGCCACCCTGAGACTACATAGTGAATTCCAGGTCAGCCTGGGCTAGAGCGACATTCTACCTTGAAAAAACAAACAAAAAAAACTTTATTTATTTGAGAGAGAGAGAGAGAGAATGGGCACACCAGGGCCTCTAGCCACTGCCAACAAACTCCAGATGCATGTGCCACCTTGTGCATTTGGCTTATGTGGGTCTGAGGAAACAAACCTGGGTCCTTAGGCTTCATAGGCAAGCGCCTTAACTGCTAAGCCATCTCTCTAGCCCTTAATTTTCTTAAGAAAGAACTAAGGAGCTGAAGAGATGGCTTAGAGGTTAAGGTGCTTGCCTGCAAAACCAAAGGACCAAGGTTTGATTCCCCAGGACCCACGTAAGCCAGATGCACAAGATGGCACATGTGTCTGGAGTACGTTTGCAGTGGCTGGAGGCCCTGGTGCGCCCATTCTCTCTCTGTCTTTTCTCTCTCAAATAAATGAATAAAAATAAAATATTAGAGCTGGGCGTTGTGGTGCACGCCTTTAATCCCAGCACCTGGGAGGCAGAGGTAGGAGGATCGCCATGAGTTCAAGGCCACCCTGAGACTACGTAGTGAATTCCAGGTCAGCCTGAGCTAGAGTGAGACCCTTACCTGGAAAAACAAACAAACAAACAAAAAAACTATATATAGAAGAAGAGAAAAGAAAGAACTAAGCAGGATAACTCCTCTGAAGCACTGGAGCCTCATTGGTGAGTTGGAAATTTTGATAAGGCTTGAGGACAGGACAAACTGGAGGCAGAATGGCGGGCTGTCAACATGAGGCTACCTCAGAGAAGACAACGCAACTGTATTAGGACTACTCAGTTTGGTTCCATGAATAAATAGATTTTATTTTTACTTATTTATTTATTTTTTTTTTGAGGTAGGGTTTCACTCTAGCTCAGGCTGACCTGGAATTCACGATGTAGTCTCAGGGTGGCCTCGAACTCACGGCGATCCTCCTACCTCTGCCTCCCGAGTGCTGGGATTAAAGGGCGTGCGCCACCACGCCCGGCTCATAAATAAATTTTTAAATATTAGCAAATAATGAAAATAATAAGGACTCCCATCCAACCAGACACAGCTTATGAGAGGAAGGGGTTGATTTCAGGTTTACAAAATCCAGGGGCAAGCCCATGACTGGTGGGAGCAGCTGCTGGCTTTCCCAGATCCACACCGAGAGAAACAAATGCGGCAAGCGGACACAGGCACCCGCTCCAGCAGGCAGAAGCCCCAGAGCTCCAGCTGCTCTGAGCGCGCGTGCGCGTACCTTAGGGCTGGACTCCAGGATCCACCCCCAGTGACACGCCCCCTCCAGCAGGGATCTGCCTGCTAGGGGCTGAGGTTGCAAGCGCAGTTTTAATCAAACACCTGTGTCTGTGGGGCGTTTTGTAGTCAGCTCCAAGGTGCTAGGATGAACATCCAACCAGACAGAGCTGATGGGAGGAAGGGACTCATTTTGGCTTCCAAGCCCAAGAGAAACTAATAACGGTGGAAGCAGCTGCCGGCTGCTGCTGACCCAAGCAGAGAGAAACAAGTGTAGCAAGCAAAGCCCCAACAGCAGCCGACATGAACCCCAGAGCTCACACTGCTCTCTCAAGACCTTTGGGCCGGAATCAAGATCTACCCACAAACGCGCCTTAGGGCTGGACCCCAGGATCTGCCCCCAGTAATTCCTCCTCGGCCAGCTGGAGACCCAAATTACAAGCTTATATTTGAATAGAACACCTGAGTCAATGGGGCCATACATTTATATTATTTATGTATTTATTTGAAAGAGAGAGAGAGAGAGAGAGAGAGAGAGAGAGAGAATAGGCACACCAGGGCCTCTAGCCACTGGAAATGAATTCCAGATGCATGCATCACCTTGTGCATCTGGCTTATGTAGGTCCTGGGGAATCGAACCTGGGTCCTTTGGCTTTGCAGGCAAGTGCCTTAACTGCTAGGCCATCTCTCCAGCATGGGCCTACATTTAAATGATCACATTCAAACTACCATCCCCCTTAACTTTATTTGTTCTTTGACAATTTCATAAAACACATACATACACACACAATTTTGTTCATATAAACCTCCCCCTTTATCCTTTCTTTTTTAAAAACATATTTTATTTATTTATTTGAGAGAGAGAGAGAGACAGAGAGAGAGAGGGAGAGAGTGGGCGTGCCAGGGCCTCTAGCCACTGCAAACAAACTCCAGATGCATGCTCCCCTTGTGCATCTGGCTTACGTGGGTCCTGGAGAATCGAACCAGGAATCTTTTGGCTTTGAAGGCAAATGCCTTAACTGCTAAGCCATCTCTCCAGCCTCCCCTTTATCCTTTCTTATCCTCCTCCTACTCCTGCTGAATCTTTTTTCTCCCCACCACTTATCAGTGAATGCAGCACTAAAGAGAATGACTCCCCCTCACCCAAAAACCATAACCTACCCAGGGAGGAGGAGGGCCTTATGAACCCTCCCCTACCCAGGACAGAAACTCAACTGACCTAATCTTGGGCAGGTAACCACAGCTGCTGTAAACAGCCCAGAATTTTAAACTGTTGATTTTCTCCTAACAGCTCTTGCTTGGTCTCAAGACTTGCTGAAGGCATCAGCCATAATTTCTGAAGCTCCTAAGAAAGGCATGCAAATATAAGATGATGTGGTCCCTTCAGGAATATGCTGAGCCTCCTGTCACCAAGACCACTGACATATAACTAGGTATCAAGAAACAATATTAGCAGTTTAGGGAGACATCTGAGTGGATAAAATACTTGACTTGCAAGTATGAAGCCCTGCATTTGCTCCCCATACGTAACCCATGTAAAATGCCAGGCATGATGGCCCAACCCTACAATCCTACTAGTGTTGAGGGGCTGGAGACAAGAGAATCCTGGAGCTTGCTGGCTGGCCCATCTAGACTCATTGGTGAGCTCCAGGCCAATGACAGACCCTGTTCCAAAAAGAGATGGAGGGCTGGAGAGATGGCTTAGCAGTTAAGTGCTTGCCTGTGAAGCCTAAAGACCCCAGTTCGAGGCTTGATTCCCCAGGTCCCACATTAGCCAGATGCACAAGGGGGCGCATGCATCTGGAGTTCGTTTGCAGTGGCTGGAGGCCCTGGTGCACCCATTCTCTATCTGCCCCTTTCTCTCTCTCTCTGTCGCTCTCAAATAAATAAATAAAAATGAACAAAAAAATTAAAAAAAAAGATAGACAGTGTTCCTGAACATAATACCTGAGGTTGTCCTCTGGCCTAAATACACGCGTGTGCAAGCGAACCTCCTCACATGCATACAAATGCATGCACATGTGTATGTATATCTAAGCACATACATACAAATGCATGCATACCACACATATGCAAAAGAAAAGAGAGAGAGAAACAAGGAGCTGGAGAGCTGACTTAGCAGTTAAGGTGCTTGACTTCAAAACCTAAAGACCCAGGTTCAAGTCCCCAGATCCCACATAAGCCAGAGGCACAAGGTGCCACATGCGTCTGGAGTTAGTTTGCAGTGCTGGAGGCCCTGATGTGCCCATATTCTCTCTCTCTCTCTCCCTCCCTCTTTTTCTTTCTCTCAAATAATAAATTAATAATTAATTAAAATTAATAAAAAAGAGAAACAATATTTAAAATACCTGTTAGTTTACTTTCCTTTGAGAGTCCTACACAACCTAGCTGAAGATGACCCATACTCTCCAAATTTGCTAAGTTAAAAAAAAAAAAGGAAAGAAAAAGTCCAGGTATTATCTCACCAGGAGACAAAAATAAGTGGCCCAGGCCAGACAAGTGATAACAAATTTAGCATTATTGAGGAAATCTGAACCTCATGCTGCTAATGTTGAAAACCACGAGCAGAATCTTAAAGGTCCTGTTTGAGAAGCAGTCCACCATGACTCCCGCACAAGGCCCCCGTGGCCTGTCTGGCTGGAGGGCAGGTATCAGCCATAACGTGATGGCTTCTGGCTGGGAGGAATGAAAGGTAACTCAGTGCTGAGCCTCTTCCCTAGCCGGGCTCCTTACAACGCCAGAAACCAGGCGTATGTTCATCAAGGAGATGAGATGCAGGGGCAATGCAAGCAGCCTCAAAGTAAAGCTTTAATGAGTTGGACGGTGAGGGTTCTCAATAAAGTGGCTCGGCTGGCTCAGTCCACAGTGAAGTCTGCACCTGCACAAGCTTCTGATCAGGAGAGAGAGGGAGAGAGAGAAAGAATATGGGTGCACCAGGGCCTCCAACCACCACAAAGCAACTCCAGATGCATGCGTCACCTTATACATTTGGCTTATGGGAGTTCTGGGGAATCAAACCTGGGTCCTTTCGCAGGCAAGCACCTTCACCACTAAACCATCTCTCTAGCCCCTCATCAGCTTTTAGTCCCAGTGAAATCTAAGCTGGAAAAGGAGAAGAGACTTGCTAGGAAAGGCAGAGACTGGAGCCAACAGGAGAAAAGCAACTTGAACAAAACCAGGCTGATGAAGAAAGAAATTGCAACTAGCATATAGGAATAGGATGCTATAAAAACAAAAACAGGGGGCTGGAGAAATGGCTTAGCGGTTAAATGCTAGCCTGTGAAGCCTAAGGACCCCGGTTCGAGGCTCGATTCCCCAGGACCCACATAAGCCAGATGGCACAAGGTGGCTCATGCATCTGGAGTTCGTTTGCAGTGGCTGGAGGCCCTGGTGTGCCTATTCTTTCTCTCTGCCTCTTTCTCTCTCTGTCGCTCTCAAATAAATAAAAATAAGATTAAATGGCCTAGTCCTTTAAAAAAAAAAAAAAACAGAACTAAAATATGTTCATGGAAATCAAAACTGGACTTGATTTTCTGCTTGTCATTCCAGACCCACTCTACCCTTCCTCACAGCCCAGAGGCTGGCCTCCACGACTGCACCAAAACTCGGCTCCATGCACTCAACTTCTGCTAGCTCCTTATTCACTGTTTTCCCCTTCCTTAACAGAACTCTGATTTCATTCAGACTGGTTATGGTGTAGTTAAAAAGATTAGATTTTGGGCTGGAGAGATTTGCAGGCAAGTGCTTTAACCGTTAAACCATCTCTCCAGCCCTATTTTAATTTTTAAAAAATATTTATTTTTGCCAGGCGTGGTGGCACATGCCTTTAATCCCAGCACTCGGGAGGCAGAGGTAGGAAGATTGCCGAGAGTTCAAGGCCACCCTGAGACTACATAGCGAATTCCAGGTCAGCCTGAGCCAGAGTGAGACCCTACCTCAAAAAACCAAAAAAAAAAAAAAAAAAAAAAAAAAAAAAAAAAAAAAAAAAAAAAAGAGAGAGAGAATGGGCTTGCCAGGGCCTGTAGCCACTTGCAAACAAATTCCAAACACATGGGCCACCTTGGGCATCTGGCTTACATGGGTACTGGGGAATCAAGCCTGGGCTTTAATTTTGGGAGAGAGAGAGAGAGAGAGAGAGAATGGGCACACCAGGGCCTTAGCTGCTGTGAACTAACTCCAGATGAATGAGCCCCCTTGTGCACATGTGTGACATTGTGTGCTTGTGTCACTGTGGCCACATGGGACCTGGAGATTCGAACATGAGTTCTTAGGCTAGCCCTCAGCTTTTCTTTTATCTTTTTTGTTATTTTGAGGTAGGGTTTCACTCTAGGCCAGGCTGACCTGGAATTCTCTATGTCGTCTCAGAGCAGCCTCGAACTCATGGCAATCCTCCTATCTCTGCCTCCTGAGTGCTGGGATTAAAAGGTGTGACGCCAGCATGCCCAGCCTTCCTTTTCTTAATAGTAACTCACATAACACAGATGTTACATGAAGTAAGCTCTTTTCGTCTTTAACATCAAAAATAGCTCCAGATTATTGAAAATCACTCCAAATAAAAAAGGTTTGGACTGCCCAGTAAGCACTTCTCTTAATATTCATACACTTATATTAATGCTACTCTCACTTTGGGTAGACAATCTTCTCTTTACAGGTGGCAGTGACCTTGGGACGACTCAGAAGGTATCATGGTGCTGGAAAGAAGTGACTAGAGTACCAAGTAACATCTCGATCACATCTTCCAAGGCTCAGGGTCTAATGCGGAAGAGGTGGCAGAAAGAATGTAAGAGCCAAAGGAAGGGTAGGACTCCTTACAACATCCTCCCTCCAGACATAAAATGGCCTGGATATCCATGACCTCATAGTGCCTGACACTACCTACACAAGACCATCATAAGAGGAGGAAAAGATCATGACATCAAAATAAAAGAGAGACTGATTGAGAGGGGGAGAAGATATGATGTACAATGGAATTTCAAAGGGGGAAAGGGGGGAGGGATGGTATTACCAGGAGATATTTTTTATAATCATGGCAAATGTTTAAAAAAATTGAGAAAAAATAAATAAAATAAACTACTCAAGACAAAAAAAAAAAAAATAAAGGTTTGGGGGTGGGAGAGACAGCTTGGCAGTTAAGGTGCTTGCTTGCAAAGTAACAACCTGGTTCGAGTCCCCAGTACCCACGTAAAGCCAGATGCACAAAGTGCTACATGCATCTGGAGTTTGTTTGCAGCAGTCAGAGAGCCAGAGGGCCTGGAGTGCCCTATTTTCTCTCTTCCTCTGTCCTTACAGATTTATAGATAGATAGATAGATAGATAGATAGATAGAAAGAAAGAAAGAAAGAAAGAAAACATTTTGGCCAGTGGATAGCTCATACTTGTAATTTCAGCAAGGAGAAACTAATGCAGAGTACTGCCTATTTGTTTGAGGCCAGCCTGGGATATAGTTTGAAATGCTGTCTCAAGAGAGGAAACAGGGCTGGAGAAGATGGCTTAATGGTTAAGGCATTTGCCTGCAAAGCCAAAGGACCCCAGTTTGATTCCCCAGGACCCATGTAAGCCAGATGCACAAGGAGACGCATGCATCTGGAATTCGTTTGCAGTGACTGGAGGCCCTAGCGTGCCTATTCCCTCTCTCAAGTAAATTTAAAAAAATATATTTTTTAACAGAAAGAGAAAAAACAAACAGGCAAATGTTTTGTGTGCCTACAGCAGTTGCCCAGAGTCTTCCTTTGTATTCTGCACGTACACACACAGCTGTGAGAAAGCCATCCAAACTAAGCAAACCCAAAACGTGGCAAAGCTGGTTTGTGACCAGTCGTTTGTTATACTGATGGGTGACCATGGAAACACACGCAAACTACTTGGCAACTGAGACAAAAGTCACATTAGTAAATGCTTCCCGTTCGTTAGGTGAGTCATTAATTTCCTATGAGTTTTAGGCAGTTGCTCAACCACTTTCAAGAAATAACACAACTGGAGAATGATTTGTGTTCGGACTGGGGAAAGCTAAATATTCCTAGGATAACATGACACAGCTGTTGAAATAAACACGAAACAAGCAGAGGACTCAGAAAAAGATAAAGTTGTTACAGCCATTGTTTTGTTTCACAAGTGTCGAAGAAAATCTAGAAAAGTGATTAAAAATAAAACCCAAGCTAGAGCCGAGCATGGTGGCGCACACCTTTATTCCTAGCACTTGGGAGGCAGAGGTAGGAGGATCACCATGAGTTCAAGGGCACCCTGAGAATACATTGTGAATTCCAGGTTAGCCTGAGCTAGAGTGAGACCCTACCTCAAAAAAACAAAAAAACCAAATAAATAGATAAATAAAACCCAGGATAAAATGAAAATAGGTGGACCTAACCTTTGTCACTACTTAAGTTATTATGCCAGCCAACTTCATTATCATTCCCAGAATAACTAGTAAATTTTGTCATGCCTTAGTAATTCAAAATATTTTAAACTTTCTAGAAGCAGTGATTTAAAAAAAAAAAAAGCTACAAGGAATGCCAGTGTTAGCCAGAGAGTATTGCATGGAGGTGAAGAGCTTGTGCCCAGAGCAGTGTGGGTTTAACCCTTGCCTCTGCAGCCTGCCTGCTGACACAGTGACATTGTCTAACCTGTCCACATCCGCATTTCCTCCTCCCAGAAAGGAGGGTGACAGCTGCCTGCACCTCACAGGAATGTGATGTAAGCAAATAAATTCTATCTAAGAGGGCTCAGAACACTGTCTCACAGTTCATCTCACTAATAAATGCCACAAGTTGTCACTTTTCAGGATATATGCAATTCTTTTTTTTTTGTATTTTTCTTTATTAGACAGAAAGTTAATGTGCCAGGGCCTCCAGACATGTGTGCCATCTTGGGCGTCTGACTTACATGAGACCTGGAGAGTAGAATATACGTCTTTAGGCTTTGCACGCAAGCGTCTTAACTGCTAAGCCATCTCTCTAGCCTTATGTAGTTCTTTTTTAAAAATATGTATTTTTATTTATTTATTTGAGAGTGACAGATGAGAGAGAGAAAAGCAGAGAGAGAGAGAGAGAGAGAGAGAGAGAGAATGGGCACGCCAGGGCCTCCAGTCACTGCAAAGAAACTCCAGAGGCATGAACCCCCTTGGGCATCTGGCTAACATGGGTCCTGGGGAATGGAGCCTTGAACCGGGGTCCTTAGGCTTCACAGGCAAGCGCTTAACCACTAGGCCATCTCTCCAGCCCATGTAGCTCTTTTCTAAAAGTTTATTATTTATTTATTTGAGAGAGAGAGAGAGAGAGAGAGAGAGAATATGAATGGGCACACCAGGGCCTACAGACACTGCAAATGAACTCCAGATGCATTTGTCACCTTGTGCTAACATGGATCCTGGGGAATCGAACCTGGGTCCTTTGGCTTTGTAGCAAACACCTTAACTGCTAAGCCATCCCTCCAGACTACAAGTTTTCATTTATTTAACTGTGAGCATGCCTGTGCAGACGCGTGTGCTACTTTCCGGGTCTGGCTGGCAGGCTTTCCAAGCAAGTACCTTTAACCGCTGAACCATATTCCTAGCTCCAAGGTTATGTGTAGTTCTAAGTCCTCTTAAACTTGCCCACCACAGTGAAATAATGGTCTAACTTATACTTTTCTTCTTCAATATTAATGATTCTATTTTAAACACACATACGTTCATGAGAAAAAAAAAAAAAAACCTTTGCGAACTAAGACAAAAGCATTTGTGACTTTTAAAATATATTTATCCTCTTTTAAAAAATATTTTATTTATTCATTTGAGAGAGGCAGAGTTAGGAGAAAGAGCACAAGAGAGAATGTGTGTGCTCCAGGGCCCCCAGCTGCTGCAAACAAACTCCAGACGTATGCACCACCTTGTGCGTATTTGGCTTACACGGGTACTGGGGAATCAAACCTGGGTCCTTAAGACTTTGCAGGCAAATGCCTTAACCACTAAGCCATCTCTCCAGCCCTGCAACTGTGATTTTTAATTGCAGCATTAAGAATAAATGAATCTGTCAACTGCACCTGTGTTGGTGGCCTGAATAAATGCATGAATAGTAGCACTCTTGCAGTCCGGTTCACATTGCTGGTAGAAATCACCCAACCAAAAGCAGCTTCTGGGAAAGAGAGACTTACTTGGGCTTACAGGCTCGAGGGGAAGCTCCACGATGGCAGGGAAAAACGGTGACATGAGCAGAGGGTGGACATCATCCCCTGGCCAACATAAGGTGGACCATAGCAACAGGAGTGTGTGCCAAACACTGGCATGGGGAAAGTGGCTATAACACCCATAAGCCCGCCCCCAACAATACACTCCCTCCAGGAGGCGTTAATTCCCAAATATCCATCAGCTGGGGACCTAGCATTCAGAACACCTAAGTTTATGGGGGACACCTGAATCAAACCACCACATTCCACCCCTGGCCCCCATAAACTGATAACCATACATGATGTAAAATGCAATGCATTCATCTAACTTCAAAAGTCCCCACAGCTTTTATCAATTCCAATGATGTTCATACACCCCTATAATCCAAGGTCTTGTAACTGAGCCATAATACCAAAAAAATCTCCCCCAAAAAACCTATAATGACACAGAATAAACATTCACACTGAAAAAGATGGCATTGGGCATAGCTTTGCTTTGAAATATTCACCCAATATAAGATTTAAAACAACCAAGGCAAATATTAAACTCAAATTCTAAGTCCAACAACTCTAGCCAGTGACAAATCTCCAAGTCTGATAATTCTAACCAGCAACAAGTCTCTGGCATTCCAATTCCATCCCTCCAGCTAGGCTACTCACAGTCCTGGAAAACTTCATCAGGGCCAGCAGCTCTCCTTGGCAGCCATCTCATGGTCCCAGCATCTCCACTGGGTCTCCACTGCAAGCCACGGTTCATCCTCATGGCCCCATGGGGTCTCCATGCAGGCAACCAGCAAACCTGCTTCACACTGCCCATGGCCATTTCCAAAACACAAGGCTGTGTTGCAAACTCAATGACCCTCTTTCCAGCATTTCTTATACTCCACAATACCAGGTAGGGTGTCAATTTGTTAATCCAGGGGGGAATAAAGCAGACTTTGAAGAACAGGGCACTCCTTGAGCACTCAGGCCCCTTCAAAAGAGTCTACATTCTTCCTGTTGCCCCAGTGCAGGTCAGCTGGCCCAGTCTCAAAGGTTGTAATCTCTCAGCTGCAGCTGAACGGGCGACAGTTCACCCAAAGATTTTTCTTTCTGTGCCATATCCCTCTGCTCACACCAGTTCATTTCTACGCAAAGCAACCCTGCACAACTTCTCAGGACATGGGCATAAGAGCAAGCTTCTCACACAAACTGCTAGCCCAGTCCAAGCAAAGCTCTTTCTTACTCTCATAAGCCAAACCTCACAGTCCATAGTTCTTACTGCATCAGGTCTTGCAGTTCAGACCAGAATAGTCCATCAAACTGTACTTATAGCACTGCAAGGCATCTCTTAGGCCAAGGTTTCAAATCCTCCCACATTCCTCTCGAAAATCAGCTCAAAAGGCCAAAGCCACACAGTCAGGTGTCTAGCAGCAATCCCCCTCCTTGGTACCACTTTACTGTAGCAGTCCGGTTCACATCGCTGGTAGAAATCACCCAACCAAGAGCAGCTTCTGGGAAAAAGAGATTTATTTTGGCTTACAGGCTGAAGGGAAGCTCCACAATGGCAGGGGGAAACGATGGCATGAGCAAAGGGTGGACATCACCCCCTGGCCAACATAAGGTGGACCATAGCAACAGGAGAGTGTGCCCAACACTGGCAAGGGGAAACTGGCTATAAAACCCATAAGCCCGCCCTCAACAATACACTCCCTCCAGCAGGCGTTAATTCCCAAATATCCATCAGCTGGGGACCTAGCATTCAGAACACCTAAGTTTATGGGGGACACCTGAATCAAACCACCACAAGCACCATAGGGAAAACTGCACACAAGATTTTGCTTTATTTATTCACTTGTCCACGGATTCGTTCTGCTAGTGGGACTTGGCACTAATTGAAATAACAATCCAGGATTAAGATTATGTTTGTTTTGCATGTGTATATATGTGTGTGGCATGTGGGTGTGCATGTATGTTCATGTGTGTACGGAGGCCAGAGGATGGTATCTAGTGTCCTCCTCAGTCACTCTCCACATTGTTATTTTTTATTTTAGAAAGAGGGGGGTGAGGGAGGGAGAGAGAACTGGCGCACCAGGGCCTCAGCCAGCGCAATCAGACGCCAGGCGCTTGCGCCACCTAGTGGGCATGTGCAGCCTTGCGCTTGCCTCCTGTGGTGGTTTGATCCAGGTGTCCCCAATAAACTCAGGTGTTTTCAATGCTAGGTTCCCAGCTGATGGAGATTTGGGAGTTAATGCCTCCTGGAGCAGTGTATTGTTGCGGGCAGGCTTATGGGTGTTAGAGCCAGTTTTTCCTTGCCAGTGTTGGGTACACTCTCCTGTTGTTATGGTCCACCTTATGTTGGCCAGAGGATGATGTCCACCCTCTGCTCATGCCATCGTTGAGCTTCCCCTCAAGTCTGCAAGCCAAAATAAACCCACAAGCTGCTCTTGGTTGGGTGATTTCTACCAGCAATGCGAACCTGACTGCAACACCTCCGTTTGTGCATCTGGCCTATATGGGATCTGGAGAGCCAAACATGGGTCCTTGGGCTTCACAGGCAAGTGACTTAATGGCTAAGCCATCTCTCCAGCCCTCGACCTCATTGTTTGGGACGGGTTGTCTCACTGAGCCTAAGGCTCATTGACTTGGCTAGATGATCCAGACGGTACAGTAAGCTCCAGCGATCTGCCTGCCTCTGCCTCTCCAGTGCTGGGACTATGGTGCACGTCATCACACCCGGAATCCTCTGTGGGCTCTGGGGGTCAGAATTCAGGTCCTCAGGCCTGCATAGCAAGCACTTTACCCACTGACCTATCTCCCCAGCCCCAGGGAAAGATTTTTATTTATTTTTATTTTTATTTTTTGGTTTTTCAAGGTAGGGTCTCACTCTAGCTCAGGCTGACCTGGAATTCACTATGGAGTCTCAGGGTGGCTTCGAACTCACGGCGATCCTCCTACCTCTGCTTCCCGATCCTCCTACCTCTGCTTCCCGAGTGCTGGGATTAAAGGCGTGCGCCACCACGCCCCGCTCTCCAGGGAAAGATTTTTAAAGAAGCAGTCTTCCACAGTAGCAAGCGTGGGAGCAGGTGAAAAAGAAACTCATCCCTTCTGTAGCAATGTGGGTGAACCTGAGGGATACTGTTAAGGGATGTAACCCAGACGCAGACCAATCATCAGCTATGTGTCATCTGAAAGAAAGGTGGTTTCATTCAAGAAAATGAATTCGGTTTCATAGCTACATGAATTCCATTTAGCAGCACTTCCAAGTTTGATAAAAAGAAAATTAAGCAAAACTTCCAGTTTTTAAATATTTTATTTATTTATTTGAGAGAGAGAAACAGGGAGAGAGAGAGAGAGAATGGGTGTGTTAGGGTCTCCAGCCACTGCAAACGAACTCCAGACGCATGTGTCCCCTTGTGCGTCTGGCTTATGTGGGTCCTGGAGAATCAAACTGGGCTCCTTTGGCTTTGCAGGCAAATGCCTTAACTGCTAAGCCATCTCTCCAAGCCCCAACTTCCGGCTTTAATAAGGTAAAAATCCTGCCAGGAGATGGTGACATTCTGAAAAGGGTAGAATTATGCAGGTAGTAAGAGGATCTGGGGTTGGATGGGTGGGGGGAGAAACAGGTGGAGCATAGAAGGTATTTGGGGGCAGTAAACTGTTCTATAGGGTACTCTATAGTGGATACACTTAAGATTCTCCCCAAAGGTGCACCACCAGGTGTGAATCCCAACGTAAACTACGGACTGTGAGTGTGCACCACCAGGTGTGAATCCCAACGTAAACTACGGACTGTAAGTGACAATGGGCCAATGTGAGTTCGCCAATGGTAAGGCACGTCACCATTCCCTGCGTGGGGATATTCACAGCACAGGGTGCTTTGTGCCATAGGCCATGAGAAATTTCTGTACCTTCTGATCAGTTTTGCTAAGCTAAAACTGCTCTGAAAAATAAAATCCATTAAAAATAAGACTTATAGAGGCTGGGCATGGGGGCGCACGCCTTTAATCCCAGCACTTGGGAGGCAGAGGTAGGAGGATCGCCATAAATTCGAGGCCACCCTGGGACTACATAGTGAATTCCAGGTCAGCCTGAGCTAGAGTGAGACCCTACCTTGAAAAGTGAAAAAAATAATAATAAGACTACAGGAAAAGAAAATATTTTCCCACAGCTTTTGAAAACAAGCAACAAAGGAATAACTTTTTAGAACTCAGAAGTTGGTGTGAACTATGAAATTCTCTACCCAGTCAAAATCATCTCTTGGAGATGAAAACAAAGAAAATACTAGCATTTGGGTACCCTATTTGAATGAGACAAAAATATGAAAATAATAAAAAGTTAGAGCTCAAGAATTAAGGTTAAAAAACCAAATTAGGAAAGGTGGAGGGAGGGCTAATCAAAATCTAAGAGGATATAAATAAATCATATGGAATCCTCCACTTTTGGACAATGGAACATTCAGGAGCTGTAGATCGTTGCTAGAAAATTTTCAATGCCAGGGATGGGATACCTTCCAGTGAGTTGTTGGCCAGGGAGGTGCCTGATGCCCCCAAAACATTATAGGCCATTGCCAAGATCCTTGGTTTCCCACCAGGAATCGATGGTAAGACCCTATTGCTGAAGACTCCACATACTTGGGCTGCAAAGCCACTGAGAAATCCTGCTGGAACTGAGCTAATAACCTCCTCCATGTAGACCAGCTGACAGAAAGCTGGAAGAAGCCATTCTACATGCAGTTCAATGGGAAAAAGAGAAACCACCAGTGAAGATACTCAACAGTGGACACTACAAGCCTTGTAATTGGCCAGCCAGGCCAAATGAGCCAACGGGTACAATTGTAGCACATCTAACATGGTGGAAACCAACTGGCCTCTAATTGGACTGGAGGCCTGCTCAATGGGAGGGAATACACCCCTGATACTGAAAACTTAAAACAGGGGTAGTCATGAGCCCGAGGGGTGTAACATCTGCTGATGTCTGGATAAATGTATATACTATGCTTATCAAACTGCCCAGTAAGCACTTCTCTTAATATTCATACCCTTATATTAATGCTACTCTCACTTTTGGTAGAGAATCTTCTCTTTTCAGTTGGCAGTGACCTTGGGATGACTCAGAAGGTATCATAGTGCTGGTAAGAAGTGACTGGAGTACTGAGTAACATCTCGATCACACCTTCCAAGGCTCAGGGTCTATTGCAGAAGAGGTGGTGGAAAGAGCCAAAGGAAGGGTAGGACTCCTCCAGACATAAAATGGCCTTGATATCCATGACCTCACAGTGCCTGACACTACCTACACAAGACCATCATAAGAGGAGGAAAAGGTCATGACATCAAAATAAAAGAGAGACTGAGCCCAGCGTGGTGGCGCACGCCTTTAATCCCAACAATCGGGAGGCAGAGGTAGGAGGATCGCCATGAGTTCAAGGCCATCCTGAGATGACAGAGTTAATTCCAGGTCAGCCTGGACCAGAGTGAGACCCTACCTCGAAAAACCAAAAAAAAAAAAAAAAAAAAAAAAGAGAGAGAGAGAGAGATAGAGACTGGTTGAGACAGGGAGGGGATATGATGGGGAATGGAATTTCAAAGGGGAAAGTGGGGGGAGGGAGGATATTACCATGGGATTTTTTTTTTATAATCATGGAAAGTGTTAATAAAAATTGAGAAAAAAAATTAGGGGCTGGAGAAATAGCTAGGTCAGCAATTAAAGGTGCTTGTTTGCAAAGCCTCTGTCCTAGGTTCAATTCCTCAGGGCCACGTAATGCCAGGTACACAAAATGGCACATGTGCCTGAGGTTCCTTTGTGGTGGGTAGAGGCCCTAGTGTGTACCCCTCTCTCTCTCTCTCTCTCTCTCTCATAAGTAAATAATTTTTTTTAAAAAAGAAAAAAGTACTTCTAAACAAAAAGACTCTTTGCCTTTTGTGGATATTCCAAAAATGTGGAAAAATAATACCTACAGTATCTGTGACCACAGAACTGATCAGCCAGTTTACAGATCAAGAAATATATGGCTTGCTGGGGATAATAGCTCATTGGCAGAGTGCTAGCCTAGCATGCTCAAAGCCTTGGGATTAGTCACCATTACCATCAAAAAAGCAAAATTATGGCTGCTTTTATATGTAGGTTAAAAGACAAATCCTTCATCTACACATTCAATTGTCTGACCACAACCTCTCTGTGCCCAAAGCTGGCCTTGAATTTGTGATCCTCTTGCCTCAAAGACTCCCAAGCAGCTGAGATTCCAGGCCTGGCTCTGCCTACTCCCTCTCAAATCTGATCCCCAATGGTTCCTCACTAGCCCCCTACAAGCAATGGCTCTTCCTTACCCGCCTTCAGATCAGCCTTTAGGCCGTTCCTTTCTCTAGGATGCTCACTGCCCTTCCCCCGTGTGGTAGGAAGGAGAGAGGATGGATTTTAGACTCAACAGATCTGGGCTTGAGTTTCATTTTAACATTCAACTGACGAATAAACTACTTCTCTCTACATAAGTTTCCTCTTTTATGAAATATTTTGTGGTCAGCTGTATTGGTAATCACATGTTTTCTGCATCTACAAAGTGGCTATAAAACCTTGTCCTTCATTGGACATTGTTCCAAGGATGTAAGTCACACTCAGGTTCAAAGAGTAAGCCAAAATTTTAGACTTGTGCTTAAAAAAAATTATTTATTTGAGAGAGGGAAAGAGGCAGAGAGAATGGGCACGCCAGGGCCTCTAGCCACTGCAAATGAACTCCAGACACGTGTGCCCCCTTGTGCATCTGGCTTACGTGGGTCCTGGGGAGTCAATTCTGGGTCCTTGGGCTTCACAGGCCAAGGCCTTAACTGCTAAGCCATCTCTCAACTCAGACAGCGAGAAGAAATGTAAACCAGATCCTGAGGGGGCCGTGTGAGGTGTTCTTTCTCCTTCCTCGTGCTTCCTTCTCCTTCTCCATCTTTCCGGCCTGCCTAGATGAACCTACAGGACATTATGTCCAGTGAAATAAGCCAGGCATCGAGACACGCAAACCTGTGAGCGCGGCTCTGTGAGACGTAGGAGCCAACCGTACAGCAGCAGAAGGCCCGGTGGCTCGCAGAGGCTGTGTCTGTGTGGGGCGGAGACGGAGAAGATGGTGACCTTGGCCAGCAAGTACGAAGCTACAGATCCACAGGAGACAGGCATGCAGCTGTTGTACCGCGTATGTACGCAGTTAGCAATAACGCACAATTCCAAACAGCTGACAGGCAGATTTAAAAATTGCCTTGCCACAATGAAATAATAAATACTTGAGGTGATACACAGTTCAATTAGCTTGGCTTGATCACCCACGATGGGCATATCATACTATCCACCATAAATAGACACAATGACTGTTTATTCATTAAAAATAATGCTTAAGGGTTGGAGAGATGGATCAGTGCTTAAGGTACTTGATTGCAAAACCTAACAACTGGGGTTCAATACCCCAGTACCCATGTAAAGCCAGGTGCATAAAGTGGAGTATGTATGTATCTGGAGTTCATTTGCAGTAGTTATAGGTCCCGGCACCCCATTATCCTATTCTCTGTATGTGTGTGTATGTGTTTGCTTGCAAATAAATAAAAATAACGATTAAAAGGAACATTAGATGGCATATTTGTGCTTTACACACAAAGTGGTGTATGCATCTGGAGTTCATTTGCACTGGCAAGAGGCCATGGTATTCCCATACTCTTTCTGATTCTCTGCTTGAAAATAGGGAAATAAAAAATTTTAAATTAGTATTAAGTGTCTAGGTTAGCATACAAAACAATGAATTTCTCCATGACATTTTCATACCTATGTGTCATAATACTTTGTTCTCATTTCCTTCATAGCCTTCCTCCTCCTCTTCTTCCCTCCCTCCTCTGGCTGGCTCCCTTTCTTCTCCCAGTCAGTTTCAACTTCTGCTTTTTAAATTACATTCCATTATCCTATTTATTGCCTACTTTTAACTTTTATTTATTTGAGAAACAGATATTTGAGAGACATTATACTTTGTTCTCATTTCCTCCACAGCCTTCCTCCTCCTCTTCTTCCCTCCCTCCTCTGGCTGGCTCCCTTTCTTCTCCCAGTCAGTTCCAACTTCTGCTTTTTAAATTACATTCCATTATCCTATTTATTGCCTACTTTTAACTTTTATTTATTTGAGAAACAGATATTTGAGAGACAGAAAGAGGCAGAGAGAGAAACAGAATAGGTGCACCAGGGCCTCTAGCCACTGCAAGCAAATTCCAGATGCATGAGCCCCCTTGTGTGTCGGGCTTTATGTGGGTCCTGGGGAGTTGAACCTAGGTCCTTTGGCTTTGCAGACAAGCACCTTAACTGCTAAGCCATCTCTCCAGCACTTATTGCCTCTTTTAAGGTCTCTTTGTCCTCTCTCATGGCCCCTTTTATTTGCTTGCAAGCAGAGAGAGACAGAATAGAGGCAGACAGAACATGTACGCCAGGGCCTCTAGCCACTGCAGACAAACTCCAGATGCATGCACCCCTCTGTGCATCTGGCTTTATGGGGAATTGAACGCAGGTCATTAGCCTTTGCAGGCAAGTACTTTAACTGCTAAGCCATCTCTCCAGCCCTATTTTCAGTTTTTTGAGGCACCTGAATACTGATTCCCATTGTGGCTGCACAAGTTTGCATTCTCACTAGTAGCATATAAGGGTTACCCCTACCCCCACATTCTCTCCACTATTTGTTATCTACTTGTTTTCTTGATGATAGCTATTCTGATTTGGGTGAAAGGGAATTTTGGAGCAATTTTAATTTGCATTTTCTAGGTAGTTAAGAATGTTACCAAATAGGCTTTATACCAGAGATGCAGGGATGGTTCAACATATGCAAATTGATAAATGTAATACATTATATAAATGGACTGAAGGACAAAAATCATACGATCATCTCATTAGACGCAGAAAAAGCATTTGACAAAGTCCAACTTCCCTTCATGATAAAAGTCCTACAGAGACTAGGAATAGAAGGATCATGTTTCAATATAATAAAGGCTATTTATGACAGGCCTACAGCCAACATATTACTGAATGAGGAAAAACTGGAAGCTTCTCCACTAAAATCAGCAACAAGACAAGGGTGCTCACTGTCCCCACTTTTATTTAATATAGTACTGGAAGTCTTAGCCATAGCAATAAGGCAAGAGACGCACATAAAAAGGGTACAAGAATGCTGACCACTTTTTCAAGTGTTTATTGGCCATTTGTATTTCTTCTTTTGAGAATTGTCTATTCAGTTCACACAGGATGGGCTATTTCTTGAGCAGCAGACACCTGCTGGGCATTTCCTGCTAACACTGTTCCCAGCACAAATAGATTTCATGTTTATGTATCATATTGCATAACCTGACATGCCCGACACCACTCCTCACAGAGGGATGCCTCTGAGGGTGGGTTAGGGAAATTACAATAAGTGCCTAAAACAGTTTCTTAATAATCTTTGAATGCTGAACTGATATTTTATGGAAGACAATAAAATACCAGCAGAGTTATGTGGTAGCTACGTTTTACAATAGTTAACTTGTATATTGGTTTCAAGATAGGGTCTCACTGTAGCTCAGGCTGACCTGGAATTCACTATGTAGTCTCGGGGTGGCCTCGAACTCATGATGATCCTCCTACCTGTGCCTCCTGAGTGCTGGGATTAAAGGTGCACACCACCACACCCAGCTAACTTGGTATATTTTTGTACTCATTATTAGTTGGTACTAATTTAGTTGCTCAAAGCAGTAAATGGTAAGTGATGACATTACGATGACAGCTGAGCTCCTGGTTGCTTCAGAAGCCTCATACTTTATCGTGATGATGAACTATATATATTTTCAAAGGCATATTGTCTATATTACTAGCTTGATGGTTAACCATGTATTTCTGTTATCAGAGATGATAAAGGTAATTTATAGTTGCTTATGAAGGTTTCTTGGGCAGGAGTGATAGCTCCGTCAGTAAAGATCCTGCTATGCCATCAGGATCCTAGTCTGATCCCCAGAACCCACCTAAAAATGCCCAGTGTGGTGGCACATGCTTGTAATCCTAGTGCTGGGAAGCTGGGGACAAGTCACCCCTGGGCTCATGAGCCAGCTAATCTAGCCTATCTGGTGAGCTCCAGACCAATGATAGGCCCTGTCTTGAAAAGATGGGGGGCTAGAGAGATGGCTTAGTGGTTAAGGAGCTTGCCTACAAAGCCAAAAGACCAGGTTCGATTCCCCAGGACCCATGTAAGCCAGATGCACAAGGTGGTACATGCATCTGGACTTTGTTTGCAGTGGCTGGAGGCCCAGGTGCGCCCATTCTCTCACTCTATATCTGCCTCTCTCTCTCTCTCTCTCTGTCTGTCACTCTCAAATAAATAAAAATAAACAAAGAAAAAAATATAAAACAAACAAAGAGAAAAAAAACGATGCTTTGGCTGGAGAGATGGCTTAGCAGTTAAGGCACTTGACTGTGAAGCCTAAGGACCCAGATTCAATTCCCCAGGTCCCACATAACCTGATGCACAAGGTGGTGCATGCGTCTGGAATTTGTTTGTGTGGCTAGAGGCCCTGGCATGCTCCTTCTCACTCTCCCTCTCTCTAATAAATAAATATAAATAAATCTTTAAAAGCCCAGCACTCAGGAGGCAGAGGTAGGAAGATTGCTGTGAATTTGAGGCCACCCTGAGACTACCCAGTGAATTGCAAGTCATCCTGAGCTACAGAGAGATTCTACCTCAAAAAAACAAATAATAATAAAAAAAATACAAAAGTACATCTGGGTGTGGTAGCACATGCCTTTAATCCCAGCACTTGGGAGGCTGAGGTAGGAGGACCGCAGTGAGTTTGAGGCCACCCTGAGACTACATAGTGAATTCTAGGTCAGTCTGGGTTAAAGTGAGACCCTGCCTCACAAACAAACAAAAGGGCTGGAGAGAGATGGCTTAGCTGTTAAGGCACTTGCCTGCAAAGCCTAAGGACCTAGGTTTAATTCCCCAGAATCCATGTAAGCCAGATGCACAAGGTGGTGCATGCATCTGGAGTTCATCTGCAGTGGCTGGAGGCCCTGGCATACCCATTCTATCTGCCTCTTTATCCCTCCCTCTCTCTCTCCAATCAATAAATATTTTATTAAAAAATAGTATAAAAATACAAAAGTAAGCCAGGCATGGTGGTGCATGCCTTTAATCCCAGCATTTGGGAGGCAGAGGTAGGAGGATCGCTGTGAGTTTGAGACCACCCTGAGACTACATAGTGAAGTCCAGGTCAGCCTGGACTAGAGCAAGACCCTACATTAAAAAAAAAGGCAGGGGCTGGAGAGATAGCTTAGTGGTTAAGGCGCTTGCCTGCAAAACCTAAGGATCCATGTTCCATTCCCCAGTAGCCACATAAACCAGAGGCACAAGGAGGCGCGTGGGTCCGGAGTTTGTTTGCAGTGGCTAGAGGCCCTAGCATGCGCAATCTCTCTCTTATCTGTCTGTCTGCTCTCTCTCTCAAATAAACAAAATTAAACAAAATAAAAACTGAGTGTGGTGGCACATGTCTTTAATTCCAGCACTCAAGAGGCAGAAGGAGGAGGAGGATTGCTGTGAGTTGAAGGCTACCCTGAGACTACACAGTGTATTCCAGGTCAGCCTGGGCTAGAGCAAGACCCTACCTTGAAAACCCAAAATAATAATAATAATAATAATAAATAAATAAATAAAAATAAATAAAAAATAATAAAAAGTACAAAAGTATATTGGGTGGCTGGACAGATGGATTCACTGCCTGTAAAGAAAGTGTAAGGACCCAGGTTCGATTCCCCAGTACCCATGTAAGCCAGATGCACAAAGTGGCACATGCTTCTGGAATTCATTTGCAGTGACTAGAGGTCCTGGGGTGTACCCATTCTCTCTCTGTCTGGCTCTCTTCTCTGTATCTTTCTCTCTGCTTGCAAATAAATAAATATAATTTTTTAAAAGTTTTTGTGGCCCTAAACTGGCCAAAAATAGTTTAACGATACATGAGAAAATGTTTACTTTATGCTTACACACTAGCAGTAGCGAATTCCCAGACATTGCTATTGAAATGTGGCTCTGAACAAGGCAGTGTGTGACTGTAAACTAGAAAGAGAACATCACCAAATGGGTTTATTCCAAAGCTATGTTAGTGATGACTCACACAAAACAAAGCAAATGTCAAGCAAAGTCCAAAATCAATACTATGGGTAATTCCTCATTTCATTAAGATAACATAAGCCTTGGGCACAAGCCAAATTCTATGCCACAGTGCTTGGAAAAGCCTTTGATTAGCAAAAGTCTACAAATTTGTTCTGTAGGATATGAGAGAAAATTTTGTTTTTTAGAAAAATCTTGCGCCAGTGGTGGTGGCGCACACCGGTAGGATATTGCTGAAGAGGCAGACGCAGGAGGGTCAGGAGTTTGAGGCCAGCAGACGCAGGAGGGTCAGGAGTTTGAGGCCAGCAGACGCAGGAGGGTCAGGAGTTTGAGGCCAGCCTGGGCTATGCATTAAAAAAAAAAATCTTGAGTTGGAGAGATGGCTTAGTGCTTCAAGGCATTTGCTGGCAAAGCTAAAGGACCCAGGTTCGATTCCCCGGTACCCACATAAAGCCAGATACACAAAGTGGTGCATGTGTCTGGAGTTCATTTGCAGTGGCCGGAGGCCCTGGCACACCCATGTTCTTTCTTTCTCCCTCAAATAAATAAGCAAAATATTTTTTTTAAAAATCTTATTTTCAAGAGGGAGGAAGAGGGCTGGAGAGATGGCTTAGCGGTTAAGCGCTTGCCTGTGAAGCATAAGGACCCCGGTTCGAGGCTCGATTCCCCAGGACCCATGTTAACCAGATGCACAAGGGAGTGCACGCATCTGCAGTTCGTTTGCAGTGGCTGACCAAGAATTAACTATGTAGTCTCAGAGTGGCCTCGAGCCCTTGGTGACCCTCCTACCTCTGCCTCCCAAGTGCTGGGATTAAAGGCGTGTGCCACCACGCCCGGCTGAGCATGAACTTTTTATGAAAGCAAGTGAGAGAGCAAGAGAATTGGAGCACCCGGGACTCCAGCCACTGTAATCGAACCCCAGGTGTGTGCGCCACCTTGTGTGCATGGGCGACCTTGTACGCTTGCGTCACCTTGTACATCTGGCTTAGGTGGGATCTAAAAAGTTGAACATGGGTCATTAGGCTTCTCAGGCAAGTGCCTTAATCACTAAGAAATCTCTCCAGCTCTGAAATTTTAATTACATGAAAATGTAAAAAGTAAGATAAAATTATATCTATAATTTGATTTCACCTATGTGAAAAGTGAATGGGAAACAATTGGGAAGTTATAAAAATGTTAATAGTGATTATCATAGATGAGTAATTTTTTTTTTTACTTCTTTGTCATTTTGAGTATTTCCAACTTTTCTATACCTATCTTGTTATAACTTTAGAATCACAAAAGAGATAAAAAATCAGACTTCTGCTGGGCATGGTGGCATACACCTTTAATCCCAGCACTCAGGAGGCAGAGATAGGAGGATTACCATGAGTTCAAGGCCACCCTAAGACTACATAGTAAATTCCAGGTCAGCCTGGACTACAGCAAGACCCTATCTAGAAAAACAAACAACCAAACTATATATATATATATATATCACATTTCCTACAGAATAAAATGTAATCTGTATCTGATGGCATCTGAGGAAGATCTGGTCACCCAAGTACCCTTCCAGGCTAGTCCTTCACTACACTGAACACTCTGTTCTGCTCCCTCACTGACCACCATGTGCTCTACAATGAACATCTTCATGGCTCTGTCTACATCTCATTACGACTGTTGAAAACGGACTTTTCAGGGCTAGAGAGATGGCTCAGTAGTTAAAGGCACTTCCTTGTAAGGGCTGATGGCCAGGGTTCAATTCCCTAGTACCCACATACAGCCTCTTTCTCTTTCTCTCTCAAGTAAATAAATAAAACTAAAAGTATTTGAAATAAAAAAGGCAGAAGTAATACCCCTAGAGAACTCAGAAAGGAAATCTAGGAAATGAAAGTGGAGAACAGGTTTCAAAAATCAGGTAGCCAGGCATGGTGGTGCAGGCCTTTAATCCCAGCACTTGGGAAGCAAAGGTAGAAGGATCACCTAAGGGCCACCCTGAGACTACATAGTGAATTCTGGGTCAGCCTGGGCTGGAGCAAGACCCTACCTTGAAAAAACCAAAACCAAACAAACAAATGACAACAAAAAAAAAAAGCAGGTAATTGCTGCAGTTTCAAACAGAGCATGAAGGTAAAAATAAGAAAATAATATTAACTAGCTATGTCAGGTGACTGATGATATCGGCAAAGATAGTTTTGGTCACTTGCTGGGACAGAATGCACAGTATAGGGTTGTGGGGAACATAGGAATACTTAAGAGGTAGAAAGTTTAGACTACAATTGTTTTTAATTTTTATTTATTTGAGAGAGAGAGAGAGAGAGAGAAAGAAAGAAAGAAAGAATGGGCATGACAGGGCCTCTAGTCACTGCAAACAAACTCCAGATGCACGCACCACAATGTGCATTTGCCTTACCTGGGTACCAGGAAATGGAACCTGGATCTTAGGCTTCACAGGCAAGTGCCTTAACAGCTAAGCCATTTCCCCAGCCCATACAATTATTATTTTATATTTTTAGGAAGAGCAAAAGACAGACAGACAGACAGACACACACACACACACACACAGAGAGAGAGAGAGAGAGAGAGAGAGAATTGGTGTGCCGGGGCCTCAGCCACTGAAATCAAACTACAGACACTTGCACCACCTAGTGGCCATGTGCGACCCTGCACTTGCCTCACCTTTGTGTGTCTGGCTAACATGCGATGGGTCCTTAGGCTTGGCAGGCAAGTGTCTTAACTGCTAAGCCATCTCTCCAGCCCCCATACAATCATTTTTAAATGAAATTTGCATTAGCGTTGTATAGAAAAGGGGTGTTAGGCATGGGTAGTAGAATCAAAGATACAGAAAATGTGCAAGAGTAAGAAGCACCCTCTGAAATGAGTTAAAGACAGCTGATGGTGACAATTGAGTTTGAGAGTGACATGTGAGACAGGGAAGGAGACAGAAGCAGTAAGAGGAGACGAGGTCCTCCTAGGAAGCAGATGGCAGGACCTAACACGACCTCGCCTACAAGGAAGGGTTGTGGAAGCTGACAGGCGCTCCCTATGGAGCCCCTCCTGGCCTCACACTTGTGATTCTGATGCCTCTGCTCGTGAGAGCTGGGATTCCACAGGTGAGCCACCACGCGCTTTCTTGATTGATACTGAGAAAATAAAGGTGGCCTGACAGATAACACATTCTCTTCAGTTTCAGCCCAGAGCCACCTGACTATTTTGTGTAAGTCACTCCCCTGATTGTGACTCCCTGGACCACAGAACGGACACAAGTCTACACTCCTTGAAATGACTCTCCCTCTCCTCACGTGGCAGCAGTAGCATCCACACTACCCCCACAGGGCCCCGTGTCGCGACCATGCTGTGTCATGCTGCACACGCTGCTCCTCTGTCACTCTGCCCCCTCCTCCAGCTAGACTCTAAGCAAAAAACTTGCTAAGGAGTTTCCTTCCATGACATTCCTCTTGACCTCCCACTGCTCCCCCCAAAAGAAGAACCCAGCTAAGTACTTCCTTCTCCTGCATGTTACTGTTTTATAAATGTGCTAAAAGAACAAATTTGGTGAAAAATGATCAGTAAAAGAAGAATTATAAGAATGACTGAAGCTGGATGTGGTGGCGTACGCCTTAATCCCAGCACTCGGGAGGCAGAGGTAGGAGGATCGCTGTGAGTTCGAGGCCTACCCTGAGACTACACAGTGAATTCCAGGTCAGCCTGGCTGGAGTGAGACCCTACCTTGAAAAACCAAAAAAAAAAAAAAAAAAAAAAAAGCATTGAGAGGAAGAAATCATAGTGAGATGGTGTGTAGTTTTTCATTCAAGCAACAAAGCGTCAACATCATACAGTAAGGGTTAGAGAGAAACAAGTGAAAAGATTGTAGGCTGGGACATGGCCTTAGAACCACATCTTGAAGACTTTGGATCAACTATGAACAAAAGGTGGGAAAAGGATAGCATACCAAAGAAACAGAAATGCATACACATCTGCGTAGCACAAAGTGACTAAAAAGGAGAAAAGGTTTAGGAAGAGTGACATTAGGAGACAAAACTGAAGGATGAATCATAGCAGCATTAGAAAGGGCTTCAAGGATCATAGAGTTGAGTTGTCCCATCCTGCTCCAACATGGCTCAGGGAAATTCGCGGAAGAGTGGGCAGAAAGATTGTCAGAGCCACATGTTGGGACATTATGCACACAGACATTGCCTCTTACCCATAACTGATGGCTAACCCCACAATGCACGACCCACATTCCCCAACAAGGAGGGTCCCTGCGGAGTGGGGAGGACAGGGAGGAGCTAACGATGGTACTAACATGGTTGTATTCACACCATGTACATAACTAATAAAAAAAGAAAATAAAATGAAAAAAAAAAAAGGAGCCAGGTGTGGTGGCGCACGCCTTTAATCCCAGCACTCGGGAGGCAGGTAGGAGGATCGCTGTGAATTTGAGGCCACACTGAGACTACATACTTAATTCCAGGTCAGCCTGGACCAGAGTGAGACCCTACCTCAAAAAAAAAAAACAACAAAAACAAAACAAAACAAAAAAAAGTGTCACTTGGGCAGGGCATGGTGGCACATGTCTTTAATCCAGGCACTGGGGAGGCAGAGGTAGAATGGTCACTGTGAGTTCCAGGCCACCCTGCGACTTCATAGTGAATTCCATCCAGGTCAGCCTGGGCTAGAGGAAAATCCTAACTTGAAAAAAAAAAAATAGAGGGGGAAGGGAAGGGAAGAAGAAAGGAGGAAGAAGAAGGAGAAGGAGGAAGGCGAGGAGGAAGAGAAGGAGAAGAAAAGTCTCTCCCGACAAATGGACAAGGTCACTCAGTAATGAGGTAGCTTTCACTATTATAAGCTTCTGGAGGTTGAGGTATCCTTGTCTCTAAAGAGCAGGCATAACAGAAGCTAATCGTCCCTTCCTATCTGCCCTCCTATTTAGCTATTTATTTTTGCTAGGTACTGGATTTGGTATCATGTTTAAGTTCTGCTCAGTGAAGTGTGAGTAGAAAGGACCTCTCTTTGCTCATTCCCAATGGCTGGAATTCAGACATGAGGTGAGCCTGAAGTTAGTTCCTATGGATAAGAACAATACTCTGAGTGTAACATGGTAAAAATAAAAAGAATCCAGGGTCCTGACAACTTGACAGGGTTACCAAAGCAACTTGGAATGCATATGAGAGAAAATAAACTTGCTTATATAAGCTATTTTTTTTAATTTTTATTCTTTGAGGTAGGGTTTTGCTCTAGCTTACGCTGACCTGGCATTCACTGGGTAGTGTCAGGGTGGCCTTGAATTCACAGAGATCTGTCTACCTCTGCCTCCTGAGTGCTGGGATTAAAGGCTACACCACCAAGCCCATAACAATACTTTTTTTAAAAGGCAGTCTTATGTAGCCCAGGTTGGCCTTGAACTCCTGATGTAGCTGAGGATGACCTTGAACTGCTGAGCCTCCTGCCTCCACCTCACAAGTGCTGGGGTAACAAGCTATGCCACCATGGCCGGTAGGCTACTTCTTTCTTTTTAAATTTTTAAATTTTTTAAATTTTCTTTTAACAGGGACAGAGGGATTGCTTAGTGGTTAAGGCACTTGCCTGCAAAGCCTGATGACCTGAGTTCGATTCCCCAGCTCCCACATAGGGCCGGATGCACAAAATGGCGCATGCATTTGGAGTTTGTCTGGAGCGGCTGGAGGCCCTGGTATGCTCATTCTCTCTCTCTCCTATCTCTCTCTGCTTGCAAACAAAAATATCTTTAAAAAATAAATACAGGACCGGGTGTGGTGGTGCATGTCTTTAATCCCAGCACTCGGGAGGCAGAAGTATGAGGAACACTGTGAGTTCAAGGCTGCCCTGAGACTATGTAGTGAATTCCAGGTCAGCCTGGGCTAGAGTGAAACCCTACCTCAAAAAAATAAAAAAAATTAAAAAATAAATACATATTACAGCAACTATCACATATTCTAACCCAAAAGGAGTTGTAATGACTACCCACTTCTATTCAAGAGATTTTGCAAGAATTAAACAAAGAGGATAAAATACAAGTTCATTATTTTGGTATTTAAAGACACCTTTCAAGACTAACCCAAGTCCTTGGTTATTAACAATATTCAATACACAAGATTCCTCAGAATCCAATATCCTCCCTGGATCTCTATTTGACAGTGTTCCTTGAAGGCCAACACTCCAACACTGCTCAATAGTGAAGCAGCCCGGGCTCCCCTCAGAGTCTTGACCTTCCTGCCTCTGCCTGCCAAGTGTTGGAGTTATACATGTATGTGTCACTACCACCTGCTCCTGGCTCTGAACACAATTCTTTTAAATAAATCAGTATTTTGTGTGTGTGTGTGTGTGTGTGCACGCCACGCGCGTGCACGTGGGCGCCATGGTGCATCATAGAGGTCAGAGGACAACTTCCGGGTTGGTCCTTGCCTGTCCACCTAATTCGGGGCAGGGTTTCTTGCCCTGCTTGAACATAATTCTTTATGAGTTATGTACACAGGATAGCAATACGTCCCCATATAACTTTATTTGGGAATCTCTGTATTTGTCATCCTTACCATATCTACAATGGATCTTCTCTCCAAATACCTATATGTATTTCAATGAATATTTAGAAAATGCCTACAACACACGGCTTAGAGATAAAATGGTGAATATATGTGCCCACTGCATAAAATGGCCCGTGATCTGATACAAACAACTAGTAAAGAGAGCAAATTTTGTAGACTTAGATTTGGAGAGCCACACATGGGGGTTGGGGGGGGGGTAAATTCACAACTGTCATGTCTCTTTCTGTTCATATACTGTGATATTGAAGAAAATTTACAGGGTGAGGTCTGGTCTACGGTGCTACATGTCAGAACGGGTTTCCTGTGATTGGCATTCACACACTATGTGCACGTACATGTGTGTGTGTGGTCATCCATAGCAAAATTGAGAAAGCATGCTACACAGAAGCTAAGAGGCAGCGGAATCTATTGAACAGAAGGAGCTCCTGGGGCCAGCACGCTTCCCAGCTCTGAGCTTATTAGCTGGCCAACCTCCACCTTCTCCTTGTGTTTCTATTCCCTCAGGCATAAAGTCAGAGTAACGACAGCAATAATTACAGTAGGGAGGACAGCAATGTTAATTGTGTGATACTTGTACCTTCCTCTACATTATTTTTAGAATTAATGTGAGGGTTTTAAAAGGACATTGGGCCAGGTATGGCGGCACACGCCTTTAATCCCATCACTTGGGAGGCAGAGGTAGGAGGATGGCTGTGAGTTCGAGGCCAGCCTGAGACTACATAGTGAATTCCAGGTCAGCCTGGGTTAGAACGAGACCTTACCTTAAAAAGAAATAAGGGCTGGAGAGATGGCTTAGCGGTTAAGCGCTTGCTTGTGAAGCCTGAGGACCCCGGTTCAAGGCTCGATTCCCCAGGACCCACGTTAGCCAGATGCACAAGGGGGTGCATGTGTCTGGGGTTCATTTGCAATGGCTGGAGGCCCTGGCGCACCCATTCTCTCTCTCTATCTGCCTCTTTCTCTCTCTGTCAGCTCTCAAATAAAAAAAAAATAAACGTACATTGGGTAAATGCTCAAATAAATGTTAGCTAAGAGTATTAAGACTATTATAATAATACGAACTGATGATAGGCCCATTTGTGGCAACAGTAAAGTGAGTGCTTTTTATTTTTTAAATATTTTATTTTATTAATTATGTAGAGAGAATGGGCATATGTGCCAGGGCCTCCAGCCACTGCAAATGAACTCCAGATGCATGTTCCACCTTGTGTACCTGGCTTACGTGGATCCTGGGGATTCAAACCTGGGTCCTTATACTTTGCGGGTAAGCACCTTAACTGTTAAGCCATCTCTCCAGCCTGGGAATGCTTCTTAAAATTTTAAAAATATTTTATTTATTTATTTATTAATTGCGAGAGAGAGGCAGACAGAGAGAGAGAGAATGGGAATGCCAGGATCTTTAGCCACTGTAAATAAACTCTAGACTCATGTGCCACCTTGTACATCTGGCTTACGTGGGTACTGGGAAATTGAACCTGGGTCCTTAGGCTTCGCAGGCATATGCCTTAACCACTGAGCCATCTCTCCAGCCCCCTTTTAAATTTTATTTATTCATATTAATGTACAGTTAACAAATAATGTATATATTTACAATGTGCAAGATGATGTTTTGATATATGTATTCACTGCGAAATTGCTAAGTAAAATGAATTAACATTCAACTCCCATACTTATTTTGGTTAGAACATTTGTAATTTCTTAGCAATTTTCACATGTACGATATAGTAACTATAGTCATTCTGATGTACAATGGATGTCTGTAACACCTTCACATCCTGGGTAATAGAAACTTGTACCAAATAGTCTCCCTATTGCACCTCTAGCCCCTGGCAACTACTACTCATGCTCTGCGTCTATGAGATGAGTTCACCTTTTTCACAGCCTACACCTAAGTGAGATCATGCAATATTTGTCTTTCTGTCCCTGGCTTTTCTCATTTAGCAGAATGTTCTCCGAGCTCATGTGCTCTGTTACACATGACAGAATTTCTTTCTTTTTAAAAACTGAATAACATGTCACTGGCTCTGCTACTTAAAAAAAAAAAATCCATTTGCCCATTTATGGAGAATTAGGTTGCTTCAATGTCGTGGGTACTGCCTGAAGCACAGTGAACACAGGGGTGGAAATGTGGCTGCCATGGGCTGATTTCACATCCTTGGGACACATACAAGTGGGATTTCTGGGCCCAGGGTGTCAAGAATTTGTGCCATATGGCCAAATAGCATTTAAAAATATTAGTTATTTTTATACTTGCTACTCATTAGTGATTTTTTTTCATATTAAAATCTATTATGGAAGTTGTCAATAACAAATATTTTTAAAAACGTCAACATGAAGGGGGCTGGAGAGATGGCTTACTGTTTAAGGTGCTTGCCTGTCTGTGAAGCCTGGGGACCCAGGACCCACTCCCCAGTACTTCTGTAAGCCAGATGCACAAGGTGGGGCATGCCTGCAGTGGCTAGAGGCTCTGCCATGCCCATTCTCTCTCTCTCTCTCTTCCTCTCTCAAATAGATAAATAAAATATGTTTTTAAAAAAATCAACATAGTGGCACACACCTTTAATTCCAGCACTTGGGAGGCAGAGGTAGGAGGATCACCACAAGTTCGAAGTCACCCTGAGACTACATAGTAAATTCCAGGCCAGCCTGGGCTAGAGTGAGACCCTACCTCAAAAAAAAAAAAAAAAAAAAGATACCTAAATTTCTGTATGCTGACTGAAAAAAAAAGTAAATATAATCAACTTAACGTGAAGAAGGGGAAGTTGGCAACATGTAGTAAAGGCCTAAATATTTACAAACATGCCTCAACAATTTCATTTTTAAGTATTAATCCTAAATAATAGATGTGTACCATGTCGGTTATGAGGATGTCTACTGTAGGTTGTAAAATTATTAATACAAGAAAAGAAGGGGGCTGGAGAAAAATGCTTAGTGGTTGAAGTGCTTGCCTGCGAAGCCTAAGAACTCATGTTCGAATCTCCAGGTCCCAAGTAGCAATGTTGCACATGCACATAAGGGGGCATTCTTTCTAAGTGGCTGAAGGCCCTAGCATGCCCATTCTCTCTCTGTCTCTCTCTCTCAAAAATTAAAAAAAAAAGGGAGGAAGACTTCAAAAGGGGCCAGTTCAATAATAAATCATGGAAGTTAATATAATATAGAATGTTATGCATCTTTTTATTTTATTTTTTGGTTTTTTTGAAGTAGGGTCTCACTCTAGCACAGGCTGACCTGGAATTCACTATGTTAGTCTCAGGCTGGCCTCAAACTCACACCTGGCCCATATGGAAGATTAAGTGGAAAAATACATTAAGTGCAATATGATCTTGTTTTGGTTTTAAAATGATTAGTGATGATTATGGGGGGGGGTGTATGTATGTATGTATATATAGGAACCAAAAGTGGCTCCTAGGTTATATACCAAGAAATTAATAATAATGGTTAGTTTGGGGTGGTTCATTTATGGGTATTATTTATTATGTTTGCATTTTAAGTTTTCCCACATGATTCTAGAATACTTTTGCAATAAGGAAAAAAGTTATTAACAAGAAACAAACAATGTACAGTGAATCAAAATCTTGAAAACATAAAGCTGTTCTCTGGCAAAAAGAAAAGGAAAAAAAGAATCCTTTTAGCTTGTTTACAAAGTAAAAGATCCAATACACAGATGTGCTCACTAGCTTTCCGGACACTCCCTGAATTCACATGTGTTTTTCCACAAGCTTATGTGAAACTTGGAAAATCAATTGGCTACCAACACACACACACACACCCCAAACAAAATAAAGCAAAACTGAGAAATCATAAGATACAGAGGGAAATTTTCTTCCAATTATTCCTTTCCTTAAGCAGAACTGAATTAAACCTTCCCTGACAACCTCAATAAGCCTTAAAAGTGATTTAAATTCTTCACCAAGGAAGAGTTCTGGGAATTCACATAACACAATGTCCTGTCTGTCTGAAAGGTCTTCAGCAATATTTTATTAGGCAGCAGTTTGGCTTCAGTTGAGTAGGCCAGAATAATTGTACAATGTATTTTCCAAATGTTTTATTAACTGTGGTCAGACCTAACCATCTACCCTGACCATTTTTAGTATCAGTTATTACGAGTGAAATACCTTCTAGTCACTATATACTTTTTCTAACCTCTTCACTGAATAAACCTTCCCAGGAGAGATGAGGCCCCTCTAAAATTTATTTTCACTAATAATCTATAGGAAAACAAAATAGGGCTGGAGAGATGGCTTACTGGTTAAGGCACTAGCCTGCAAAGCCAAAGGACTCAGGTTCAATTCCTCAGGACCCACATAAGCCGGAGGCACAAGGATGGCCCATGCATCTGGAGTTTGTTTGTGGTGGCTAGAAGCCCTGGCACATATATAAAGAAAAAATAAAAATAAATAAAAAGACAAAAAAAGCCGGGTGTGGTGGCCCACAACTTTAATCCCAGCACTGAGGAGGCAGAGGTAGGAGGATAGCTATGAGTTTGAGGTCACCCTGAGACTACATAGTGAATTCTAGGTCAGCCTGAGCTAGAGTAGACCCTACCTTGAAAAAAAAAAGACAAAACAGTGAAAGAAATTTCTCATGATAAGCAGATTTCTTTGGCTCCAATACACCAGAATCTAAGAAATTCATATGCCAAAATTAACATGTCTTCAACTGCTCCCCATCTCTGGATATTTTAAGCCTAATGACTTAATTCATCATATTCTTCACAGAATGTACAATATCCCCCCCCCCAAAAAAAAAGATATGGAGAGATGGCTTAGTGGTTAAAGTGTTCGCCTACGAAGCCAAAGTCCCAGGGTCGATTCCCCAGTACCCACAAAAGCCAGCTGCACATGGTGATGCATGCATCTGGAATTCATCTGCAGTGCCTGGAGGCCCTGGCGTACCCAGTTTCTTTCTCTCTCTTTCTCAAATAAATAAATAAATAGAAATAACAGTTTCTTGACTTCCTTCCTATTTCTATCACGGCACCCAGGCACTGGCCACAGCATTAATTATCACTTATCAATCCTGACATGAGACACCTGAGTTCAGGTTCTCAGTAGTCCCTGCTGGGGGTTATTTTCATAAGCTCTTAATTGTCTCCCCATCTCTAATCTACTATCTCTTGAATCCAAATAGCACCAGGCGGCCAGCCAGCCAAAATTCCACTTTAATCACATTGCAACTCAGTTTAAGAATCCTAGATTGAATTTTATCCTTTGAGTGGGGGAAAACCCACCCTATAATGTCATTCAAAAGCCCCTTTCTAATATTATCTTCTGCTTCTGTTCAATACGAGCTCCCTGCAATCACGCTGATCTCATACTAACTCTATTACTGTCTTGCTCAAGCTGTCCTCCCACCTCTTTCTTGTCAATGCAAATGCATCCTTCCAGCCTGCTCAAATGAAACGCTAATGCGTTTTTCAGTAACCAGCAAGGCTGTAAGTAAACTCCTTTCCTTCAGAATTTCAACACCACTCACATACTGCCTGACCCATTGACTGAGTAGTAAGTCGTATGTCTCCTACTGTTCAGCAATTATACATCGATGACCAATTTCATTAACTAGACGTAATTCCCTTGCAGACCCTTGTGAATGCTGTGCTGCTCACAGTCCTTGACAGAGCTCGAAATCTGGTAAAAGCTTACGTGGTATTTGGTGAGCAATGAGTCAATCCGCATGTTTAGTTTTTGTATAAAGCCAGGCTGTGTGTGCTGGCTGTGTAATTTTTTTTTTTTTTTTTGGTACAAAAAAAAAAAAAAAAGAGTATTAGCCGGGTGTGGTAGCACACACCTTTAATCTGGGAGGCAGAAGTAGGAAGATCAAGGTGAGTTCAAAGCCACCCTGAGACTAGAGTGAATTCCAGGTTAGCTTGGCCTAGAGCAAAACCCTACCATGGAGACAAAAAAAAAGAGTATTATTTTGCTCAGGGATCCCTGAGACCATGCCTGGGGTCTGTTGATACCTTGGGACTCTGCATTTGGTTGTGCTCATGGTAAGACACTGCAGTGAAGGGCTACAAAACGGACTCAGCACACAGTTACTACAGCGTCAAATCGTGACATGTGCCGTCTACCAAGGAAACTTGTTACAGACCCCGTGTCCAGGGTTTGATTAAGGTGGACTTAACTTTCTGCTTAGCACAACCAAAATTACAGACACTCCAGAGGCCTGAACCACAGGATTATACAGTTTAGGTACCGCGATACACTCTTGTCTTTCAGGTGAGTCTAGAACCATTTACCATTCAGGATCCCAGACACTAGCCAAACGCAACCTTGGAACCAGGCCTTTTTAAGGACAGCAGTCTTGGGCCGGTTTGTTAGCTCTTTTACATGTAGTTTATTTCATATTTTTATGAGAGAAATGTTAGTGCTCTTTCTGATGTATAAGGTTTCCCCAGAGTGAGTTTTGTTTTGTTTTTGGTTTTTGAGGTAGGGCATCTCTTTAGTCCAGGCTGGCCTGTAATTCACCATATAGTCTCAGGGTAGCCTCGAACCCAAGGCGATCCTCCTACCTCTGCCTCTCTAGTGCTGGGATTAAAGGTGTGCGCTACCACACCTGGCTCTTACAGTGATTTATTATTATTATTATTATTTTTTTTTTGGTTTTTCGAGGTAGGGTCTCACTCTAGCCCAGGCTGACCTGGAATTTACTATGGAGTCTCAGGGTGGCCTCGAACTCACAGTGATCCTCCTACCTCTGCCTCCCGAGTGCTGGGATTAAAGGCGTGCGCCACCACGCCCGGCTCCTACAGTGATTTTTAAAAGAAATTAAAATCTAGCATTTAGAGATGCACTGCAATTTTGAAGTAATTTACTTCCTCTTGGTATTTCATATTTCCTTTTTTTTCCTTGTAAAGTTTTTTAAAAATTACTTTTATTTATTTTCAAGCAGAGACAGACATAGAGGGACATTGGGGGAAGTGGGGAAGAACGGGCGCGCCAGGTCCTCCAGCCACTGCAAACAAACTCCAGATGCATGTGCCACTTTATGCATCTGGTTTTGCATGGGTACTGCGGCACTGAACCCCAGTCATTTGTAGGCAAGCACCTAAACCACTGAGCGACCTAACTGCTGAGCTATCTCTCCAGCGGCCCCCCCTTTTATTTTTTGAGGTGGGGTCTCACTCTAGCCCAGGTTGCCCTGGAACTTACTTTTGTTTTAGTTTTTAGACAGGGTCTCACATAGCCCAGGCTAGCCTTGAACTTTTGATCCTCCTTGCCTCCAGTCTTCTGAATGATGGAATTACAGGCGTGTACCATCAGGCCTGGCTTAAACCAAACATTTTTGTGTTTGTCAGAATAATGGAACTAATACAACATCAAAAGCAAATGCACCTCCTTCAACAAGTGCTGGTTTCTCCTAAAATGTCAACTGCATGACGAAGTCCTGGCCCCCGCCTCAGATACACTGTCCCACCAGATCCTCAAGACAGCCAGTGACTGCTTCAAATGTAGAGATTTTAGCTTTGAAATCCCAAGCAAACCCACCCAGGGTTACCACAATGGAACTGGGATTTAAGCTTAGATCTGCCCCATTCTCAACCCTTTATGTTAACTCTCTACCCAACTTCAAAAGCACATGCTCCTTATTACAAATCACTGCCCTCCAATCATACTTCTTTTTTTTTGGTTTGGCTTATTTATTTTGATAAAGCCAGATTTCAGCTGGAAGAGAAAGGGTATGGTTAACAGAGGAAACGAGTTGTTCAAATCTTGCAGAGCACACATCAAATAATACCCCTTGTGCCTTAAAACTACAGGGAGCTGTCTAGTCAGAAACTCAACACAGCACACACTTCGTTCTTTCCTTTCTCTGGCACCACCCTGTTTGAAATTAGATCTATTTCAGAATCTTGCCTTATCAGCTGGAGGGAGAGGGATTGGAAATGTATGCGTCCGGAGATTTTTCAATGTATTTACCCATCAAAACCATGGTCTTGCTTTGAGAATTAGGAACTGGATGTTTAAAAGGCCCAGTGAACATGTTTACAGACGGCTTTTGATGACAAAGTAACAGAGTCCAGTGATAAGCAAGTCACATCTACAAGCTTGGAGAGAAAGGTAGATCCAGGTTCTGACCACCAGGTGTCACCACTGGGCCAGGAGCCCACGCATGTCAGTTTCAACTACCTCACTTTCAGGACCGATTTAAGCTTTCCAGTATTAAGAGCTGCTAACAGCATTTTTTTTTTTTTTGCACCATTCATTGCTCTCGTATAAAACTGTTAAACGACCACAGTACAACTAGCTGAATGCCTACATATTTGCCATCAGTTTAACATTAAAAGTTATCCTCGGGCTGGAGAGATGGCTTAGTGGTTAAGGCATTTGTGTGCAAAGACGAAGGATCCAGGTTCGATTCCTCAGGACCCACATAAGCCAGATGCTTAAGGTGGCACAGGCATCTGGAGTTCATCTGCAGGGGCTGAAGGTCCTGGAGTGCCCATTCCCTCTGCCCTCAACTAAATAAATATAAATAAAATATTTAAAAAGACAGAGGCTTCTACATATGTTTAAAAAATAAATCCTCAGCCTGGCACGATGGTGCACGGCTTTAATCGAAGCACTTGGGAGATAAAGGTAGGAAGATCACCTTGAGTTCAAGGCCACCCTGTGACTACATAGTGAATTCCAGGTCAGCCTGGACTAGAGGAAGACCCTACCTCGAAAAACAAAAACAAAAACAAAAAACCTATCTTCAGTGAAGTGCTTTTTAATTTTGAGAATCAATAGTGCTTCATACATCCACTAGTTTAGTCAATTAGACATGCTCTGGCTTCCATAGGCTGCCTGGTTGACACAGTGGATAATTTTCTGGACCCAACAGTGATTTGAAAAAAAGGATATATTTAGATTAAAAATTAAGCCTATGAGGCTGGGCGTGGTGGTCCACACTTTTAATGCCAGCACCTGGGAAGCTGAGGTAGGAGGATCACCATCAGTTCAAGGCCACCATGAAACTAAAGAGTGTGAATTCCAGGACAACCTGGGCTAGAGTGAGACCCTACCTCAAAAAACCAAGGGCTGGAGAGATGGATTAGCGGTTAAGGCACTTGCCCCCAAAGCTAAAGAACCAAGGTTCAATTCCCCAGGACCCACACAAGTCAGATGCACAAGGTGGTGCATGGTCTGGAGTTCGTTTGCAGTGGCTGGAGGCCCTGGCACGCCCATTCTCTATCTGCCCCCCCCCCCCCCGCCAAATAAATAAAATATTTAAAAAATAAGCCTATGGCCAATGTATGCAGTCGAAATAAACATTAACTAATAAGCTTCCTTGACTTCAAGAACTTACAAGTTCAATTGATAACGGCTTTAAGCTTTCTATTTTCGTGTGAAGAAAAAAAACACCTAATGCCAATGTGTGAATAGCCCTTAAATTACTCCAAGAACCCTGACACGCCTGGCTGCATTCTGCAACCTGCTAAGGACTTTCCCAGAGTGCCCAAGGGCTCATTTCAAAATGAGGTCAGGACCTGGGCTCTCCTTCTAAGTCCTCCACTCTTGAGACCCACTAGTGGCCACTTGAAGAGGGGATAATTCTGGGTATCGGCGCGTAACTGGAGACGCAGCCCTACGATGAGGCATAGACCGCTGCTTCGTCTGCCAGGAACCCCGACTCACGTCAAGCCCCACCAAGCCCATGTCAGCCCCATGCTGGGCGCCCGAGTCCCCAAGGTGTCACCCAGAGGGCAGGAGTTCTGTCACCCCATAGGCAGTTTGCACAGCAAGCGCATTTGAAACTGAAGGCAGTTTTTTTTCTTTCTTCCAATTTAACAGCTTAAGTTTCGCTTTGTATTTTGCAAGTATGGGGATATCTGAACAGAGGCCAGAAGCATCCCTGTTCCTCTGATGCCATTCCTAGAGAATTGGGAAGGGGGGGGGGGGAAGACACGGGGAACCTTCTGGAGTGGGTCATGCCAGCCCAGATGAGCCATGGCGAAGCACTTTGGGCCGATCGGTAGGTTTTTCTGAGTGATTGATTGCATCCCTGGAGGACGGTGGGTGACAGCCCGGCCAGGAGCTAAGGACCGGGATGCTGGCCGCGCGCGCGCGCAGCGGCGTTACCTGGAGGACTCGGCGGTGAAGCTGCCGCCGTCCAGCAGCCGCATCTTGCAGAAGAGCACCCCGTTGACGAAGGGCACGGAGGAGAGCTCGTCGAGCTCGAAGTCCACCTTGAACTTGAACTTCTTCTTCTTCATCATCGTGAGCAGGGCCAGACGCCGGCGGGCGGGCTGCGCGGGGAGGAGACGCCGCCGCCGCCACCGCCGCCGCCGCTTCAGCTCGGCCGAGCCCCGGGTCCGCCCAGCCCCATGGCCGGGTGCACGAGCAGCGCGCGGAGGCGCGGCCGGGGGGCGCCGCGGGCCGACCGGAGCCGGGGCCGGAGCCGGGGCCACCGCAGCCGCCGCCGCCTGTCGCGACAGCCCGGGCCGGACTACGGCGGCGGCGGCAGCGGCGCGGACCCCGGCCGCCCGCGGGGAGCGGTCACGCTGCAGCTCGCCCGGGGGAGTGGGCGTCCTTCTCGGTGCCTGCAGCCGCCGCCGCCGCTCGTCCGAGGAAGAGAGAGAGAGAGAGAGGCAGCGAGACGCGAAGCTCACGGAACCGCCGCCGCCGCCGCCGGGCCCGGGGCGCCCCTAGCGGCCGAAGCCGGCAGCGCAGCGCAGCGCGGAAGCGGGAGGCGGGCGCAGGGCGGGGAAATTCGAGGCGGGCGGGCGGGGAAATTCGAGGCGGGCGGGCGCGGCGCTGGGGAAACTAACCCGCGGCTGCAGCGGGGCAGCGAGCGTGCCACGCCTCTCTGGGGGTTAAAAGAAGACAAAAACCCAGCCAGAAAAGCTTCCTTCTGCAGCTTCCTCTGCGCCTTTCCTTTGGGGATGGTGGGGGTTGCACCAGACGCTTTCTCTTCATCCCCCCCCCCCCCGCCTTCTTAAGTGATTGCTTTCTTTCCCTCGGTGTTGCAGACTCCTAGATGAACCTAGGACGTTCTTTGCCTCAAACTGAAAAAAAGAAAGAAAGAAGAAAAAAGAGGAAAGAAGGAAAAGAAAAGAAAGAAAAGAGAAAAGAAAGACAAACATTTCCTCCCCCCCCCCCCACACCGTTTTTCGAGTCAGATTCTTGCTCTAGTCCAGGCTGACCTGGAATTCACTATGCAGTCTCAGGGTGGCCTCGAACTCACAGCGATCCACCTTCTGCCTCTGTTGGGATTAAAGGCGTGCACCACCACGCCGGCTAGAACATTTTTTTTTTTTAAAGGACTCTCAGTTTATTCACGAGCCTTCGAAGATTAAAGGAAGGGGAAGTGGGGAGAAAAAGAAAGAGATTAAAATGTGTCCGTGGGCCTACCAAGTGCCCAAGGCTCTGACGGATACAGGCATTTCATTTCCCCTGTTGATGCCTAATTCCCGTCGCTCAAGAGCAAAAAGAGCTGAGGAGTTAAAATTATACCTTCCCTTTTAAAATTTGTCCATACTGTGAACCATAATATCTAAAATCTGATTCTACAGGCAAGCTTTAAAAAAGTTCTGGTCATGGTGGCGCACGCCTTGAATCCCAGCACTCCGGAGGCAGAGGTAGGAAGATCCCTCTGAGACTGAGGCCAGTCTGACTACATAGTGAATTCCAAGTCAGCCTGGGCTGGAGTGAGACCCTACCTCGGAAAAACAGAACAACACAAAAAAGACTCTCTGTGAATTCACTCATTTATTCATTCATATTTTTAAAATTTATTTACTTATTTATTTGAGTGAGGGAGATAGAGAATGGGCATGCCAGGGCCTCTAGCCACTGCAAACGAGCTCCAGATGCATGTGCCACCATGTGCATCTGGCTTAGTGGGTTCTGGGGAATCAAGCCTGGGTCCTTAGGCTTCCCAGGCAAGTGCCTTAACCTCCAAGCCATCTTTCCAGCCCTCATTTATATTTTTAGTTGCCTAAACTGCCAGTCATTGATTGGACCCAATGAAAAACAATGCTGTCCTGTAAGAACAATTGTACAGTTTAATGAGGGAGACAGGTTTAGATCTATTATTAAGACAAAACCAGGCTGGAGAAAGGGCTTAGCAATTAAGGGTCTTGACTACAAAGCCTAAGGGCCTAGTTTTGATTCCCAAGTACCCACTTAAAGCCAGATACACAAGGTGGTACATGCTTCTGGAGTCTGTTTGCAGTGGCTAGAGGCCTTGGCATGCCCATTCTCTCTTCCCCTCTCAAACAAGTAAATAAAATATTTTTTAACATTTTATTTATCTATGTTATTTGAGGCAGAGAGAGAGAGAGAGAGAGAGAGTGAGAATGGGCATGCCAGGGACTCCAGCCACTGCAAACAAACCCCAGATGCATGTGTCACCATGTGGGTATGGCATATGCGGGACCTGGAGACTCGAACCTGGGTCCTTAGGCTTCACAGGCATATGCCTTAACCGCTAAGCCATCTCTCCATCCCAAATAAAATATTTTTAAAAAGGCAAAACCTAGCACAAAGAAAAAAAAAAAGTAAAATCAAAACCTAGCTCCAAACTAAGTAGAGTGATAAATTGAAATTAACCAGTTTTCTGAATTTTAAAGAATGTATGGGAAAGCTCAGAACATGGTGGCGCATGCCTTTAATCCCAGCACTTGGAAGGCTGAGGTGGAAGGATCACCATGAGTTCTAGGCCACCCTGAGACTACAAAGTACATTCCAGGTCAACCTGGCTAGAATGAGACCATTCCTCGGAAAAAAAAAAAAAAAAAGAAAGAAAGAAAGAAAGAAGAAGAATGGATAAGAGTTGGGACAAAGTCAGGGAAGGTGAGCTCAAGAGGTGGCTCAGTGGTTAAAGGCACTTGCTTGCAAAGCCTGCTGGCCCAGGTCCAATTCCCCAGTACCCACATAAAGCCAGATGCACAGTGAGACATGCATCTAGAGTTTGTTTGCAGCAGCAAGAGGATCTGACAAACTCATCCTCTCAGCTTGCAAATAAATTTTTAAAAATATTTTTAAAGTAGGAAGAGGTGTTCCAGGTGAAAGAAATAGGAGAGATGAAGACCGCTGGGCAGCACTGAACGTGTGTGTGTTGGGGGGTAGTGGGGATTTTGGTAGTGCATGAAGCTTGTTGCCATAGACGACAAGGGAAAAAGAGTTCATGGACTTGCAGGTTTATAGCTGGGATAACTCGGTTGGACTGAACCTTGGAAGGAGGTTGGCAATAGAGGTAAGTCTTTATCTGAACCGTTCGCAGGGAGAGAGGGGCAGCCTTAGCTCTTGTGAAAGATTAAGATTGAAAATATACATCTGGGAATTGTGGTATCCACTGATGGCTGAAGTTCAAAGGCGAGCGAGCTGCCCTGAACACTTAATGGGTAGACTGAGGAGGAAGACTTCCAAGAACAAGCAACCAGAGAAAGAGGAAATCAAGAGATGGCCTGAAAGCCGAGAGAGTTTAAACCATGTAACATTCTTTTTTTTTTTAATATTTTTTTAAATTTATTTATTTGAGAGCGACAGACAGAGAGAAAGAGGCAGATAGAGAGCGAGAGAAAGAATGGGCACACCAGGGCTTCCAGCCACTGCAAACGGAACTCCAGATGCGTGCGCCCCCTTGTGCATCTGGCTAACATGGGTCCTGGGGAATCGAGTCTCGAACCGGGGTCCTTAGGCTTCACAGGCAAGCACTTAACCGCTAAGCCATCTCTTCAGCCCTCCATGTAACATTCTTAGTTATTAAGATCTTCTGGGGTGCTAGCCTGGGAACTACATCCAAGTGAATGCACTGTGACTTACAAATGAATGGAAGAAAACAGATAAGCCAATGGTTGGAGAAAGATCAAGAAAGTGCTGTCCTGGAGGATTTGGGCTGAAAAGAATGTATGGGGCTGGGAAGATGGTTCAGCAGTTAAGGGCACTTGCTTGCAAAGCTTACTGGACCAGGTTCAACTCTCCAGCCAGTCACATAAGCCAGGCACATCAAGTGGCACAAGCGTCTAGTGTTTGTATACAACAGCAAAAACCCCTCTCCCCCGTACTGCAAATAAATAAAAGTACTTTAAGAAGCAAGCAAAGGGGCTGGAAAAATGGCTTAGCGGTTAAGGCCTTTGCCTGCGAAAGCCAAAGGACCTAGGTTCGATTCCCCAGGACCCACGTAAGCCAGATGCACAAGGGGCACATGCATCTGCAGTTCGTTTGCAGTGGTTAGAGGTCCTGGCCTGCCCATTCTCTCTTTTGTCACTCTGTCTCTCCCTCTTTCTCTGATTGCAAATAAATAAATAAAATTAAAAAAAACTAAAACAAGTAAATAAATAAATAAATGAAAAATAAATTAAAAATAAAAGCAAACAAAGAAGCTATGGGATCGAAAGATGTGGTAGGTCATAATATTAATAACAATTATAATAATATTAGCAATAAACCAGGCATGGTGGTGCACGCTTTTAATCCCAGCACTGGGGAGGCAGAAGTAGGAGGATCACCATGAGTTTGAGGTCACCCTGAGACTACATAGTGAATTCCAGGTCAGCCTAGTCTACAGCAAGACCCTTACCTCAAAAAAAGAAAATAATATTAGCAGTAGACTATTCCATAAAAATATTGGCAAAATGAGATTCGCATGGTTTAGGACATGAGTGGAAGGCAGTAATGAGGGATGGATGACGAGTTTTCCTGATTTTTGTCGGCACATGAAAAAAGAAAATATTGGGCTGGAGAGATGGCTTAGCAGTTAAGGCACTTGCCTGCAAAGTCAAAGGACCTCAGTTCGATGCCCCAGGACCCACGTAAGCCAGATACACAAGGTGGTGCATGTGTCTGGAGTTTATTTGCAGTGGCTGGAGACCTGGTGCGCCCATTCTCTCTCTCTCTTTCTCTCTCTCTCTCTCGCTCTCGCTCTCCCTCTGCCTCTTTCTTTCTCTCAAATAAATAAATAAATAAAATATTTTAAAAAAGAAAATATTAACTAGAGGAGGATGCAAGCCTTTTCAATAACATCGGGGGCTGTTTAGTATTTATTGAGTTCCCATTATGTGCCAAGCACCTTAATAGACCCTTTAGATCTGAGATGGAGTCCGTGTTCTAGATCTTACATCATTTTGGAGGGCGTAAATAGATAAATAAACAGGTCGTTGTGACACGATGCAGCGCCGAGCGCTGTGATGGCGAGCCGGGACTGTTCTGGGAGAAGATAACACCATCTAACCAAATTAAGTGGGTTTATGGAAGGCTTTGTGGGCTTAGTGACATTGAAGCAGAAGCCTGAAAGATGGCAGCGGGGGGTGGGGAGCTGTTTCCACCCTTCTGTGCATGTACAGAGAGGCTCAGAGGAAGAGGGACCTGAAGGGGGAACTGAAATTAGTTCTGTCTGTCTGCAATTTAGAGTGGGGGTGTCGGTGGAAGCCGCTGATATTTTACAAGCGGAGGAATGATATATTGAGACTTGCATTAGACAAAGACCTCCGTCTGTAGTAAAACTGGAATAGAGTAGGCAGCTTGTGGCTCATTTTCAGACTGGCAGTTTGATTATTAAACATCTGGCATGAGTCAGGGTCAAGGCAGGAAGCAGTCGTCATACTCAAAAGTGTCGAGGAGGAAAAGTTTAACGAACAGACTCTGTACAGAGCAGAGGGCGGAGAGACAAGGAGAAATAATCCTGATCTCTCTCTCTCTCTCCTACTTTCTGATCTCCTGTGTCCTGTGATCCCAGACCAGCCAAAGCCAAAGGGCAAAAGAGCTTGGAAAATGCAGTTTATAGAGGACGGTCGGTCCCATGGGACACAGAAGGGGTTGAGGACCGAAAGCTGATTCAGCCAGGGCTCCCTGCTGGGATCCTAAATCATTGTAGATATTTTTGAAAAACAAAGCGATTTCTTCCAGCATTTCCGTGCTTATGAAGTCGTTGGAAGGGCTTGAGGAATGGAAATATGCAGGATGTTGGACTCAGTAACAGTTGTGGGCTGAAGAAATAGCTTAACGATTAAGGCACTAGCCTGTGAAAGCTAAGGACCCAGGTTCAATTCCCCAGGACCCACGTAAATCAGATGCACAAAGTGGAGCATGCTTCCGGAGTTTGTTTGCAAGTGGCTAAGGCCCTGATGAGCCCATTCTCCCTCTCTTCCTCTCTCTCCCTCTCAAATAATTTTTTAAAATATTTTATTTATTTATTTGACGAGGGGGGGGGGCGGGGAGTAAGAAGCAGATAAAGAATGGGCATGCAGGGCCTCTAGCCACTGCAAAGGAACTCCAGACGCATGAGCCACCTTGTGCATCTGGCTTATGTGGGACTGGGGAACAAACCACTAAGCCATCTCTCCAGCCCTCAAATAATTTTTTTTTAATTTATTTATTTATTTGCAAGCAGAGAGAGAGAGAAGAGAGACAGAGAGAGAATGGACACACTAGGGCTTCCAGCCACTGTAAACAAACTCCAGATGCGTGCGCCCCCTTGTGCATCTGGCTAACGTGGGTCTTGGGGAGTCGAGCCTTGAACGGGGTCCTTAGGCTTCACAGGCAAGCGCTTAACCACAAAGCCACCTCTCCAGCCCTCAAATAATTTTTTAAGAAAATTTTAAAAATTAAAAATTAGAAACCGGCATGGTGGCACACATCTTTCATCCCAGCACTTGGGAGGCAGAGGTAGGAGGATCACCGCAAGTTCGAGGCTACCCTGAGACTACTTAGTGAATTCCAGGTCAGCCTGGGCTAGAGCAAGACCCTACCTTGAAAAACAAAGAGTAGTAATAATAATAATAATAATAATACAGCACTTGTGCTAAACCCTACTGGTATGGTCATCCTTGACTTCCTGACATCTGTTTACATTTCCCAATGCACTTCCGGCAGGTAGGCCCATGTGATTGTTCTAGCCAATTACATATGAGAAGAAGTGACGCGCCACTTCCCGGAGGAGATAGTGAGGAGCTTTTTAGCAGTTTTCTGGACTCTCAATTCCCACCCGTGATAGTCATGAGGAGACCTTGGCTTAAGATGTTGTAGCCACACGGCTGGAGAGATGACTCAGCAGTTAAGGAACTTGCCTGCAAAGCCTAATGACCTGGGTTTGATTCTCCAGTACCCACATAAAGCCAGATGCACGAAGTGGCACATGCATCTGGAGTTTGTTTGCAGCAGATGGAGGCCCCTGGTGCACCCATTCTCTCTATCTGTCCTTGCAAATAAATTAATTAATTAAAATAGTTTAAAAGAAGATGTAGAAGGGCTAGAGAGATGGCTTAGCAGTTAAGGCGCATGCCTGCGAAGCCTAAGGACCTTGGTTCGATTCTCCAAGTCCCACATAAGCCAGATGCACATGGTGGTACATGTGTCTGGAGTTCATTTGCAGTGGCTTAGAGGCCCTGGCGTGCCCATTCTCACACACACACACTCTCTCTCCTCTCTGTCTTTAATAAATAAATTAATGAACAATTTTAAAAAATCTTAAAAAAAAGATGTAGAGGCCGGGCGTGGTGGCGCACGCCTTTAATCCCAGCACTCAGGAGGCAGAGGTAAGAGGATTGCCATGAGTTTGAAGCCACCCTGAGACTACATTGTGAATTCCAGGTCAGCCTGAGCTAAAGTGAGACCTTACCTCACAAAATCAAAAATAAATAAATAAATAAATCTGGAAACCAATGGTAAGTATCCTAGTCCATTTTCTGTTGAAGTAAGCACAATGCTACAGACTGGCCAGTTGTAGAGGTTTATTTTGGCTCATGGTTCTGGTCCAAGGTCGAATGACTGCATCTAATAATGGCCTTCTTACTGACATAGTGCCAAAGTAGTGCAGTGTATCACAAGGAGAGAGCCAGGGGATTTGAAAGAGACCTAGCCAAACTGGCTTTTAGAGCAGACTCACTTTCTAGATAGCTTGTTAACCCATTCATCCATTAGTCACATGAATCAATCAATCCATTCATGAGAGTAGTACTCTAATCACTTCTTGAAGATCCCACCTCTTAATATTTCATGACAAAGATTTCAATACAAGTTTCAGAGGGTCAGATCATGTTCGAATCATAGCACAAACTATGTAATGAGTTGCCTGCAACAAGATACTACAACAACGAGATAAACTCACACAGAAATTAGCAGGTATTGAGAGACATGAGTGAAAAAGAAATATAGAGAGTATGGAAACATGAAGCCTCAAGGTATTGGAAAAAATGACTGTTCATAATTCAAAGAATAGGAAATAAAATTGAAAAAGCTTTTGAGCAGCTAGAGCCCATTAAGACTCATAATAGTCTTTAAGTAGCCTCCTTAAATGATAGAAAGAGTCATAGGAAGGGCTGAAGAGATGGCTTGGCAGTTAAGAAAGAGTCATAGGAATGAAGAAATAAATAAATAAATCAGGATTTAGAATCACCTGTGGGAAACTTTAGTGTTACTGGCATATGGAATTGATGGAAAACAGATTAAGCAGAAGTCTTTCAGTTTTTAAGAGCTTGTACTGCTAAGGAAATTATAAATCTATTTTATTGTTGATTTTAAATTTATTTATGTGTGTGCGTGTGAGCACACGTGTATGGTTGTGTATGTGCGCACATATAGGCATGCCAGGGTCTCTTACTGCTGCAAACAAATACCTGTTTGGCTTTATGTGGGTGGCTGAGGAATTGAACACAGATTGGCAGGCTTTGCAAGCAAGAACCTTTAACCACTGAGCAATCTCCCCAGCCCCTTGTTTTTTTCAAAGTTATTTATTTTTATTTGAGACAGACAGACAAAGAGAGAGAGAAAGAGACAAAGAGAATGGGTATGCCAGGGCCTCCAGCCACTGCAAATGAACTCCAGATACATGTGCCGCCTTGTGCATCTGGTTTATGTGGGACCTGGAGAGTTGAACCTGGGTCCTTAGGCTTCACAGGCAAGTACCTTAACCACTAAGCTATCTCTCCAGCCCCCTTGTTTGTTTTTTGAAGAGGGTCTCATGTATTCCAGGCTGCCATTGAATTGCTATGTAGCCAGTGACCATGTCTGGATTATTTGATACTGGGATTCAAACCCAGGGCTTTGTGTGCATGCTGGGAAAATAATCTGCCAACTGAGCTACATCCCCAGGATGACTCTATTTTAAAAGCTGAACCCTAGGCTAGAGAGATTGCTTAGTGGTTAAGGTACTTGGAGGCAAAGCCAAAGGACCCAAGTTCAATTCCCCAGTACCCATGTAAAGCCAGATACACAAGGTGGGGCATGCATCTGGAGTTCATTTGCAGTGGCTGGAGGCCCTGGCCCACCCATTCTCTCTTTCTCTCTTTCTTTCTCTCTGATTGAAAATAAATTAATTAAAGCTGAACTCTAGGCTGCGTTGATTGGGTAGACGGCTCAGCAATTACGGTGCTTGTCTGCAAAGCCTAATGACCCAGGCCAATTCCCCAGTACCACGTAAAGCCAGATGCATAAAGTGGTGCATGCATCTGGAGTTTGTTTGTAGTGGCTGGAGGCTCTGGAGCACCCATTCTCTCTTCTCTCTCTCTCTATTTCTTTCTTTCTTTCTTTCTTTTTTTTTTTTTTTTTTTTTTTTTGGTTTTTCGAGGTAGGGTCTCATTATAGCCCAGACTGACTTGGAATTCACTATGTAGTCTCAGGGTGGCCCCGAACTCAGAGCGATCCTCCTACTTCTGCCTCCCAAGTGCTGGGATTAAAGGCACGCCTGGCCTCATCCCTCCCTATTTCTTTCTTCTCTCTCTCTGCTTGCAAATAAATAAATAAAATACTAAAAAAAAAAAAAAAAAAAAAAAAAGAGCTGAACTCTGCCCCAATGAAGTCATACTCACCAATACTCACTTCAACTGTGGGCATAGAGAAAAACTTCCAGAGGGCAGAACGGTGACCACTGAGGACCGTGTGAACAGGGGTTCCTTGCTGAGAATAGAAACAATTACCAAGGGAGGAACTTTCCTATGAGGCCATCATAATGTCCTCTGGCAGAAATTGAACTTTGTGGTGGGCCAAGGTATTCCTTTCCCCGTTTCCAACTGGAGAGATTGCCTGTATTCTTGACATATTCTCCATCATTTCATACTGGGTGTGGTAGTTTAAATGTATGGCCCCATAGACTCAGGTGTTTTATTAATTTTTTAAATTTTTTTCTGTTATATTTATTTATTTGAGAGTGACAGACAGAGAGAGAATGAGGCCGACAGAGAGAGAGAGAGAATGGGCGCGCCAGGGCCTCCAGCCACTGCAAAGGAACTCCAGACACGTGCGCCCCCTTGTGCATCTGGCTAACATGGGTCCTGGGGAATCGAGCCTCAAACCGGGGTCCTTAGGCTTCACAGGCAAGCGCTTCACCGCTAAGCCATCTCTCCAGCCCTCAGGTGTTTTATTAAAATTGAGCTTGAAGGCCCGGCGTGGTGGTGCACGCCTTTAATCCCAGCACTCAAGGGGTAGAGGTTAGGAGGATCACTGTGAGTTCGAGGCCACCCAAGACTACATAGTGGATTCCAGGTCTAGCCTGGGCTAGAATGAGACCCTACCTTGAAAAACCAAAATAATAATAAATAAATAAATAAAGTTGAGCTTGTAACTTGAGCCCCTAGCAGCAGATCCCTGAGACAGGAAGCGTGTCCCTGGGGGCAGATCTGAGTCCAGCCTTACACGGTGTGTGAAGAGCAGTTGGAGCCCTGGCGGGTGCTGGTCGTTGGTGGCGTCTCTGCCACGAGGCGGCTTCTTCCACCATTGACGGTGTTCCCTTGGAATTCCTAAGCCTGAATAAACCCTTTCCTCCATAAGCTGCTTCTGGTCGAGTGTTGGTCTCGGCAACGAGAAGCTGACTGCAGCACTGGGTATGAGAGGGGAAGAGATTCTATTAGTTCACAGGTCGCAGCAGAGTTTCTCACCCTTGGCATGGTTGACATGTTGTACTGGACAATTTGTTGTGGGGCTATCCCTGTGCATTGTGCAATGCTTAACACTAACATTCCCGGCTTCTAAGCCATTCTCCTCGCTCGTAGTTGTGTCAGGGCACAAGTATCTCCAGACGTGACTTAATATCTGCTGCAAGACAACCGTCACTCTTGGTTGAGGGGAAGTGGGTCACAGGATGATGTGTACTTATAGCCAGACCTGACAGGGAACCCTAGGCATTACCTGGGGGTCCCGTACTTTGAAGTTAATGCAGTGGCTGCATTGGGAGTTGAGGGAATCTCGCTTAGTGAGGGAATGCATGTGTTATTTGGGAAGAAGAATGAAATAGCTATTTGTTGTTTTTTGTTTGTTTGTTTTGTTTTGTTTTTCAACGTAGGGTTTCACTCTAGCCCAGGCTGACCTGGAATTCCTATATAGTCTCAGGATGGCCTTGATCTCATAGTGATCCTCCTACCTCTGCCTCCCCAGTGCTGGGATCAAAAGCGTACGCCACCATGCCTGGCTTGAAATAGCTACTTGTTCATCAAATGTATAAACTATGGTATAGAGTGCTGGGTCATCACAAGCCTGTTTGCTCTTCTTCTTGAGTAGAGTTTGACTACGTTTTTCAGTCTTCCCTGCATGTAGGTGTAGCTGCAAGACCGAATTTCAGTCAACGGAACATGTGCAATTTCCAGTATTGCCCATAAAACGCACCTGCATTCAATCCTTTCACTCTTTGTCTAGCTGATGGCTGGACGTTGAGGTCAAAGATAACCTTGGGGGGCCTGGAGAAATGGCTCCACAGTTAAAGCATTTGCCAGCAAAGCCTAATGGCCCAGGTTCAATTCCCCACTACCCATGTAAAACCAGATGCACAAAGTGGTGCATGTATCTGGAGTTCATTTGCAGTGGCTATAAGTCCTGGTGTCATGCCCATTCTCTTTGTTTCTCTCTCTCTGCTTGCAAATAAATAAATAAATAACAGTAAATTAAAAAAAAAAAAACTTCAAAAAAGGGCTGGAGAGAAAGCTTAGCGTTTAAGGCGCTTGCCTGCGAAGCCTAAGGAACTAGGTTTGATCTCTCTCCAGGTCCCATGTAAGCCAGACCCACAAAGGTGAGGCAAATGCAAGGTTGCACAAGCCCACTAGGTGGCGCAAGCATGTGGGGTTCCATTTCAGTGGCTTAGGCCCTGATGGCCAATTCTCTCTGTCTCTAAAACAAAACAAAACAAACAAACAAAACTTCCAAAAGGAAAAAGATGGACAAGCAAGCCTTGGCCAACCTGGTTCCTTACTGACAACTTATAGCATATTCCGCACTTGCTTTCCCAATTCCACTGGCCAGGTTATTGGTCTATGATAAATTGTCATTTAATTAAAAAAATAATAATTAGGGCTGAAGAGATGGCTTAGTGGTTAAGGCACTTGCCTGCAGTGTGAAGAGATTTGATTCCCCACTACCCATGTAAGCCAAATGCACATGGTGGCACATTCATCTACAGTTTGTTTGCAATGGCTAGAGCCCCTGGCAGACCCATTCTCTCTCCCTCTTTCTCTCTCTCTCATAAATAAGTAAAAATAAAATAAAAAGATAATGAAAAAAATAATGATATCACTAATGTTACCAATGCCGGAGATTGAACCCAGAGCCTTAGGTATGCTAAGAACATGTTCTATCATTGAACTACACCCCCAGACCCTTATCATTTTTAAAAATGTGGTAAAATTACTTAGATGTTTATTTGTGTGTGTGTGTGTGTGTGTGTGTGTGTGTGTGTGTGTGTGTGTGTGACTGCGCCAGGGCCTATTGCCACTGCAGGCTACCGATGAACTCCAGAAGCATGTGTTTGGCTTTACGTGGGTGCTGGGAAATTGAATCCCAGGTTGGCAGGCTTTATAAGCAAGTGTCTTTAACCAGTAAGTCATCTCTCCAGCCCCTTATATATACATACATAAATATGTATATTTATGTAGTGTACATGTGTATGTGTGTGTGTTCGCTCTTTTTGCATGTTATCACTCACTCTCTCTTATGTCAATCCTAACTTAAAAAAACTTTTTATTAAGCTGGGCGTGGTGGCACATGCCTTTAATCCCAGCACTTGGGAGGCAGAGGTAGGAGGATCACTGTGAGTTCGAGGCCACCATGAGACTACATAATGAATCCCAGGTCAGCCTGGGCCAGAGTAAGACTCTACCTTGAAAAACAAACAAACAAAAAAACCTTTTTATTGACTACTTCCATATACATAGACAATATACCATGATCATAATCTCTTCCCACTACTCTCCCTTTTTCCCCTTCCGAACCCTCCCTCCACTGAATCCCTTCATTCCAATAAATTTCTCTTCTATTTTGATGTTAGTATTTCCCCCTGCTATTATGCAGGTAAAATTTGCTATTTGTTTTGCTGACTTGAATTACATAAAAATTGTCAAATTAAAAAAAAAAAAAAGCCTCAGCCAGGCATAGGGGCACACGCCTTTAATCCTAGCAGTCAGGAGGAAGAGGTAGGATCACCATGAGTTCAAGGCCACCCTGAGACTCCATAGTGAATTCCAGGTCAGCCTGAGCTAGAGCGAGACCCTACCTCGAAAAAACAAAAAAAAAACAAGAACAACAACAAAAAGAAGCAAAATGAGACATAGCAGCCAAGCCAATTGGAGACTCCAGAGCTAAAATGGGCAACCAAAAAAAAATTTTTTTTTCTTTTAAATAAGAAAAAAAATTAAGGGCTAGGGAGATGGCTCAGCAGTTAAGGTGCCTGCCTGCAAAGCCAAAGGACCTAGGTTCAATTCCCCAGGACCCATGTAAGCCAGATGAGATGCACATGCATCTGGAGTTTATTTGTGATGGCTAGAGGCCCTAGCATGCTCATTCTCTCTCTCTCTCTCTTTCTCTCAAGTAAATAAAAATAAAAATATTTTTAAAAAATTAAAAAGGAGGCTGGGTTTGGTGGCACATGCCTTTAATCCCAGCACTCAGGAGGCAGAAGTAGGAGGACTACCAGGTCAGCCTGGGCTACAGTGAGACCCTACCTCGAAAAATCAAAATAAATAAATAAATTAATTAATTAAAAGGGCAATATTTTGGTCCCTGCTCTGAGGTCAAGTAGGCCCCAGGAGATGATGGGACACTTCTAAAGGATCCTATAGCTCTGTTACGTCACTTGCTCTCTAGATGAGAGAGTCCGTGGAGACCCAGAGGTGGATTCCAACCAGTGTACAGTTTGCAGAAGGAGAGTCAGAACAGAGGGAAAGACCCTCAATGCGTCTAAGGGGAGGGAAGCCACATGGTCAGCGCAGTCCTGACTCACCCTGCAGATGGCTCAAATGCTGAGAGAGCCACAGACTTTCTCCATGGCCCTTGAAAGTGTCTCCTAAAGAGCCACAGCTGACCTTCAGACATGTACTTGTAATCAAACGTTGGCTACCTCCTTGGGCTTAAACACTCAGCAAAAAAACGTATAGCCAGAAAGTGAAGTATGCCTTAAAAACTTTTTTTTTTTTTTTTTTGGTTTTTCAAGGTAGGGTCTCACTCTAGCCCAGGCTGACCTGGAATTCACTATGGAGTCTCAGGGTGGCCTCGAACTCACGGCAATCCTTCTACCTCTGCCTCCCGAGTGCTGGGATTAAAGGCGTGCGCCACCATGCCCGGCTCCTTAAAAACTTTTGAAGGCTGGAGAGATGGCTCAGCAGTTAAGGCACTTGTCTGCAAAGCCTAAAGACCCACATTTGATTCCCCAGGACCCACATAAGCCAGATGTGCAAGGTGGCACATGTGTCTAGCTGCCTATCACTCTCTCAAAATAAATAAATAAAATATTAAAAAACAAAAAACACCTTTTGGAGCCAGGCATGGTGGTGCATGCCTTTAATCCTAGCACTTGGGAGGCAGAGTAGAAGGGTCATTATGAGTTGAAGGCCAGCCTGAGAATTCTGGGTCAACCTGGGCTAGAGTGAGACCCTACCTCAAAAATCCAAACAAACAAACAAAAAAACCTTTTGGTGACACAGCCCCAGAGAATTTCTCTTCTTAATTCTTTTTTTTTAACTTTTTTTTTTTTGTTTATTTTTACTTATTTGAGAGTGACAGAGAGAAAGAGGCAAATAGAGAGAAAAAGAATGGGTGTGTCAGGGCCTCCAGCCACTGCAAATGGACTCCAGACACATGCGTCCCCTCGTGCATCTGGCTAACGTGGGTCCTGGGGAATTGAGCCTCGAACCAGGGTCCTTAGGCTTCACAGGCAAGCGCTTAACCACTAAGCCATCTCTCTAGCCGTCTCTTCTTAATTCTAAAAGTCAAATGATAAGAGTGGCAATTGTACAAAACAGTATGACTTTAAAATATTTTTATTTAATTAATTTATTTATTTGAGAGAAAGAGAGAGAGGGAGGGGGTGTACCAGGGCCTCCAGCCATTGCAAATGAACTCCAGACTCATGCATCACCTTGTGCATCTGGTTTATGTGGATCCTAGGGAATCACACTTGGGTCTTTTGGCTTTGTAGGCAAGTGCCTTAACCACTAAGCAATTTCTTCACCTCCCCCGCCTTTTTTTTTCAAGGTGTGGGGGGGGTCTCACTCTAGCTCAGGCTGACCTGGAATTAGTTCCAGGGTGGCCTCGAATTCATGGTGATCCTCCTAGCTCTGCCTCCCGAGTGCTGGGATTAAATGCGTGTGCCACGACGCCCGCCTACAATCATATTTTTAATTGAGCGTGCAATTGACTAAATAAAATGAAAAATAAAATTGATTATGTAGCAACCACAAGACAATGTTTGCTATAATACCATGGGAACTCTAAGAAGGTTGTATACAGTTGGAATTCTACAAGGAACCAGAGGTAGGACTGAACAAAAATGGGTACTGACTCGGGAGTTCCTGGTTTTAGTCCCAGTTCTGTTTCTGATGGGTTGATTTTGAGCAAGTGATAACTTCCTCGAGCACATTCTGTTTAGTAAAACCAAGGAAGTCCTCTAGACCAGCACTGTCCACTAGCACCTTATGCAGTGACAGGAATGACCTCTGCTCCATACAAGGTAGTCACTATTCACTTGAAACAAGGCTATGACTAAGGAACTGCATTTTAATTTTTTGGTTGTTGTTTGTGTGAGGTAGGGTCTCACTCGAGCCCAGGCTGACCTGGAACTCACTCTGTAGTCTCAGTCTGGCCTCGAACTCATAACGTGCTGGGATTAAAGGCTTGCACTGCCACACCCTGCTTAAATTTTTATTCAATTCCAGAGCAGCTAAATAGCCTCATGTAATGAATGGGTTCCTTACTGGACAGCAGAGCTCTGTACTCACTCAGCAAGCATCTGAGTGTCCCCTAAGCATCAGGTGAGGCGAGAGCAGGGAGGATGACTCACTGTCATGTCTTTGTCCTCCGGTTAACAGGGAGGAAAACTAAATTAGGTTCTTGCTAATCCATACGCAAAATCCTGATAAAGGATGTAGCAATAACCGGAAGCCATTTCCTATCTAAGGTCCTCTCTGGGTCTATTGGTATGCCAATTAGACTCAACGAGTATTTGCTGAGCATCTATTTTCTGTCCACCTCTATTCTCAGCTCTATTTCTCAGGATAGCTTTATCACCTATCGATAGTGGCTACCAAGGACTGCGCCTTCTCATTTTGTGGATTGTCTGACATATTCATTCACTGCTTTGTGTTTTTTTATGCAGCAAGCAGTTAAGAAGCCACATGTGAAAAATGATTTGGAGGGGCTGGATAGATGGTTTAGTGGTTAAGGCACTTGCCTGCAAAGCCTAAGGACCCAGGTTTGATTCCTCAGAATCCACATTAGCCCGAAGCAAAAGGTGGCGCATGCGTCTGGAGCTCGTTTGCAGTTGCTAGAGGCCCTGGCGTGCCCATTGTCTCTCTCAAGTAAATAAATTAATTAATTAAAATGTCTTAGCTGGGCATGGTAGCGCACACCTTTAATCCCAGCACTTGGGAGGCAGAGGTAGGAGCATTGCTGTGAGTTCGAGGCCACCCTGAGACTACATAGTGAATTCCAGGTCAGCCTGGGCCAGAGTGAAACCCTACCTCAAAAAATAAAACAAAACAAAATGTTTACACTTCATTACAGTTAATGCTTCTTCCAGTCCTGCATGGTGTGGTGGCCTTTGTGGTTGGGGTGTGAGCCGCTCCCTTCTGACTCTCCTCCTCCACTGACCTTTGACCAGCCAGGTGTGGAGAAGAGATAGGGAAGGGAACACCTTGGATGACAGGCATTGTGGCCATCCAAGTGTCCTCCAATCTCTTTTTCCACTCACCAACTTCCTAGAGAAGATTCCAGAGACCCAGAGGAATATATAATCAAAAAAGAGGGCTGGAGGGATGGCATAGCAGTTAAGGCACTTGCCTGCAATGTCAAAGGACCCAGTTTCGATTCTCCAGTACCCACGAAAAAAAATTTTCCAAAGGGGGGGCCCCCCCTTTTTTAAAAAAAAAAACCCAAAACCCCAACCCCCTTTTTCCCCCCCCTTTTTTTTTAAAAATTTAAAAAAAAAGGGGAAAAAAAAGGGGGTTTTTTTTTTTAAAAAAAAAAACCCAAAAAAAAAAAAAAAAAGGGCCCAAAAAAAAAAAAAATTTTTTTTAAAAGGGGCCCGGGGGGGTTTTTTTTTTTTAAAAAAAAAGCCCGGGTTTTTTTTTTGGGGGGAATTTTTTTTTTTTTTTGGGGGGGGGGGTTTTTTTTTTTTTAAAAAAATTTTTTTTTTAATTTCCCAAAAAACCCCCCCCGGGGGGAAATTGGGGTTTTTTTTAAGGAAAAAAAAAAAATTTTTAAAAACAGGGGGTTTTTTAAAAACCCAAAAAAAAAAAAAAAATTTTTTAAAAATTTTTGTTTTTGGTTTTTTTTGGTGGGGGGGGGGGGGTTTTTTGGGGGAAAAAAAAAAACCCCCCCTTTTTTTTTTTTGGGGGGGAAAAAAAAGGGGGGGTTTTTCCCTTTTTTGGTTTTTTTTTTTTTTTTCCCCCCCCCCCCCTTAATTTTTAAAAATTTTTAAAAAGGGGGGGGAAAAAAAAAAAAAGGGGGCCCCCCCCCCCTTTTGGGAATTTAAATTTTTAAAACCCCTTTTTTTTTTTAACCCTTTTAAAACCCCCTTTTTTTGGGTTTTTCCCCTTTGGGGGTTTTTTTTTCCCCCCCTTTCCCCCCTTTTTTTTTTTTAAAAAAAAAAAAATTTTTTTTTAAAAAAAAAAATTTTTTGGGGGGGGGGGGAAAAAAAAAGGGGGGGGGGGTTTTTTTGGGGGAAACCCAAAAAAAAAACCCCCCCCCCCAAAAAACCCCCAAACAAAAAAAAAACAAAAAAAAAACCCAAAAAAAAAAAAAAAAAGGGGGGGAAAAAAAAAGGGGCAATTTTTAAAAAATTTTAAAAAAAAAATTTTTGGGGGTTTTTTTTTTTTAAAAAAAAATATCAGAACAATAATGTGGATGGTAAAGACTAGAAGAGAACATTTTTCCCCCTACAATGTCATGCAGAAAAACAAGCAGACATGTAAGGGCAGAGGCAATTGTCCTAAAAGCAAATTTTATCAGAATTATCTAGTATTTTGCTTTATTCATTTATTCCTTGTGTGTGTGGTGGGGGCGTATGCACGTGTGTGTACAGACACGTGTGCCAGTGCCAGGGTGCCTGCGAGCAGAGGCCATAGGGGTGCCAGGCATTTTCCTCCCTCAGCTTGTTAGGCTTTGTAGGCAAGCACCTTAACTGCTGAGCCATCTCTCCAGCCCGTTTTCTGTTCTCACCTCAAGAGGTCATACGCTGTGTAAGTCCCACTGGCTGCTTCATGGAGGTTGGATTAGAAGACGGCGGCTGGTCACTTAAGAGCCGACTGCTGGCTCCGTTTCCTACCTGTGTTTGTGAGGTGTTTTGTTGATACGCTAGTACCTGACACGAACAGTTTAAAGGAGGAAAGACTTATTTTGTCTCCCAACGGGTTTCCAAGGTTTCAGTCCATGGTTTGTAGGCTCTTGTTTCTAGACTGGGTGATGGCAGAGGGACATGAAAGAGCAGTCACTTACCTCATGCTGGCCAGGAAGTAGAGAAAGAGAAGCCTTTCTCCTTCCCCTCTGTCATTCCACCCAGACCCCAAACCCACTGCATGGTACCATAGACATTCAGGGCAGGTCTTCTCCCCTTAGTTTAATACTCTCTAGAAATGCCCTCACAGACATGCTTTATAGACATATGCTTTGCTAATCTTGTTTTTAAAAAAATTTTTTTTAAATTTTACTTTATTTATTAGAGACAGAGAGAGGCAGATAAGAGAGAATGGGCACACCAGGGCCTCCAGCCACTGCAAACAAACTCCAGACGCGTGTGCCACCTTGTGCATCTCACTTACGTGGGTCCTGGGGAATCGAACTTGGGTCCTTTGGCTTTGCAGGCAAGCACCTTAAACGCTAAGCCATCTCTCCAACCCTGCTTTGCTAATCTTATAGGTCTTAATTCAATCAAGTTGATATCAAGATTAACCATCATGGGCTGGAGAGATGGCTTAGCAGTTAAGGTGCTTGCCTGCAAAGCCTAAGGACTCAGGTTCGATTCTCCAGGACCCACGTGAAGCCAGATGCACAATGTGGCACACGTATCTGGAATTCCTTTGCAGTGGCTAGAGTCCCTGGCATTCTCTCTCTCTCTCCTTGCAAATAAATAAATAAATAAATAATATTTTTTAAAAATATTAACCCTCATGCTGTGTGACTTTAGTCACCTAACTTCTCTGTGCATTAGTTTCTTCAACTCAAAATGATAATGTACTAGAATGAATGCCTTATAGAGTTGTTAAGAGAAATAAATGCACCAAATCATGTAACATACTTACCAGGGTGCCTAACCCATAATAAACATTATGAGATTTTGTTACTATTTTTAAGTTTTTTCAAGGTAGGGTCTCACTCTAGCCCAGGCTGACCTGGAATTCACTATGTAATCTCAGGGTGGTCTTGAACTCACAGCGATCCTCCCACCTCTGCCTCCTGAGTGCTGAGATTAAAGGTGTGCACCACCATGCCCGGCTTGATTTTGTTACTATTTTTTTTTTCTTTTAATACTATTGTAGCAGCCCAAATGTAAGATGGGTTGATTTGGACTACCTTTCACTAGGGAATTTGGAAAAGTCCGTGATGTGTTTTAGAATGATGATGAGCAGGACTCTGTTGGAGAGGAGTGGAGGGAGAGAGTGAGGAAGAGAGGGTGAGGGTTGTTCTCTGGTTTCTGGCTGGGACATCTGGATAGATGGGATTGAGGTTGAGGATGATGGGGTGGGGGAGTGAATGTTAGCCTCATAGAAGTTTCAGGTTCCTGATGTTTTGAAAAGTCCATTTTCTGGCTGGAGAGATGGTTCAGCACTTGAGGCACTTGCCTGTGAAGCCTAAGGAGCCAGGTTCAATTCCCCAGTACCCATGTAAACCAGATGCACAAAGTGGCTCATGCATCTGGAGTTCTTTGCAGTGGCCAGAGGCCCTGGCATGCCCAGTCTCTCTCTCTCTGCCTCTTCCTCTCCCTCCCTCCCTCTTTCTCTCTCAAATAAATAAATAAAATATAAAAAGTGGTCATTTTCTTTCATAAAAAATTGAAGCCAGGTGTGGTGGCAAAGGCCTTTAATCCCAGCTCTCAGGAAGCAGAGGTACGAGGATCGGCATGAGTTCCAGAATACCCTGAGACTACATAGTGAATTCTAGGTCATCCTGGTCCAGAGTGAGACCCTACCTCAAAAAACCTAAGGACCCAGGTATGACTCCCCAGAACCCACGTAAGCCAGAGGCACAAGGTGACGCATGTGCACAGGAGACATATGCACACAAGGCGGCGCATGAGGCTGGAGTTCATTTGCAGTGGCTAAGGCCCTGGTGAGCTGACTCTCTCTCTTTAAAGTCCATTTTCTGACAGCATTGGAAGATCTGAGGGTCACAGGTACAGTGTCTGACATTTAAACTATTCTGAGCAAAGTCACCTTTCTGGCTGCTGTTTCTCTAATTTAGAGAATTAGGGCGGCGGGGGGGGGGGATAAGTGATAATCAGGGTTTTTGTGGGAGACACAACCCCAGGGGACAAGCGATCCTTGAGTAACACTGTCAGGAAAAATAAAAGGTACCCGATTAACACTTCTGAAACTAACCACAGGTGCCACATAATTTTTCCTTTTGTTCTTCTCTTCTTCCTCCTCTTTTTTCCCCCCGTAGGTGGTGGTAGGGATTGACTCCAACGTCTCATGCATATGAGCTACATGCTCCCAGTGCCCCTCAATTAATTGTTAGATATCTTGTATTGTTTGTTTTTGTTTTTGAAGATAGGGTTTCACTTTAGTCCAGGCTGACCTGGAATTCACCACGTAGTCTCAGAGTGGCCTTGAACTCACAGTGATCCTCCTATCTCTGCCTCCCAAGCGCTAGGGTTAAAGGTGTGTACCATCAGGCCCGGCAATTGCTGGATATCTAATAAACTGAATATACTACACAACAAATAAGCAAATCCAGAGAGGGCTGTTCTATAGTATTTTTTTTCACTCCCATCCCACAAAGTAACACAAAAGCACAGATAAAAATTTTGGTTCTTGGGCTGGAGAGATGGCTTAACAGTTAAGCGCTTGCCTATGAAGCCTAAGGACCCTGGTTCAAGGCTCAATTCCCCAGGACCCACGTTAGCCAGATGCACAAGGGGGTTCCCGTGTCTGGAGTTCGTTTGCAGTGGCTGGAGGCCCTGGCGCGCCCATTCTCTATCTCTCTCTCTATCTGCCTTTTTCTCTCTCTGTCTGTTGCTCTCAAATAAATAAATAAAAATAAACGAAAAAACATTTTTAAAAAAATTTTTGGTTCTTTTCTTTAATATTTTGTTTTTGCTTATTTATGAGAGGGAGGCGGGGTGGAGAGAGAGAGACTGTGTGCACCAGGGCCTCAAGCCACTGCAAATGAACTCCAGATGTATGCACCACCATATGCATCTGGCTTACATGGGTTCTGGAGAATTGAACCTAGGTCCTTAGGCTTTGCAGGCAAGTGCCTTAATGGCTAAGCCATCTCTTCAGCTCCATCCTTCTCTTTCTTAAGCACCTTGAACGGCTTGTCACTTACCCTTTTGCAGTAAATTGACCTGGTTGTCAGGGCAACAGCCTCATTCCCACCCTGACACTGTGATGTGAGAGACAAACAGCCTTTGTTCTTTGTCATTAGCTCTGTTTTCTTCCCTGTCCTCTGGGGTTAAATCGGTGTTGAAAAGCAGACGGTCTCCTTTGCCCGACGTCTTGACAGAAGCTGTCTTTATAACTCTGCCTGGCCTGAGAGGGGCTGTGAGAGCATTCCTATGAGACGCCCCGGCTGCACAATGAATAAGTGGCTGAGGGCCAGTTTCAGTCTCAGCACTTGAGTCTTGAGGAGACTTTAAAAGTGTCTCAAAGACTCTTCTGTCCGTCTGCCTACTCCCTCAGCATCAGACGTTCTTTCCAGTTCATTTTTTTTCAGGTGGGAGGGCAGGTTTCGAGGTAGGGTCTTGAACTAGCCCAGGCTGACCTGGAATTCACTATGCAGTCTCAGGCTGGCCTTGAATTCATGGTGATCCTCCTGCCTCTGCCTCCCGAGTGCTGGGATTAAAGGCATGTGCCACCATGCCCAGCTGCTGCTGCTGCTGCTGCTGCTTCTTCTTCTTCTTCTTCTTCTTCTTCTTCTTCTTTTTAAATATATATTTATTTGAGAGACAGAGAAAGAGAATACGAGAATGGGCATGCCAGGGCCTCTTGCCATTACAAATGAACTCCAGATACATGTGTCACTTTGCACATCTGGCTTCAAATGGGCACTGGGAAATTCAACCCAAGCCTTCAGGATTCGCAAGCAAGCACCTTTAACCACTGAGTCATCCCTCCAGCCCCTCAGTTCTCTCTCTTTTGTTCATTTTTATTTATTTATTTGAGAGCGACAGACAGAGAGAGAAAGAGGCAGAGAGAGAGAGAGAGAGAATGGGCGCTCCAGGGCCCCCAGCCACTGCAAACGAACTCCAGACGCGTGCGCCCTCTAACGTGGATTCTGGGATATCGAGCCTGGAACCGGGGTCCTTAGGCTTCACAGGCAAGCGCTTAACCGCTAAGCCATCTCTCCAGACCCAGTTTTCTTTTCTTGACAGCACTCTACAAGAAGAGGTGGGCTCCTTTAGGGCTCCATGAGGGGGAGAAACAGGTGCTCTCTGTGACCTTGACAGTTGGCTACACTGTCCAGCTGTGCTGGGGCCGCATTCCTGGGGCAGGAAGCATTGTTTTAGATGACAGGAAGAAATCTGCTGCCTGGTGATAGATGTTTGGTTTGGCACATTGCACTTGCTTTTGGCAATCTCACGAGGAAGCCAAGCCAACCCGCATGATCCAGGAGGGAGAGAATGTCCTCACATGGTGAAATGCTGGGTGAATTCTCTAAGCAGCTCACAGGTGGGCACTGGAGGTGGCCCTGGTCTTCCAATAGTGATTCTTTTGGCCAATAGAGAATCAGTATGAAATCCACAAAGGTGCCGTTGCATGGACTCTTTTCTAGGGAGGGGGAAAGCCTGTGAGAACTTGCACCCCAAGGCAGGGCACCCTGACAGGCGAAAAGGCTGATTCCACCAAAGCTTACCTGGGTGAACCAATGAGTTTTCGGGCTTTATGACAGATGAGCTAGATTACCTACAGGAGCAAAGGGTCGGCAAAGCAGCTGCGTTGAGAGGTCTCGTCCCGATGTGGATAATAACCTCTCCATAGCTGCATAGGCGGAGCTTCCTGTCCCTTGATCTTTATTCTATATATTCTATATATTCACCATCTATATATTCTATCTCCTCCCGAGGCCACAAGAACTTGTGTATCACTGCAAACACTGCTAGATCTTAGGTGAGTGTCTGATCTCCCTTCCCCATCCTCTCCTTCTATGGGGCTCAATCTGGAAGTCTCTTCTGTGCAGGCACCCTTGCTTTGGATAAAGACAGAAATAGTTTTATTTTTATTTTTATTTTCCCCTTGGGGACTTTGTCACGCAACAGATATACATCAGGAAGTTAAAGTGCTTCACGAACTATAAAAATGGACCTAAAAGTATGGTTTTGTTAAAGTGCTTAGAACCAAATATTTAGTGCTATTTTATCTTATTTTCTTTAAAAAAAAAAAAAAGATTTATTTGCAGGGCAGGGGAAATGGCTCAGGGGCTAAAGGCACTTGCTTAGAAAGCCTGCAGACCCAGGTTTGATTCGCAGTACCCATGTACAGCCAGATGTACAAAGTAGCACATGCATTTGGAGTTTGTTTGCAGTGGCAAAGGCCCTGGCATGCCCATTCTCTCTCTCTTAAATAAATAAATAAATAAATAGGGCTGGAGAGATGGCTTAGCGGTTAAGTGCTTGCCTGTGAAGCCTAAGGACCCCGGTTCAAGGATCAGTTCCCCAGGACCCACGTTGGCCAGATGCACAAAGGGGCGCACGTGTCTGGAGTTCGTTTGCAGTGGCTGGAGGCCCTGGTGCACCCATTCTCTCTCTCTCTCTCTCTCTCTCTCTCGGCCTCATTCTCTGTCTGTTGCTCTCAAATAAATAAATAAAACAAAACAAAAAATAAAAATAAATAAATTGCATATGTGTGCATGTCAGTGTGTGCATGCATGTGTGTGTATGGGCATGCCATGATTTCTTGCTGCTACAGATGATTGACAGATGCATGGCCAACTTTTTGTGCCTGGGTTCTGGGGAACTGAACGTAGGCCAATAGGCTTTTCAAGCAAGCATCTTTAACTACTGAGCCATACCCCCAACATTATTATTATTATTATTATTATTATTATTATTATTATGTGTTTTTTTGGTAAAGATTTGTTTTATTTCTACTGGGGGAAGGGAGAAAATAAATAGAGCTGTTGTCCAATTTGCACTCCACCGTACATACACATACTCACACGCACATATATACAAACATACACCAGGGATACCCCCTCCCCGCGAAACAACAACGAAAAAGAATCAGAAACTGAAATATCCTCAAGCTGCACCAACACTTCATATTTTGACCAAAAGTAAAGACCCTGGGAGGAAGTGCAACATGCATAATCAAATGACCAACAAAATGCTGAACAAGCAGCATTATTAATGTGCAAAATATTTACATCACTGAACTAGTAACGGCGGATGTCCTCTGGGTCTGTAAAACCTTGGGACCACATAGCTGATCGTTAAATCTAGTCCATTGCTAGCTTCCAAAACCACAGGAAAGATTTTAGTTAGCCTCGTGCTTCGATGATGCTTCATCAAAAGTCTCTACAAGCCCTGGAATGTCGTCATCCTCTTCATCAACGTCTTCTGGTTTCGGAGCTTTGCTATCCAACACTTGCCGTGGGAACTGTTTGGCTGGCTGTCTAAGGCTTGTTGAGCTGTCAGCCCCGAGCTGGCTTCCGCGTGACCAGAAATAGCAAAGGTCTTAGCAGAGAAGGAAGCTTGGACTTTGGGATTGTTGAAATGAGTAACTGTTCCATCATCTTTAATCGTGTCCACCTCTTCAATACCAGCCAGTTATTTATTTTATTGTCTTATATTTATATGTTATTTATGTTTATATGTTATTTACAGCCAGTTTAAAAAAATTTTTATTGTTCATTTATTTGAGAGCGACAGGCAGAGAGAGAGAGAGAGAATGGGCACTCCAGGGCCTACAGCCACTGCAAATGAACTCCAGACATGTGTGCCCCTTGTGCATCTGGCTAACGTAGGTCGTGGGGAACTGATCCTCGAACCGGGGTCCTTAGACTTCACAGGCAAGCGCTTAACCACTAAGCCATCTCTCCAGCCCCAGTTTTAATTTTTTAAATAGAACTCTAGAGTTCTTTTTGTCGTCAGCTCTTGCTGTCCTATGTACCACCTTCTTCTTTCTGCGAGCTGTACCCTTGCCCCCTATCTGGATCTGAGCCTGAAGTTTGGCTAATTTTTCTTTATTTTTCAAATTTTTTATTTTTATTTATTTATTTGAGAGCGACAAACACAGAGAGAGAAAGAGACAGATAGAGACAGAGAGAATGGGTGTGCCAGGGCCTCCAGCCACTACAAACGAACTCCAGACGCGTGCGCCCCCTTGTGCATCTGGCTAACGTGGGTCCTGGGGAATCGAGCCTCGAACTGGGGTCCTTAGGCTTCACAGTCAAGTGCTTAACTGCTAAGCCATCTCTCCAGCCCATTGGCTAACTTTTCTTGATCCGTGCTGTTGTTAAATCCGAAGCAGGGGAAACGGGGGAGGGTCCTTCAACACTGGCAGGCAGCAAGAGCAAAATGGCTGGTTCTACTGAAACCCAATATCATCATCATCATCATCATCATCAGTAGTATTATTATTTAAATAGTCATGGTGTGATGGTCTGAATGTAAAATATCCTCATGTGTTTGAATGCTTGGTCCCCAGCTGGTGGTACTATTTTGGGAATTTGTGAGACCTTTAGGAGGTGGGAACTAGCAGGAGGAAGTAAGTCACTCAAGTTGGACCTTGGGGGATATGGTATTCCTGTCTCACTCTCAGCTTCCTGAGACACTGCCATGTGAGGAGCCCTGCCTCGTGCTTCCACAACCATGATGGACTGAGCCACTCCTGCTGCCCTGTCTTCCTTGCCGTGAGAAATTGTACCCTCTGAAACCATGAGCCAAAATAAACCTCTCCTCCCTAAAGTTGTTTTTGTCAGATATTGGGTCACAACTACAAGAAAAATATCAGATACACACGGTGAACAACAATGTACCACTGACTGAAAAATTTCAAGGCTAACATCTCCTTAGTCATGATGATGTGGTTACTGGGATAAAGCACCAGACCCCAAAAAGCAGCTAATGGGAGGAAAATACTTATTTTGGTTTACAGTCTGGAGTGGAAGCTCCGTGATGGCAGAGGACAGCATGGCTTGAGCATTATCTGGACGTTAATTACCTCTGTTAACAGAAGGTGGAAAACAGCCATCAGGTGAGTTGAGCTGAACTCTAGCAAGGTGTATCTGGCTATAACATCCCTAACCTTCCCCACAGCAACACACTAGGAGGTCTGCACCTCCCAAATTGCCATTAGCTGGACACCAAGCATTCAGAACAGTTTATGGGGGACATCTGATTCACACCACCCCATATGGAGAGAAGGAATCTATTAGATATTTTGTGTGTGTGATAGAGAAAATCAATCTCTCTCTGAGAGAGGTCACCCAAGCTGACCTCAAACTCATGATCCTCTTGCTCAGGCTCCCAAACGCTGGTATTACACCATACTTGTGTTTTATTAAACTTAATTTTCTTCTTTATAAATATTTTAAAACTTATTTGAGAGAGAGAGAGAAAGAAAGAGAACAGGCATGACAGGGCCTCCAGCCACTGTAAACGAACTCCAGATGTATGTGCCCCCTTGTGCATCTCGCTGACGTGGGTCCTGGAGAATTGAACCAGGGTCCTTTGGCTTTGCAGGCAAATGCCTTAACCGTTAAGCCATCTCTCCAGCCCTTAATTTTCTTCTTTAATTTCTATCAAAGTCATACAAGGTACATGGTAAAAATAAAATGGCCCTGAAGATTTTTAAAAACATTTTATCGACAACCTCCTTATATGCAGCAATATACTATGATCATAATCACCTCCCACCTCCCTCCTTTCTCCCACTCTAGAATCCTCCCTCCATTGAATCCCTTCTTTCCAACTAGTCTCTATTTATATATATATATATATATATATAGTTTGGTTTTAGCTCAGGATGACCTGGAATTCACTATGTGGTCTCAAGGTGGCCTTGGACTCATGGTGATCCTTCTACCTCTGCCTCCCAAGTGCCAGGATACAAGGCGTGTGCCACGACGCCCGGCTCTCTTCTATTTCGATGTCATCATTTTTCACCCCTATTGTGCAGATCTTGTGTAGGTAGCACTTCATCACTGTGAGGTCATAAATGCTATGGCCGTTCTTTCGGCCACCTCTTGTGCAATGGTTCCTAGCCTTGGAGGGTGCGATAGAGATGTCTCACGTAGTTCTAAACACACCCCATCATTTCTTCTCAGCACTTTGGTGAGTTCTGAGTCTCCCCAGTGATCACTGCTGCCTCGGAAGCGAAGCTCCTCTAACCAAAAGTGAGAGTAGCATTACTATATGGGCAAAAAGCTAAATATTTGGGGAACAATTTGGTGGATATAATATATCCATTTATCCAGACTACCATAGTAGTCCTCCCACAGGGCTTATGAATTCCCAAGCCATATGCTTTTGATTAAGTTTTAAGTCCAATCAGAGGACAGTTGATTTCCTCCATAATAGATAAGCCACTATTGCCCCGGTTGGTACATTTGACCTGGCTGGTCAGCCTTAAAGCTTTCAGGGTCCACTGCTGGTTAAGACCAGAGATGACTTTTCTCCCCCAACAGGCTGCATAGCTCTTTCCAGCATCCTGACAGCTAGTCGGCAGGGAAGAGGCTCCCAGCTCAGCTCCAGCCTGATTTCTCAGTGACCTGCAGCCCAAGCGTGTGGAACCTTCAGCAATACTGTCTTCCCATCTTGTTCTGGTGTGGAACCAAAAATCTTGGCGTCAGTTCTCACTTTCCATCTTGTTTGAGGCAGGGTCTCTTGTTTGTGAGGTTCGCTGGCCTGTGAGCTCCCAGTGATTCTCCTGTCTCTGCCTCCCATCTTGCCATAGGAGCTCTGGGATTATAGACTCTTACACTGCTACTGTGATTGGCTTTTTTGGGGTTTGGGCATATAAAACTCAGGTCCTTAAGTTTATACTGTGAGCATTTTATCCACGGACCACCCCCGAAGCCACAGAATTGTGTATGATTAAACTCCTGAGTTAATTCCATGCCTTCTTATATCCTATGTCTTCCTCCTTTGTTTTGCACCTCACTTCTCTGAAATATTTCCAACCATATCTTCAACAGATGGTTGATTAAATTCCTGAGCACTTGCAAATCTGAAAGTGTCTTTAGTGTGTCTTTGCATTGATTTATAGTTTGACAGAGCACAATATTCTCTGTTTTTGTTTCTTTTTAATTTTTTTTTTTTTTTTTAGTTTTTCGAGGTAGGGTCTCACTCTAGCCCAGGCTGATCTGGAATTCACTATGGAGTCTCAGGGTGGCCTCGAACTCACGGCAATCCTCCTACCTCTGCCTCCCGGGTGCTGGGATTAAAGGCGTGCGCCACCACGCCCGGCTCTTTAAATTTTTTTTTTTATGAGAAAGAGAGAAAGAGACAGACAGAGAATGGGCACACCAGGGCCTTCAGCTACTGCAAACAAACTCCAGACACATGTGCCACCTTGTGCATGTGGCTTATGTGGGTCCTGAGGAATCGAACCTGGGTCCTTTGGCTTTGCAGGCAAGTGCCTTAACCGCTAAGCCATCTCTCCAGACCCAGAACACAAAATTCTATGCTTAAATATTTTTTCTTCTTCATAACTATGAAGATATTGCTCCATTCTCTTCTAGCAAAAGGGTTACTAGTTTTATTATTGTTGTTGTTTTGTGTGTGCATGCACATGTGTGTGCGTGTAAGTATGGAGGACAAAGGACAACTTCAGGAATTCCAAGTGGGCTAGAATGGCTGGCCAGTGAGCTCCAGGGATCCATCTGTCTCCATCTACCTAGCGCTGGGATTAGCACTGGAATTTTGAGCATGTGTCACCATGCCTGGCTTTTTAAACCTAGGTTCTGGGGATTGAACTCCAGTCCTCATGCTTGTGAAGCAAACACTTTACTCACTGAGTTATCTCGTAAGCCAAATGTTAGTTTACTATTGTTCCTTTTTGCCCTCTTCCCCTCTAGAAGCTTTGGACAATCTTCTCTTCCTGCGTGCATTGCAGTACTGTGCATAACAACCTAGATTTAGAATTAACCAAAGTGTCCATCAATATCAACAGACGAACAAGTCAATAAAATGTGACAAATACAAATAAAATATATATTAAAAAAACAATTTTAAAGGGCTGGAGATATGGCTTAGTGGTTAAGGCACTTGTCTGGAAAGCCAAAGGACCCAGGTGTTTTTTTTGTTTGTTTGTTTGTTTTTGAGGTAGGGTCTCACTCTAGCCTAGGCTGACTTGGAATTCACTATGGAGTCTCAGGATGGCCTCGAACTCTTGGCGATCCTCCTACCTCTGCCTCACGAGTGCTGGGATTAAAGGCATGTGCCACCACTCCTGGCTTTGTTTCACGTTTTTTTTTTTTTTTTTTTTTTTTTCGAGGTAGGGTTTCACTCTAGCTCAGGCTGACCTGGAATTCACTATGTAGTCTCAGGGTGGCCTCAAACTCATGGCGATCCTCCTACCTCTGCCTCCCTAGTGCTGTGATTAAAGGTATTCACCACCACACCCAGCCAGGGCCCTTCTCTTGGGGATTGAACCCAGGGCCTCACATGTAAAGTGCGATCTCTATCAGAGTCACTTCCCAGGCCCCCACTTTTGTTTTCTTAAAAGCCCCATCTGGCAAATGACAATATATGTACTCTCATTCCATGTAGTTAGATGACTACGTGTGTGTGGACAGCGAGGTGCCGGCTGATGGTCACCACTCAGAAAAAGCAGCAGAGCTAAGGAGAAAGAAACACCATTCTTGGTGAAAGCCATTGCTTTCATAGACACTTTCCCATTGATTGTTCATTTTAGGCTTTGAATGCTTTAAAATTCATTTATTTATTTACTTATTTTTGAAGGGTAGATGTTTTAAAAAATCCTTATTTTAATTTTATTTATTTATTTGAGAGAGATAGATAGAGATAGAGAAATAGGCAGGGAGAGAGGGAGATGAGAGAGAGAGAGAGAGAGAGAGAGAGAGAGAGAATGGGCACACCAGGGCCTCCAGCCACTGCAAACAAACTCCAGATGCATGTGCCTCCTTGTGCATCTGGCTTACATGGTCCCTGGGGAATCAAACCTGGGTCCTTAGGCCTCGCAGGCAAATGCCTTAATTGCTAAGCCATCTCTCCAGCCCTTTTGAAAAAAACTCATTTTATTTTTGTTTTTTTCATTTTATATTTATTTATTTATTTGAGAGAGAAAGAGATAAATAGGCAGGGGGGAGAGATAGATAGAGAGAGAGGAAGGGAGATTTTATTTATTTATTTATTTTGATATATTTGAATAGAGTGAAAACGATTGTGCCAGGACTCCAGCCACTGCAAAAAAAAAACTCCAGAGGCATGCGCCACTTTGTGCATCTGGCTTATGTGGGTCCTGAGGAATCGAACCTGGGTCCTTTGGCTTTGCAGGCAAGTGCCTTAAATGCTATGCCATTCTCAGTCCATGCTTCCTATTATACCCCCCCCCCCCCAAGTTTTTTATTTATTTGGGGGAGAGATAGAGAAAGAGAAGAGAGAGAGAGAGAGAGAGAGGAGAGAGAGAGAGAGTAAATGGGCAAGCCAGGGTTTTTAGTCCACTGCTTAAATGAACTCTAGCCTCATGTGCACTTTGTACATCTGGATTTACGTGAGTCTAGAGAACTGAAGCCAGGTCTTTAGGCTTTGCCGACAAGTGCCTTAACCACTGAGCCATCTCTCCAGCCCTTCCCTCCTTTGTTGTGGACAGGATCGTCCTTATGGAGCTGTCTTCCAACTCATGGATTCTCCCACCAAAGCTCCTGAGTGGCAAGGATCACGGTGTGCACACGACTGACGGCTCAGTTCCTTTAAATCACCCGAGGTTGAAACAAGCTGGAATGTTGGTTTGGACTCTCCAATCCTGGCCACTGCCTTGCATTAAGATCTTCCTTAAAAAAAATACAGTCAAGGGGCTGGAGAGACATGGCTTAGCGGTTAAGCGCTTGCCTGTGAAGCCTAAGGACCCCGGTTCAAGGCTCGATTCTCCAGGACCCACGTTAGCCAGATGCACAAGGGGCGCACAGCGTCTGGAGTTCGTTTGCAGTGGCTGGAAGCCGGGGCGCCGATTCTCTCTCTTTCTCTGTCTATCTGCCTCTTTCTGTCTCTGTCACTCTCAAATAAATAAATAACAAATGAACAAAAAAATTTAAAAAAAATACAGTCAAATATTACTGTGTTATTGCAATTATTTTAAGCATTTAAAAAGACACTATCTGCTATGTTCACCTCTCCATCTTTCTCAGTGTGACTTTTTAAAACAAATCACTAAAAAAACAAAAAACAAAAAACCACCAAAAACCAAAACAAATAATTGGCTTCTCTGATGGAGCTGATGTGTGCCTTTCCATTTTCTGATCTAGAGATTGTACAACTGCTTATAGAATCATCGCGCTACATAGAGAAGTTAGTCAACAGAGGCAGGTCTCATTTAAAGGCGGCTGAATGGACAGAGATTGCAGTGTGCCTAGGCTTGTGTCAGAGCTCAGTGATGTTCACGTAATGACCTCACCTAGTGATGCAGTTCTCAGAATGCATCTTTTTTTTTTTTTTTTTTTCAAGGTAAGGTCTCACTCAAACCCAGGCTGACCTGGCACTCACTCTTTAATTTAGTCCCAGACTGTCCTTGAACTCAAAGCAATCCTCCCACCTCTGTCTCCCCAAGCGCTACACCCACACGCCCGGCTCAGAATGCATCTTTAAGTGACTCACGGCTGTATTTTCTTTTATCATGTGCCTTTTTCATCTTCTCTGGTCTTGACTCTAATTCCATCTGAAATTGTGTTAATGTGAATCAGAACTCGATTAGCGATTAGACTCCCATACTTTGCTTGGACGCAGTTCTCAACGAGGGACTGGCTAAAAAGTGTCTTCTGATACATGAGAGTCAATAATGATTCTCTTTTGATTATTTAGGGCTTATTGATTATTCAGTATATTTTCAGTAATATTCAGTAAATATTAATAATAATTTTCTTTCATCACTCAAAAACAACTGGTTTAATATGCCATGTTTTGGTATAGTTGCATTTTTATTTTTAGTCTTTTAAAAAATTTTATTTATTTATTTGAGAGAGAAAGAGAAGAGAGAGAGAGAGAGGAGAGAGAGAAGAGAGAGAGAGAGAGAGATGAGAGAGAGAGAATGGGCACACCAGGGCCTCCAGCCACTGCAAACAAACTCCAGACACATGTGCCACCTTGTGCATCTGGCTTATGTGGGTCCTGGGGTAATCAAACCAAGGTCCTTTGGCTTTGCAGGCAAATGCCTTAACTGCTAAGCCATCTCTCCAGCCCCCTCTTTTTAGTTTTTTGAGGTAGGGTCTTGCTCTAGTCCAGGCTGACCTGGAATTCACTATGTAGTCTCAGGCTGGCTGTGAACTCATGGTGATCCTCCTACCTCTGCCTCCCGAGTGCTGGGATTAAAGGTGTGCATCACCACACCTGCTTATAGTTGCATTGTGAAAAGTTCTGATCACATGGGTATTGCTTTCTATGAAACATAGCCAAAGTAGCTTAAGGCATGTGCCACACTCCTGGCTTTGTTTTCACGTTTTTTTTTTTTTTTTTTTTTTTTTTTCGAGGTAGGGTTTCACTCTAGCTCAGGCTGACCTGGAATTCACTATGTAGTCTCAGGGTGGCCTCAAACTCATGGCGATCCTCCTACCTCTGCCTCCCTAGTGCTGTGATTAAAGGCATTCACCACCACACCCAGCCAGGGCCCAGTTTTGATTTCCCAGACACAAGTAAGCCAGATGCACAGGGTGACACATGTGTCTGGAGTTCGTTTGCAGCAGCTGGAGGCCCCGGTGTGCCCATTCTCTCTCTCTCAATCTCTCTGCCTTTATCTCTATCTGTCTCTCAAATAAATAAAAATAAAATATGAAAATATAAAATGTGACATAGTAGAATGTCACCATTACAACAGAAATAAAATAGAATGGTATCTAGCCACACGAGGAAATATGCCACTTAGCACAACATGGATGAGTCTGGAGGATAATGATAAATAAACTTGTCATAGAATGATATATATGATATGATTTCACTTATATAAGAGTCAAAGTCACAGATGAAAGAAATAGAGTGGTAGTTTGTAGGTGCTGGGGCAGGGGGGGAGAAGGAGCAGCAGTTCAATGGGTGTAAAGTTTCAGTTATCCACAATGCGTAAATTCTAGAGAACTGCTCCACAACATTGCGCTAATGGTCAACAATGCTATGCCATAAACGGAAAACTTTGTTAACATAGATCTCATGTTATGTTTTGTTTTTCAAGGTAGGGTCTTATTCTAGCCCAGGCTGACCTGAAATTCACTATGTAGTCTCAGGCTGGCCTTAAACTCACAGTGATCTTCTTACCTCTGTCTCTGGAGTGCTGGGATTAAAGATGTATGCCACCATGCAAGGCCCATGTTAGGTTTTTTTTTTTTTTTTTTTTTTTGAGGTAGGGTTTCACTCTAGTCCAGGCTGACCTGGAATCCACTAGGTAATCTCAGGGTGTCCTTGAACTCACAGCGATCCTCCTACCTCTGCCTCCCGAGTGCTGGGATTAAGGGCGTGTGCCACCATGCCTGGCTCCGCATGTTAGGTATTTTTTTTTAAAGGTGTGAGCCACTCCAACTGGCTTATATTTTATTTATTTATTTGAGATAGAGTGAGAGAGCATATGAGAGAGAGCGAGCGAGAGCATGATGTGTGCGCCAGGCCCTGTGCCACCATGTGCATCTGGCTCACGTGGGATCTGAGGATTCGAACCTAGGTCCTTATGCTTCACAGGCAAATGCCTTAACTGCCAAGCCATCTCTCCAGCCCATGTTAGGTATTTTTAACACAGTAGTATGGTAATAAAAGTTGACTACAAAGCTTGCTGGGTATGGTGGTGTAGGCCTGTCATTTCAGCACTTGGGAGGGAGAGGTGGGAAGACCAGGAAATCAAGATCAGGCTGCTTCAGCTACGTTTCAAAAACTAAACAGGGGGGACTGGCGAGATGCCTCAGTGTTTAAGGTGCTTACCTGCAAAGCCTAACTACCCGGGTTTACTTCCCCAGTACCCACATAAAGCCCCATGCATAAAGTGGTGCATGCATCTGGAGTTTGTATGTAGAGGCCCTGATGTGTCCTTTCTCTCTCTTGCAAATAAATTTAAAAAATTAAAAAAAAACAACAACAACCCAGCAACCAAGGGATATTGCAGAAGAGAGGCAGAAAGGCTTTAAGAGCCACAGGGTGGGAAGGAACATCCGGAGGCCCTGCCCCGCTTCCCCACAACTACTCCCTGTGTACACAGGAGGACTGTTCATGGTAATGCAGGTTCCTGAGATAAGCCTTCAAATTCCAGTGTTACACAGCGCCTGCTTGCTTCTCATCTGTATCATAGTCCAGTGTGTGTTCCAGACCGGCAGGTTGCCTTCTTTTTATTTTTTTGGTTTTTTGAAGTAGGAGCTCACTCTAGCCCAGGCTGACCTGGAATTCACTATGGAGTCTCAGGGTGGCCTCAAACTCATGGCGATCCTCCTACCTCTGCCTCCCGAGTGCTGGGATTAAAGGTGTGCGCCACCACCCCCGGCCCTTCTTTTTTTTTTTTAATATTTTATTTTTATTTGACAGAGAAAGGGAGAGAGAGGGAGAGAATGGGTGCGCCCGGACCTCCAGCCACTGCTAACCAACTCCAGATGCATGCACTCCCTTGTGCATCCTGCTAACATGGGTCCTGGGGAATCGAACCTGGGTCCTTTGGCTTTGCAGGCAAATGCCTTAACCGCTTAGCCACCCCTCCAGGCAACCCCAGGTTGCCTTCTTGAATATGGTGATCAGAGACCCAAGCTTCTCCTTGGGCTTTGGTGCCTTCTACTTCTGGCTGCCAGGAGAGTGAATAAGAATGTGAAAGGAGGTCTGGAGAGATGGCTTAGTGGTTAAGGTGCTTGCCTGCAAAGCCTAAGGACCCAGATTTGACTCCCCAGTACCCATGTAAGCCAGGTGGCTCATGTGTCTGGAGTTCGTTTGCAGTGGCTAGAGGTCCCGGCATGCCCATTCTCTCTCTATATCTGCCTCTTTCTCTCACTCCTTCTGAAATAAGTAAATAAATCAAAAGAATGTGATAAGAGGCATGCCTTTTCTCCTTCCATCCCTTCCTTCTTCCTTCCTTCCCCCTTTCTTTTTCTTCATTCCTTCCTTCTTTCCTTTCCTCCTCCCTTCATTTCCTTCTCTTGGGGATTGAACCCAGGGCCTCACATGTAAAGTGCGATCTCTATCAGAGTCACTTCCCAGGCCCCCACTTTTGTTTTCTTAAAAGCCCCATCTGGCAAATGACACATATATGTACTCTCATTCCATGTAGTTAGATGACTACGTGTGTGTGGACAGCGAGGTGCCGGGCCTGATGGTCACCACTCAGGAAAAGCCGCAGCACTAAGGAGGAAGAAACATCTGTTCTTGGTGGACAGCCATTGCTTTCATACACACTTTCCCATTGATTGCCTTCATTTTAGGCTTAGAATGCTAAAATCTCATTTATTTATTTATTTATTTATGAAGGGTAGATTTTTAAAAAAAATCTTATTTTAATTTTATTTATTTATTTGAGAGAGATAGATAGAGATAGAGAAATAGGCAGGGAGAGAGAGAAAGAGAGAGAGAGAGAGAGAGAGGGAGAGAATGGGCACACCAGGGCCTCCAGCCACTGCAAAGGAACTCCAGATGTGTGTGCCCCCTTGTGCATCTGGTTTATGTGGGGCTTGGGGAATTGAACCTGGGTCCGTTGGCTTTGCAGACAAACACCTTAACCACTAAGCCATCTCTCCAGCCCTTTTGAAAAAATATATTTTATTTTAGTTTATTTCATTTTATTTTTATTTATTTATTTGAGAGAGAAAGAGATAAATAGGCAGGGGGGAGAGATAGATAGAGAGAGAGGAAGGGTAGATTTTATTTATTTAATTTATTTATGATATATATATAGAGAGAAAACGAATGTGCCAGGACCTCCAGCCACTGCAAAAAAACTCCAGAGGCATGCGCCACTTTGTGCATCTGGCTTACTTGGGTCCTGGGAAATCGAACCAGGATCCTTGGGCTTTGCAGGCAAGTGCCTTAACTGCTAAGCCATCTCTCCAGTCCACTGCTTCCTATTTTAACAAAAAGTATTTTATTTATTTGGGGGAGAGATAGAGAAAGAGAAAGAGAGAGAGAGAGAGAGAGAGAGAGAGAGAGAGAGAATGGGCAAGCCAGGGTTTCTAGTCACTGCAAATGAACTCTAGCCTCATGTGCCACTTTGTACATCTGGCTTTACGTGAGTCCTAGAGAACTGAAGCCAGGTCTTTAGGCTTTGCCGACAAGTGCCTTAACCACTGAGCCATCTCTCCAGCCCTTCCCTCCTTTGTTTTGGACAGGATGTCCTTATGGAGCTGTCTTCCAACTCATGATTCTCCCACCAAAGCCTCCTGAGTGGCAAGGATCACCGGTGTGCACACGACTGACGGCTCAGTTCCTTTAATACCCGAGGTTGAAACAAGCTGGAATGTTGGTTTAGACTCCTCCAATCCTGGCCACTGCCTTGCATTAAGATCTTCCTTAAAAAAATACAGTCAAGGGGCTGGAGACATGGCTTAGCGGTTAAGCGCTTGCCTGTGAAGCCTAAGGACCCCCGTTCAAGGCTCGATTCTCCAGGACCCACGTTAGCCAGATGCACAAGGGGCGCACACGTCTGGAGTTCGTTTGCAGTGGCTGGAAGCCCTGGCGCGCCCATTCTCTCTCTTTCTCTGTCTATCTGCCTCTTTCTGTCTCTGTCACTCTCAAATAAATAAATAAAAATGAACAAAAAAATTTAAAAAAATACAGTCAAATATTACTGTGTTATTGCAATTATTTTAAGAATTTAAAAAAGACACTATCTGCTATGTTCACCTCTCCATCTTTCTCAGTGAGACATTTTAAAACAAATCACTAAAAAAACAAAAAACAAAAAACCACCAAAAACCAAAACAAAAAACTTGGCTTCTCTGATGGAGCTGATGTGTTCCTTCCTTTTCTGATCATGAGAATTGTACAACTGCTTATAGAATCATGCGCTCCATAGAGAAGTTTAGTCAACAGCAGGCAGGTCTCATTAAAGTGGCTGAATGACAGAGATTGCAGTGTGCCTAGGCTTGTGTCAGAGCTCAGTGATGTTCACGTAATGACCTCACCTAGTGATGCAGTTCTCAGAATGCATCTTTTTTTTTTTTTTTTTCAAGGTAAGGTCTCACTCAAACCCAGGCTGACCTGGCACTCACTCTTTAATTTAGTCCCAGACTGTCCTTGAACTCAAAGCAATCCTCCCACCTCTGTCTCCCAAGCGCTACACCCACACGCCCGGCTCAGAATGCATCTTTAAGTGACTCACGGCTGTATTTTCTTTTATCATGTGCCTTTTCATCTTCTCTGGTCTTGACTCTATTCCATCTGAAAATGTGTTAATGTGAATCAGAACTCGATTAGCGATAGACTCCCATACTTTGCTTGGACGCAGTTCTCAACGAGGGACTGGCTAAAAGTGTCTTCTGTACCATGAAGAGTCAATAAATGATCTCTTTCTGATTATTTAGGGCTTATTGATTATTCAGTATATTTTCAGTAATATTCAGTAAATATTAATAATAATTTTCTTTCATCACTCAAAAACAACTGGTTTAATATGCCATGTTTTGGTATAGTTGCATTTTTCTTTTTAGTCTTTTAAAAAATTTTATTTATTTATTTGAGAGTGAGAGAGGGAAAGAGGCAGACAGAAAGAGAGAGAGAGAGAGAGAGAGAGAGAGAATGGGCACACCAGGGCCTCCAGCCACTGCAAACGAACTACAGACACATGTGCCACCTTGTGCATCTGGCTTATGTGGGTCCTGGGGAATCAAACCAAGGTCCTTTGGCTTTGCAGGCAAACACCTTAACTGCTAAGCCATCTCTCCAGCCCCCTCTTTTTAGTTTTTTGAGGTAGGGTCTTGCTCTAGTCCAGGCTGACCTGGAATTCACTATGTAGTCTCAGGCTGGCTGTGAACTCATGGTGATCCTCCTACCTCTGCCTCTCGAGGGCTGGGATTAAAGGTGTGCATCACCACACCCTGCTTATAGTTGCATTGTGAAAAGTTCTGATCACATGAGTATTGCTTCTATGAAACATAGCCAAAGTAGCTGACATAAGTAAGGGTTCTCAAGTTTCGTGTTATAAAGAGATTCTATTCACAGATGACATGTAGATTTTCTTCTATTAACAGCCAACCTGGCCTGGTGCACACCTCACATATGGTTTTAACTTGATCATTAATTTGAGACAAGATCAGGTGTGTTCAGGGTGATATGGCCATAGAAGATCATTAATTTTAAAGATACCAATAAAACAGATAAAATGTGGTTACAATACTTATGAGAAAAATGGATGTAACATATTTCCTTAGTTGATTAGTATAATATGGGGTGAGGGGGGAGAATGATAAATACAATAGTAATAAATAGAAATTATTAAATGTACTTGGTCAAATCATGAGTATATAAATTTATCCAGAATTTATTTGCATACTTTATATGTTACAGGGTCTGGTGGGAAATATTCACTGAATGAATAGATATTTATAGAAAAATGCCTGAAAGCCGGGTGTGGTGGCGCTCGCCTTTAATCCCAGCACTCGGGAGGCAGAGGTAGGAGGATCGCCGTGAGTTCGAGGCCACCCTGAAACTCCATAGTGAATTCCAGGCCAGCCTGGGCTAGAGTGAGACCCTACCTCGAAAAACCAAAAACAAACAAACAAAACAAAACAAAAAAAAAAAAAAAACAAAACAAAACAGAAAAGAAAAGAAAAGAAAAATGCCTGAAGCATGGTCCAAAATGGTATTCTTAAACTGTCATTCTGATGTTTTATTGCCCTCTACTGCCCAGAGAGCAAAATTACAGTCAGCCTTTCCCCAGAGCTGATTTCTAAAGGGCAATGGACTAGACTAGACTAGATTGTTCATTTGCTAAGTCTACAAAAATCCGTTCATAAATAATACTTAAAATAAGCATGCATACAATTATGTACTTATGTCTCTGTGAGCTCCTCAACAGAAGTCAGGGGCCCTTTGTTTTATCTTCATAATCCCAGCAGCCAACATATTGCTTGGCTTAAAGTATATATCCAAAAAATACTGGATGAGGGCTGGATGGCTTAGCAGTTAAGGTGCTTGCCTGCAAAGCCAAAGGATGCAGGTTCAATTCCCCAGGACCCACGTAAGCCAGATGCACAAGGTGGTACACGCGTCTGGAGTTCGGTTGCAGCAGATGGAAGCCTGGTGCGCCCATTCTCTCTCTCTGTCTTTCCCTCTTTTTCTGTCAAATAAATAAATAAAATATTTTTAAAAATACTAGATGAATGAAATGTTCAGGTAATTTGCCCAATCAACAATGTCTTAACTTATTCTTTTTATAAAGGCCTTTATTTCATGAATGAAATCACAAAAGCATATTTATAAAAGTTGGTAAAAGAGACATTTCTAACATATTGCTTCTGAATGAAATAAAATTATTTTTAACTTTCACATAATTAAGTTTCAAAGCTTTTATTCATAGTCAGTTTGATTATAATTTGTCATGGACATTTTTGTGATTTTCTATTATTATTTACTACATTATCATTATTATTTTGGTTTGTTGAGGTAGGGTTTCACTCTAGCCCAGGCTGACCTGGAATTCACCATGTAATCTCAGGGTGGCCTTGAACTCACAGCGATTCTACCTCGGGGACCCCCCTGAGTGCTGGGATTAAAGGCGTGTGCCACCACGCCCGGTATTTATTACATTATTAACTGGAGATTTTCATTGGTTAGAATTAGAATGATCTCTGGGAGGCATAAAGCCAGAGCTAATGGCTCATGTTCTGAGTTTATCTCTGCCACACATAAACCTGTGTAGTTCAGCGCTGACTTGAAGTTTCCATGGTTATCAAGATCCCAACTCCTGTGTTATTGTTCCATCATGCTCACCGACAGTAAGTGGAGTAAAGAGGTCCAGAGCCTGTGAGGGAGTACATTAGAGTGACTGCGACTTTCAGCAGAGTGAGGATTGGCCCGCTGGTACTTGTGACAGATGGTCCTGATGCAGTGGTCCATAACAAGCTTCTAAGGTCACTGTGCCCAAGTCTGAGCTACATACTGCACTGTAAGTGTGTAAGTTTTATAAGATGATAGCCTATAAACTCATGGCCACAAATTAGTACTCACAGTGCCCAAAAATCTTAACTGTTTTTTTTTTTTTTTTGTGTGTGTGTGTGTGAAAAAACCTTTGTGTGTGTGTGTGTGTGTATATATATATATATATATATATATATATATATATATATATTTTTTTTTTTTTTGAGGTAGGGTCTCACTGTAGCCCAGACTGACCTAGATTCTCAATGCAGTCTCAGGCTGGCCCCGAGCTCACATCAATCCTCCTATCTCTGCCTCCCGAGTGCTGGGATTAAAGGTGTGCACCACCACACTTGACATCATAATGTATTTTGATCATGCTTTCCTCCCATCACCCTCTTGTGTCCTCCCCCAGGTTTTCCTAGTCCTATTTCACTGAACCCCTTATTTCCAAATAGTCCCTCTTCTATTTTCATGTCATCCTGTGGCTCTTCCATCATCCATGATGAAATGTTGGTGGGTCCAACATTGTGCAGGTAACAACCGATGCTGTGAGATCCTGAAAGCACTTCACATTTGGAAGACATTCCTCTCCCATCTTTGGGGTCTTGTATTCTTTTTAATTTTTTGTGTTTTTTTTTACAAAAATATATTTTATTTATTTATTAGAGAGAGAGAGAGAGGGAGAATGGGCATGCCGGGGCCTCCAGCCACTGCAAACAAACTCCAGACGCATGTGCCTCCTTGTGCATCTGGCTAACGTGGGTCCTGGAGAATTGAACCGGGATCCTTTGGCTTTGCAGGCAAATACCTTAACTGCTAAGCCTCCCCCCCCCTTTTTTTAGAATAGTTTTTCGAGGTAGGGTCTCACTCTGGCTCAGGCTGACCTGGAATTCACTATGTAGTGTCAGGGTGTCCTCAAACTCATGGCAATCCTCCTACCTCTGCCTTCTGAGTGCTGGGATTAAAGGCATGTGGCTTAAATTTTTTTTATTATTGACAGCTTCCATAATTATAGGCAATAAGCCACAATAATTCCCTCACTCCTCATGTTCCCCTTGGAAACCCCACTCTCCATCATATCCCCTCCCCTTCTCAGTCTCTCTTTTATTTTGACGTCATCGTCTTTTCCTTCTATTATGATGATCTTGTGAAGGTAGTGTCAGGCACTGTGAAGTCATGGATATCCAGGCCATTTTGTGTCTGGAAGAGTGCATTGTAAGGAATCTTATCCTTCCTTTGGCTCTTGCATTCTTCCCGCCACCTCTTCCACAATGGACCCTGTGGCTCTTACGTTCTTTCTGCCAGTTTTTCTACAATGTTCTGTGAGCTTGGTGGGGTGTATGTGTGACACAGATGTCTTACTCAGTGCTGAGCACTCAACCATCACTTCTTCTCAGCACTTTGATGAGTCATCCCAATAGTAGTTACTGCTACCTGCAAAAAGAAGCTTCTCTGATCAAAAGTGAGTGCAGGGGCTGGGGAGATGGATTAGCAGTTAAGGCACTTGCCTGCAAAGCCAAAGGACCTCGGTTCAGTTCCCCAGCACCCACGTAAGCCAGATGCACAAGATGGTGTGTGCATCTGGAGTTCGTTTGTGCATCTGGAGGCCCTAATTAATGCACCCATTTCTCTCTCTCTCTCTCTCTGCCTCTTTCCCTCTCTCAAATAAATAAGTAAAAATATTTTTTAAAAAAGTGAATGCAGCACTAATTTATGGCATCAACATAAATATTTAGAGGGCAATTTAAGGGGCAATTTGATTGCTCAGTCAGAAATGATACTGATAGGAAATGGAGACTGAGAGAATTTATGTAACTTTCCAGGACTGTTCAAGTCTGGGCATCTTGAGGCGTGAGCTCTTAGCCACAAGACTATGCCTGGTGCTATGGTCTCAGTCTAGTATCTAGATATAGGACCCTCTTCTTTCCTGCAACTCCAGAAACTATCTACATACCAAGGGTTTGCACATTTATATTGCCATCACAGGCCTGTTTCCTGAGCTGTGTATGCAGTTTTGCCACTTGTATGACTCATGGGCTTCTCAAACTTAACATATCTAAAATTAAAATCTTGACCTTATCTCCAGTTTCAGACATTGGCAACTCATCTAAGTACTGTCTTATACCAGAAACCTCACAATTATTTCTGGCCCATTTACCCCTTCATCTGATTCTTCACAAAGTTCTTTCTTTCTCTCTCTCTCTCCTTTTTTTTTTTTTTTCGAGGTAGGGTCTTGCACTAGCCCAGGCTGACCTGGAATTCACTACGTAGTCTCAGGATGGCCTATGAACTCACAGAGATCCTTTTACCTCTGCCTCCCAAGTGCTGGGATTAAAGGCGTGCGTCACCATGCCCAGTATCAGCTCTTTAAAAAAAATTATTTATTTATTTGCGAGCAAAGATAGAGGGAGAGAGTTGGGCACACCAGGGCCTCCAGCTATGCAAATGAATTCCAAATGCATGTGCCACCTTGTGTATCTGCTTATATGGGTACTGGGGAGTCAAGTATGGGTCCTTAGGCTTCACAGGCAGCACCTTAACCACTAAGCCCAAAGTGTCATCTTTTCATAATTGTTTGAGACAGCTAAAAGCAGACTTACTATATGACCCAGTTATACCATTCTTGAGCATATATCTTTAAGAGGAACTGAAAAAAATATATATTTATTTGAGAGCAACAGACAGAGAAAGAGGGAGAGAGAGAGAGAAAGAGAGAGAGAGAGAGAATGGGCATGCTAGGGCCTCCAACCACTGCAAACGAACTCCAGATGCATGCTCCACCTTATGCATCTAGCTTACATGGGTACTGGGGAATTGAGCCTTGAACTGGGGTCCTTAGGCTTCACAAGCAAGTGTTTAACTGCTAAGCCATCTCTCCAGTCCCATGGCATATATCTTAAGGATTCTACACTTTATTATAGAGACACTTGCTCATCAATGCATATCACTGTTCTGTTCACAACAGCTAGGAAATGGAACCAACCTAGCTGCCCATTAACTGATGAATGGATAATGGAGATGTGGTACATATACAAAATGGAGTTTTTTTTTAGCTATAAAGAAAAATGAAAATTTCAGGAAAATGGATGGATCTGGAAAAGAGTATACTAATTGAGGTAACCCAGACTCAGAAAGTCAAATGCCGATGTTCTCTCTCTAATGCAGATCTAGATTCAAATTTTTAGATTTGTATGTGACTTGGGGTAAGAGACAGTACTAGAGGCCATGAAGCTAGAAAGGAGCCAAGATGGAGGGAAGAGAGGGCAGGGTTTAACGGTAGAGGATAGTAGATATGTAAGTGGGGGGGAGCGGTATACTGGGGGTGGAATGGTCTAAGTAGGTTCAGGGGAAGGGGATAGAGGAGAGTTAATGAAAACTAAAGATGTTATGAGGGTCTTGAGATGGCTTAACGGTTAAGACGCTTGCCTGCAAAGCCAAAATCCCAGTTTGATTCCCCAGGACCCATGTAAGCCAGATGCACAAAGTGGCACATGCATCTGGAGTTTGTTTGCAGTGAGTAGAGGCCTTGGCACACCCATTCTCTCCCTCCTTTCTCAAATAAATAAATAAACAAAATATATTTTTAAAAAGATGTTGTGAATAAGGCATATGGGAAACCTATTTCTTTGTTAGCTAGTTAAAAAAATGTAAGTTGAGCCGGGCGTGGTGGCGCACGCCTTTAATCCCAGCATTCGGGAGGCAGAGGTAGGAGGATCGCTGAGAGTTCGAGGCCACCCTGAGACTACAGAGTGAATTCCAGGTCAGCCTGAGCTAGAGTGAGACCCTACCTCGAAAAACCAAAAAAAAAAAAAAAAAAAAAAAAAAAGTAAGTTAACAAAAGGAGAGAGTATGAGCAGAAGGACATGGTGTGGATGGATCATGCTGTACCCAGAAGCCATAGATTGTAACAGAAAAATTTAAGTGCCAGGGATGTATACCTCCCAATCAGTTGTTGGTCAGGGAGGTCCCCAAGACCCCTAAATCAATATAAACTATTTCCAAGGCTTCTTGATTACCCACCACAACTATATGTAAGACCCTATTGCTGAGGACAACACATGATTTTGTTGTAGGTCAGTGAGAAATCAAGCTGCAGCTAAGTTGGAAACCTCCTCTCTGTTGGCTAGTGGCCATAGTGCTAGAAAGTACAGTGCGGCTTGCTGGGGGAGATAACTTCTCGGTAGTCTTAGCTAGCAGTGGGCCTGCCAGGCAAGATGTGCCCACAAGTGTAATAGTGGCCTGATGACTATAGGGTTCTCTGATTGGATTTGAAGCCTGCACCATAGGATGGAATTCATGCCTGGTACTAAAAAAGCCATAGTCAAATGCCTATGGCTTGGGAAGTCATAGGCCCAAGGTGGGGGAGGCTCCTACTGCTGTTTGGCTAACTGGCTATGTTATACCCATCTAAATAGTTATTTATTTATTTAAATTTTTTGGGGGGGGGTTCAAGGTAGTGTCTCACTCTAGCCCAGGCTGACCTGGAATTCACTATGTAGTCTCAGGGTAGGCCTCAGAACTCACTGCAATCCTCCTACCTCTGCCTCCCTGAGTGCTGGGATTAAAGGCGTGAGCCACCATGCCTGGCCCATCTAAATATTTATATTTATGCCCATAGATCAGTGCTGCTCTCCCCTATGGTCAGAGGTGTTTCTTTTTGTAGGTGGTGGCAACTACTGAAGGGTTTCAAAACTGGTCAAAGTGCTGAGAGTGACGCTTGGGTGCTTAGCTCTAAATGTGACATCTGTATCACACCCTCCAAAGCATTGAGAACATTGCAAAAGAAGTGGCAAAAGGAAGGTAAATGCCAAAGGACGGAGAAGGCGTGCTTTGGTATGCTGCCTTTTGGACACGTAGTGGCCCTTTGCATTCAGGACTTTACAGAAGCTGTCATTACCTGCACCCGAGTTGCACAATACTGGACTTGTCAACGTGTTGTCCTGAATGATGTAGGAGGGCAAAAAAAAAAAAAAAAAAAAAAAAAAAAAGACACCAAGATAGAGGAGAGACTGGTAGGAAAGAAGGGGCTCAGTGGAAATGGGATATGAAGGGGGAAAACGGAAGTAATGGGAGGAGATTATGATCAAAATAAATTATGTACCTGTAAAAAATAGACAAGGGACTACTTAGAAAGAAAGGGTTCATTTGGAAAGGGGATGGGGAGACAAAAGAAGGTAATGGGAGAGGATTATGATAAAAATGTAGTATGTGTATGTGTGAAAATTGTCAATTAACAATTTAAAAACCAGAAGGCATAGTGAGGTCACCTTGGGTAATTGTGATAACACAATAGTGAATTATGATCATAGTGGGGCATTGTCATTTCAAAGAAAGATACTGTGTCATTAACGGTCCATTGTGATGTCAGAGTGAGCATTGTTATTTCAAAGTAGGTTATTTTGATGTCACATCAGGGTCCTGTAATATCACAGTTGGGTCTTATAATGTCAGAGTGGGCATTCTACTTTCAAGCATTGTTATACCACAATGGGACATTGTGATGTTACAGTGGGCATGTGACTTCAAAGTATGGTAATTTGATGTCACAATTTGGGTATTACGATTTCACAGTGGGGTGTGGTTATGCCACTGTAGGATATTGTGATGTCAAGTGGGGCCACCGCAGGCCAAAAGAAAACTTCACTGTACTATTCTCTGTGGAAGTTACCATTTTCACAGTAAATTGGGGGGGGGGAATAAAGTAGAAAATAAGTTCAGCATTAGACAAAAGTAAGCATGTGTAATATTCCTTTACAAAATTATAGAAATTAAAGGGAATGTTAAGCTTCTGATTAAAAATCCTTATAATACACTCAGGAGGCAGAGGTAGGAGGACCACCTTGAGTTCGAGGCCACCCTGAGACTCCATAGTGAATTCCAGGTCAGCCTGGACTAGAGTGGGACCCCCACCTCAAAAAACCAAAACCAAAACCAAACAAACAAAAATGCTTCTGATAATAGAGCATTCCATAAGAAGTTCCATGGCAAGTAAATATTTTCTAAGATCTCAAGGGAAATGATTTAGATTTTAGAGGACTTATTTAATGGGATGGGAGGTAGAAAAAAAGAAGGGACATTTAGATTAAAACAAATAGTGAAAGGCATACTTAAAAAAATCTGTAATCAAGCCGGGCGTGGTGGCGCACGCCTTTAATCCCAGCACTCGGGAGGCAGAGGTAGGAGGATCGCCATGAGTTCAAGGCCACCCTGAGACTCCATAGTGAATTCCAGGTCAGCCTGGGCTAGAGTGAGACCCTACCTCGAAAAACAAACAAACAAAAAAATCTGTAATCATTTTTATTTAACTATGATTTTGGGAGCATGATACCAAGATCAGAGATAAAATGCTAGGTAAAGAGTTTAAGCATTTGATACTGTGAGGAATAGCATAATGTGTCAGACATACAACATTCGGGTGAACAGATTTTGGTTCCCGCCTTCACGGAATTGACAAGTCTAGCAGGGAAAATAAATCTTGATTAAATATTTTTGTAAATATGTACTTGTAAGTTGTGGTAAGTGCTAAGAAGGAAAAACAGAGTTTTCTTCTGGCTGTACAGTGGGAGGATTTTCTTAGGGGAAACAATGCTATTACTGGGTACTGATGATTGAAGTGTGTTAAAAAGATGCAGGGAACAACTTTCAAACAAAGGGAAAAGAATGTGCAACAAATTTAAAAAGGGGGAAAAAAAAAGATGGGATACCTGTTTGATTGCTACATAGACTGCTACAACTACAAAATCATTGATGTCTGTCTTGAATTCTGTCAGTTGATTTCCTTGATCTTCAAAGATTATGTCTGCTATATCATTTCTTTTAAAAAAATACCTTCTTATTTGAGTGTGAGTGACAGAGGGAGAGGGAGGGAGGGGGAGAGAGAGAGAGAGAGAGAGGAAGAGAGAATGGGTGCACCAGGGCCTCCAGCTGCTGCAAACAAACTCCAGACACATGTGCCACCTTTTGCAATCTGGCTTAAGTGGGTCCTGGGGAATTGAACCTGGGTCCTTTGGCTTTGCTGGCAAGTGCCTTAATTGCTAAGCCATCTTTTCGGCCCCATTTTTAAAAACTGTGTGTGTGTGTGTGTGTGTGTGTGTGTGTGTGTGTGTAGATTTGAGGCAGGGCCTGTCACTGAACCCAGAGCTGTCACTTTGTGTTCTCCTCCCAAACAGCGAAGGGAGAAGGTGGGGCCTAGCCACCCCTCTAGGCCTCATGCCTCAGTTGCATGGTCACTTTACTCAAGTCTTGAGAAGTATGTGAGGAGGTTCTTGAGGCCCAGTGTGCTCTTTTTCGACGCTTACTGAGGAACTCGCCCTCCTTAGCTGAACCTCCCTGAATTCCATCCTCTCTCCCGGGGTCTCTGGACACAGGTCATCACAGCTTCAGGCGCCTCAGCTCCCAACTTCCGGTGAGGAGCCGCTCACGTGGTGCCTCGGTCACTGCTCCCCCCCAGGCGGCGCTCCCCGGCCTTCCAAGGTTCCGCTTCCGCAGGTTCCGCAGGGGAGCCGCGCTCCTCCAAGGCAGTTAGGCTTAGGGTGGAGGTGGTGCTGGCAGGGCGCCCCCGGGGCCTGGCTCTGGCCCGGCGACCAGCCATGCTGTGCTGGCTGCGGGGTTTCCTGCTGCCCTGGGCGGCCTGCCAGACTGATTACGACCAACTGGCCTACGAGATCCTCTTCGAAGACCTGGACCACAATGGGGACGGCGTGGTGGACATTGTCGAGCTCAGGGAGGGGCTGAAGAACTGGAGCTCGTCGTTCGGCGGGGACACAGAGAAGGTGAGCGACCAGCACGGGGCTGGCATGGGCGGGCGGCGTGCTGCAGAGACGTTGGGCCGAGCTGGGAGCCCGACCTGCCGCCCTGTGCCCAGCTTCTTCCAAAGGCCCATGGAGTGAAGGGCATTCTTCTCTGTGTGTTGAGAGCATCATTGGTCTGTCTTCTTTGGAGAAATGCTATTTTTTCTTTTGTTGTTGTTGTTCATTGATTTTTATGAGTTACATGCATTCACGTGCAATATGATACACTGAGTTTAAGTAATATGTTTGCATTTTATGAGGTATATGTAAGGTTTGGGAGTGACCAAGACCACGCAAACCACTCTGAGGCAAAGATGAAAGCTTTTATTCATGGAGTGGGGGGGGGAAGGAGCACAGCCTAACCTGAGATTCCAGATAGTGGACTTTATAGGGCTTTTCAGTTGGGGGAAGGTGAGGAAGGGAAAAGTTGAACAGAAGAGATTTCTTTAGGGGAAATGGAAAATAGCCAGGGTGTGACACAAGAACCGATATCAGGCGAGTTAAGAGATAAGGGGGCAGGAAATCATGACCCGGGGCATTGTTAGGTAAGGAAGGGATGATGGCTGGGATAATTTCTTGAGGAATGTGGATAATCCACTTCCTTATGTCTGTTGTCTGCTGTCATTGGTGACTCCATTTTGGGAGCCTGTTGGTATATTTGTGATTTTTATTTTTGTTGTTGTTCCTTGTCCCTTTGTACTATATCCAAGAAATTGTCAAATACAATAACAGAAAACTTTCTTTCTTTTCCTTTCTTTTTTTTTGAGGTAGGGTCTCACTCTAGCCAGGCTGACCTGGAATTCACTGTGTTGTCTCAGACTGGCCTCAAACTCACAGTGATAATCCTACCTCAGCCTTCCAAGTTCCAGGATTAAAGGCATGGGCCACTACACTGGGCTCTCTTCCTGTTTTCTTTTAATACTATTATTATAAAAACAGTTTTGATTTTGAAGGCCAGTCTCCTGACTACAGTTTGAAAGGTACTGGTGTAGGTCCATAGCTTACTTTTAATATTTTATTACTTGTTTATTTATTTGAGAGAGAAAGAGAAAGAGGGAGGGACAGAGAGAATGGGCCTAGGGCCTCTAATCACTGCAAAACTCCAGATGCTTGCGCCACCTTGTGCAACTGTCTTACATGGGAACTGGGGGATGGAACCTGGGTCTTTAGGTTCTGCAGGCAAGCACTTTAACCACTAAGCTCTCTCTCCATCTCCAGTCCCAGAGGACAACAACTTTGTGCTGTCTGCTCCATCCACCTGTTTTTTTGTTTGTTTATTTGTGTTGTTTTTAATCCTCAAGTGGAGAACTAGGACTTCTTTACTTTTTTATTTTTTTTTTTTCGAGGTAGAGTCTCACTGTAAGTCAGGCTGACCTGGAATTCACTATGTAGTCTCAGGGTGGCCTCAAATTCATAGCCATCCTCCTACCGCTGCCTCCCAAGTGCTGGGATTAAAGGCGTGCACCACCAGGCTTGGTTGGAATTTCTTTTATTTTTAAATTTATTTTTTGAAAGGACTAAGCTAACCATAAAAACTCCATTTTGTTAGCTGACCATAGAAACTCCATTTTGTTAAACATTCTCCATATTGTTCATGTACTTTTGTTAAAGGTATTTCCCTGTAGCTGAGCCAGCCAATAAAAAGTCAGATCCCCTCTCTGAATACCCTTTATATTTGCCAGCGTCCTAAAACCAAAAACAACTAGTTCCTTAACTACAGTTAAATGGTTACGACGTATTTCTCCACCTGGAACTCACCAATCCTGTTAAAGGTCACCCCACTTCTCCCCTGGCTGTATATTGTTTGCCCAGCACCTGGTTCCTAGCACTTGGTTGTGATTTTTCTTTTCTTTTCTTTTTTTTTTTTTTTGAGGTAGGGTCTCACTGTAGCTCAGGCTGACCTGGAATTCACTATGTAGTCTCAGGGTGGCCTTGAACTCACAGTGATCCTCCTGCCTCTGTCTCTCAAGTGCTGGGATTAAAGGCGTGCACCACCATGTCCGGCGTGAGTTTTCTTTAAAAAGCCTGTAAGCCACTCCTTCGGGGTCACAGTTCCAGCTCCCGAGTCTGGCTGCATCCCTGATCTATCAGCTGTGTCATGCCTTGTCTGTAATAAACTTCTTCTGGTTTTTGAGCTCGAGCAATCCCTGACTCATTACTTGCTCAACCCCCTGACCCAACATTTTTATTTTTATTTATTTATTTGAGAGACAAGAGAGGGGGTGGGGGAGTGGGTGCACCAGGGCTTCTAGCTGCTGCAAACGAACTCCAGATGCAGATGCATGAGCCACCTTGTGCATCTGGCTTATGTGGGTCCTGGGAAATTGAACCTGGGTCCTTTGGCTTTGCAAGCAAGTGCCTTAACAGTGAAGCCATCTATCCAGCCCTTTATCCACCTTTGAGACACGGTCTCTTGCTGAAAACTGCCAGACTAGCTGCTCCCTGAGCTTTGGATTCTCCTGGCTCCACCTACCATTGATATAGGTGTGTTCGGACCACAGATGCATTGCCCCTTTGCATTTACTTTGTATGGATTATTGGGAATTGAACCCAGGACTGAAGGTTTTGCTAGCAAGCACCTTTAACCACTGAATCATTTTCCCAGCCCCATAAATCATACTTTTACTCCATTCTCCACCTTTATGTGTTTGATGCTGAAATTTGCATCACTTTATAATGTGTATCCCTTGACAACTTACTATATCTGTGTAAGAATTTGCCCATTTTTATCTTGGTCATCTCGTTTATTGATATATAGTTGTTCATAGTCTCATGATCAGTTGTATTTCTGTGGCATCTCTTTCATTTCTGATTTGAGTCTTCTTAGTCTAGTTAAACAGTTGTTGATTTTGTTTAACTTTCCATTTATTTTTGCATTTTCTGAAATTCCTTCTATTACCAATTCTAGTTTCATATCATTATGGTTGGAAAAAGCTATTTGATATTATTATTTCATTCTTAGATTTGCTAAGGCTCACTTATACCCTGCTGTTACCAGTGATAGGGACAGAGGCACAATTCCATTCCATCCCACTCCATAGCTTAAAGAGTTACCTTTCCCCTTTGGGACCTTCATTTAGGCAAAACCAGGATTTATAGCTTCCATGAAGAAAAGAATTTCAGAGTGAACCAGTATGAAGCAGAGTTGGAAGTTTATTATGTGACATTTATAGGTAAGACTAATGCCATGTTAATTGCTTTGTGGCTGTTTTGTGGATACTTTGTTTCTTCCTCCTCTTTTTCCTCATCCTCTTCTCCTCTTTCTTGCCCTCTACTTCCTCTCCTCCTTCCCATTCTCTTATTCCTTTTCTCCTTCAGAGTCTCACTGTATGGCTCAGGTTGACCTTGAACTGATCTTCCTGCCTTAGTCTCTCAAGTACTGGTATTACAGGCTTGCAACACCTCACTTAGTATTCCTTTTCTTTCTTTTTAATTTTAATTTTTATTTTCTTGAGGTAGGGTTTTACTCTAGCTCAGGCTGACCTGGAATTCACTATGTAGTCTCAGGGTGGCCTTGAACTCATGGTGATCCTCCTACGTCTGCCTCTCAAGTGCTGGGATTAAAGGTGTGCACCACCACATCCGGCTTCTTTCTTTTTTTAAGGACTGGAAAGATGGCTTAGCAGTTGAGGCACTTGCCTGTGAAGCCTAAGAACACATGTTCGAATCTCCAGGCCCCACATAGCCAGATGCACAGTGATGCAGGTGTGCAACGTCGCACATGTGGACAAAGGGGTGCATACATCTGGAGTTCATTCACAGTGGCTGAAAGGCCCCGGTGCACCCTTTCTCTCTCTCTCTCAAAAATAAGAAAAATAATTTAAAAGATTTTATGATTTATCTGTTTATTAGCATATTACCTTTTTTACTTTTAGTTGTCATACAGAGGTTTAGGTATCATTTATTCTGGTATTTTTCAAATGCAATTTATTTATTTTTTGGTTTTTTCGAGGTAGGGTCTCACTTTAGCTCACGCTGACCTGGAATTCTCTATGTAGTCTCAGGGTAGCCTCAAACTCACGGTGATCCTCCTACCTCTGCATTCCAAGGGCTGGGATTAAAGGTGTGCGCCACCATGCCCGGCCTATAATTTATTTTTGTTGATTCCTGTCCCCCTTCCTAACCCCTGCCCCCTTCTCCCCACCAATTCCTGAATCCACCTCTTTTTTTTTTTCCCCTGCAAACTTTATAATTTCATTTGTCTGTACTGCTGAATAGAGTGCCATTGTGTATATGCACCACGTCTTCATTATCCATTCATCTGTCAATGGGCATCTAGGCTAACTTCAATTCTTAGCTATTGTAAATAAAGCAGCAATAAACATGGAAGTGCAAGTGTCTCTGCAGTGAGTGTGGAGGTCTTAGGGCGTGTGCCAGGAGTGGTTTAGCTGGGTCATATGGGAGGTCTAGTTCTATTTTTTTCTTGAGTTACCTCCATACTGATTTCCATAATAGGTGCACTAGTTTGCACTCCCGCCAGCAGTGGATGGAGGTTCCTCTTTCCCCACGTCCTCACCAGCACTTGTCAGTTTCCTTTATGACAGCCACTCTGACAGGTAAGATGGTGTCTGAAAGTTGTTTTGATTTACATTTCCCTGATGGCTAGGGAATTGAACACTTTTATTTCTATTATTATTAGTAGTAGTAGTGTTATTGTTTTTAAGTGGATACCACTCTTTACTCCATCCCCTTCCCACTTTTCTATTAAATATTCTCTGAACTATATTAATCTTAGAAAACATTATCAACACAGTATTCCATGGATACAAGCTGGATACAAGCTGTGGGGTAAACAAGAAGTCCAGATTGCAAAATGGTGGGGTGCACAACACCCTGGAATGCTCATGGGCTTGATAGTGTGTATGCCTTGTGCAGGTAATGACATTATTTCTGTGAGGTCATGCATGCAGTAACGATCACGTCTTGTCCAGAAGACAGCATCCCACAGCCCTCCTTTCTATCTTCCGGCTCCCCCATGCTTTCCGCCCCCTCTTCCACAATGTTCCCTGAGCCGTGGAGGGGTGATTTAAATGTCTCATCTAGTGCAGAGCACTTCACAGCCTACTTCCAGTAGTCACTGCAAACTGCAGAAAGACACCTTTTTAACTAAAAGTGAGAGCAGCACTAATCCATGGGCATAAACATAAATCTGATGGGTACAAAATGCCCTTTTTGTCAAACAATAGTAGCTTCTCTCCTATGACCCCTTCCTCCCCAGTCACAGGCTTCTGATTAGGTTTTCAGTGCTGGGCATTAATTCCTTCCTGTAGAATGAGCCCCAAATCCAATCAGAGGGCAGTTGTTTACCCTAATAACAGTCATGCCACTATTGTACAGTGGGCACATCTTTCCTGGATGGTCAGTCCTGTAGTTCATAGGGTCCACTACTGGGTAAGATTTAAATTTTTTTTTTATTTGTGAGTGTGTATGGACATATGTGCTACATCACACATGTGGAGGTCAAAGGACTACTTTGGGGTGTCTATGTGCCACTTTTTATTTTAAACTTATTTTAAAAACTATTTTATTTATTTATTTGTTTGAGAGAGAGAAAGAGGCAGATAGAATGGGCATGCCAGGGCCTCTAGCCACTGCAAATGAACTCCAGACACATGAGCTCCCTTGTGCATCTGGCTTACGTGGGTCCTGGGGAATCAAAACAGGGTCCTTAGGCTTCACATGCAAACGTCTTAACTGCTTAGCCATCTCCCCAGCCCAAGATTTTTTGTTTTTCCTTTTCGGGTAGTGTCTTGCTCTAGCCCAGGCTGACCTAGAATTCACTATGTCATCTCATGGTGGCCTTGAACTCACAGTGATCCTCCTGCCTCTGCATCCCGAGTGCTGGGATTAAAGGCATGTGCCACCACACCTGGCCTTTGAAAATTTTTTTTCTCATTGCTGGGTACTTTTATCTTTTCCTTCCTTTCTTTCTTTTTTTCTCTTTTTTTTACTCATTTTCTGTTCCTCACTTTTCCCCCCTCCGCCCTCTCATATACTTTTTTTTTTTTTGGTTTTGGTTTTTCAAGGTAGGGTCTCATTCTAGCCCAGGCTGACCTGGAATTCACTATGGAGTCTCAGGGTGGCCTTGAATTCATGGTAATCCTCCTACCTCTGCCTCCTGAGTGCTGTGATTAAAGACATGTGCTACCACGCCTGGCTTTTACAAGTTTTTAAAAAAATATTATTTATTTATTTGAGAGAAAGAGAGAGAGAATGAGAGAATGGGCATTCCAGGGCCTCCAGCCACTGTAAACGAACTCCAGACGTGTGTGCCCTCTTGTGCAGCTGGCTAACGTGGGTCCTGGGGAATCGAACTTGGGTCCTTTGGCTTTGTAGGCAAATGCCTTAACCACTAAGCCATCCCTCCAGTCCTTGAAAGTTTTTTTTTTTAATGTGTATTATTTAAAATGTTCTGAGTGAAGCTAATTGTCAACTTCTTTAAGAGGATTGCTTTGTTGTCCCAGCTAATGTAAAATAAAATCAGATCATTACAATCTTAAAAAAAAAACCTTTGAAGGAACAAGGACTAAAGGGAACATGTCTCAACAAAATAAAGGATATATATATATATATATACACACACACACATATATATGTATATATGTATATATACATATATATATGTATATATAACAGACTTGCGGACAACATTATACTAAGTGGGGAAAAACTGACCACTTTCTAATTGGGCTCATAATTGAAAAAGTAGGCACTATATATTTCTTGGAACTTGTGTTTTTTTAATTAATTAATTAATTTATTTATTTGAGAGAGAGAAAAAAGAGAGAGAATGGGTACAGCAAGACCTTTACCACTGTAAACAAACTCCAGACATATGTGCCACTTTGTGCATCTGGCCTTACGTGGGTACTGGGAAATTGAACCCAGGTTGGCTGTTTATAATGAAAGCTAAAAAAGGGAACAGAGTAGTCGCATCAAGATTCATATACTGGTCACTATGGTCTTTGCCTCTGAGTACAAGCAGTTTAGCCATAGAACATAGAATACTACCATTGGTCCCTGTGGAGGGAGACTTAACTGGGCTTCCTGGAAGTCATGTAGGGATAGCTGGACAGCTGGATGGCTGTGGGTCTGGTTCTCTTGTGTCCTTGTAGGAAATTCTGTCTGATATTATATGCTGACTTTGGGGAGTGGGCACAGTATGACATGAGACTATTACTCTTTTTTTTTTTTTTTTTTTTTTGCAGGCAAGCATCTTAACTGCTAAGCCATCTCTCCAGCCCCTAAATAGGAGGTGCATGCTAGCCCTGCAGTACTTATTTTTAAGCTCAATAAATACTTACTATGTGAGATATCTAATTTCTCTATTAAGGGCCTACATAAGCCATACTGTATGTTAGACATTAATGGTACAAAGATGGATGAGACATGGCCAATGAAGTAGGAGTGTGCTGGAAATATATATGATGTACATTTAAAAATATTAATAACTTTCTAATTAAAAAATCTTATCTACCCAGTGAGGTTTGAATGTGCATGCTCACCTTACAGGGCTAGGTGTCAAACACTAAGCTGGGGGACATACTGGGATTTCACGTTTATCATACTTAGTTAACACATGTTGTTCCTATGGCAAAGGCTGTGTGTCTTAGTATTTTTTATTTTTATTTTTTGGTTTTTCCAGGTAGGGTGTCTCTGTAGCTCAGGCTGACCTGGAAATCACTATGTAGTCTGAGGATGACCTTGAACTCACAGCGATCCTTTTATCTCTGCCTCCCAAGTGCTGGGATTAAAGGTGTGCACCACCATGCCTGGCTATCTTTATATATATATATGTGTGTGTGTGTGTGTATATATGCATATGTTTTTATATTTATATTTATATATTTTTTAGATATATATAGAGAGAATTAGCATGCCAGGGACCCAGCCACTGCAATGGAACTGCAGATGCTCATGCAACCTAATGGGCATGTGTGACCTTGTGCTTGCCTCACTTTTTGTGCGTCTGGCTTACATGGGCTCTGGAGAGTAGAACCATGGGTCCTTAGGCTTTGCAGGCAAGTGCCTTAACTGCTAAGCCATCTCTCTAGCCATCTTAGTGTTTTTATTCCCTTAAGGTACTTGGCATTCATTGTTTACTGAGGTAGATATTTATAGGTTCATAATAATTTGAGATGGCATGGTGGCTGTTGACCATGATATTGCATGGATTAAAAATTGATTTAGTGTACAAATATAACAAAATTACTATTTACTTAGCCTTGTACTAATGACTGAAAAACTAGGTAACAGACACTTTTGGCAATCAGAATTCATATGAGTGAAATATATAAATATTAGTATGACATAATGGTTTTATGTATGACACGATGCAATGAGTTTCTTTTTCTTTTGTAGGAAATTTTTGAGGCTGCAGATGCCAATGCTGATTCAAAATTGGACTTTGAAGAATTTGTGCGGTACCTTCAGGACCATGAGAAAAAAATGAAATTGGCTTTTAATAATCTGGACAGAAATAGTGATGGTGTGTGTATATATGGCTTATCCACAGTTAGCTTCATGTGATCAAAGGCTAGTACTAACATGTACTTTTACTTTTAACTTCCTTCTACTGTCAAAGATTTGTTATTTCTACTGGTTATCTAACAGTCAATTTAAAAGAATAGTACAAAATTATATTTATAGGTGTAATAATTTATCTGAGTTTTATCCCATATATATATTTGGTTTTCAAGGTAAGTTCTCACTCTAGGCAAGGCTGACCTGCAGTTCACTATGTAGTTTCAGGCTAGCCTCAAACTCATGGCAATCCTCCTACCTCTGTCTCTCAAGTGCTAGAATTAAAAGTGTGGTCCACCATGCCCGGCTGACAAAATAATTTTTATAGAAGGTATCTTTTCTTATTTTATTTTGTTTTTTGTTTTTCTTTTTCTTTTTCGAGGTAGGGTCTCACTCTAGCTCAGGCTGACCTGGAAATCACTCTGTAGTCTCAGGGTGGCTTTGAACTCATGACAATCCTCCTACCTCTGCCTCCCGAGTGCTGGGATTAAAGGCGTGCGCCACCACGCCCGGCATCTTATTTTATTTTTATAGAAAGTATCTTCTGAGTTTAAAGCTATTTTGTTTATTGAAGAGACTTGTAATTTGCAATAAATGAGCTGAGAGTAGGCTTTTATTATTTTCTTGTTAATTATAAAGATATATTGGTTTCAGGAAGTTTAGATAATGCAGGCAAGCTCCTTAGAGAAAATAAAAACTTACTTAAAATTCTGTTAGAGATTACATTTAACATTTTGTTTCCTTCTTAGTTTCTCTTTCTGCTTCTCTTTACTGTATTTTATTTTCCTTTTAAAATATTTTATTTTATTTATTTGAGAGAGTAATAAAGATAGAGATAGATAGAAAGCGAGCATGCACCAGGGCTTCTTGCCACAATAAAGAAGCATCAGAAACATGTGCCATTGTGTGCATCTGGCTTTACGTGAGTACTGGGGAGCTGAATCTGAGCCGGCGGCCTTGCAAGCAAGTGCACTTAACTAGCATCTCCCCAGCCCTGCTTCCCTTTCTTTAAATGAAATTGCAGTCAAACTATGTACAGTTTCATGTCTTTATTTCTTTTTTAAAAAATGTTTTGTTCGTTTATTTATGAGAGAGAGAAAGAGGCCCATAGAGAATGGGAGCACTGGGGTCTTCAGCCACTGCACATGAACTCCAGACAAATGCGCCACCTTGTGCATCTGGCTTATGTGGGTCCTGGAAAATCAAACCTGGGTCCTTAGGCTTTGTAGGCAAGCACCTTTACTGCTAAGCCATCTCTCCAGCCCTGATGTCCTCCATTTCTTTTTTGGGTTTTTCGAGGTAGAGTCTCACTCTAGCCCAGGCTGACCTGGAATTCACTATGGAGTCTCAGGGTGGCCTCGAACTCACAGCGATCCTCCTACTTCTGCCTCCCGAGTGCTGGGATTAAAGGCGTGCGCCACCACACCCGGCTTCCATTTCTTTTAATGCTACATTGCACATATTTTCATTTTGTTTAATATCCTTTACAAATATAATTTTTAGTGGCTGTGAAATATTCTGGTCATGTAGCCATCCTGGGAGGATTGATGATAGTCATCTTTTTTTTTAAAACATTTTTTTTGTTCATTTTTATTTATTTATTTGAGAGTAACAGAGAAAGAGGCAGACAAAGAGAGAGAGAAAGAGAGAGAGAGAGAGAGAGAGAGAGAATGGGTGTGCCAGGGCCTCCAGCCACTGCAAACGAACTCCAGATGCATGCGCCCCCTTGTGCATCTGGCTAACGTGGGTCCTGGGGAATGGAGCCTCGAACTGGGGTCCTTAGGCTTTACAGGCAAGCGCTTAACCACTAAGCCATCTCTCCAGCCCAATGATAGTCTTCTTAATTAATTAATTAAATTATTTTTTGACATGCATGTAATGTAGTTTGATCACACTTGTCTCTCCTGTTACCTTCTAGTCACCTTCCACTCCCTGAGCCATTTTTTCTGTTCTTTTTAAAAATAATTTATTTATTTATTTGAGAGAGAGTGTTTAGAGTTTTAGAATAAGTTTCCAGAAATATGAGGGTAACCTTTACAATAGGATATGTGCACACACAAATGAGTTATTTAGCATATGATTGATAAGGTCATGTTAAAAGGATCTGATTTCATATTTAAGAATGTTGTATCTTTTAAAGCTGACCTTGTGCCGGGCGTGGTGGTGCACGCCTTTAATCCCAGCACTCGGGAGGCAGAGGTAGGAGGATTGCCATGAGTTCGAGGCCACCCTGAGACTTCATAGTGAATTCCAGGTCAGCCTGGGCTAGAGTGAGACCCTACCTCGAAGAACCAAAAAAAGAAAGCTTACCTTGTAAACTTGGAGTCCCTTATTTTCATGCCTCTGAATCAGGTCTACAAGCATCAGCTCTTTTCCCCGTTTCTTTTCAAATAGGTACAACAGTCAGGCATGTGATAGATCTAAAACCCGTGGAGCCTGACTATATTCTGAAATTGAGAATTTGGATTTTAGAAAAGTAATACAGTACATATATGATATGTTATGTAACAGTCTAAGTGGTGTCTGGGGCACTGTTGTGCTATATATTCATGAATATCCTGAAACATAAATGTTCATACTAAATTAAATAAATAACCCACCAAAACTGATCTCATCTTAATTTAAGTAAACTTTTACACAAAGTGAACCTTTGAGCCCAGTTTACAAAAAGTTTTTCGTCCTTTAGGGGTTTTAAGTCTTTGAGTTATAAATTTGGGATTAAAGACATGAAACGTTTGAACCTTTAAAGACTGTTGCACTCTAAGTATATCTTGCTTGTTGTCTTTTCAGATACTTTAACTTGGTATCTTTTCACTCTTTAAAGGAGTAATAGATGCTTCAGAAGTCATTGCTGCTGTGAAATCATTGGGAATACATATTTCTGAGTCTCAGGCAAATGGCATTCTGAGAAGGTCAGCCCTTGAACTCATTTTTAATAGCTTCTGTGTTTTGTCATCTATGCTAGAAACCAACTCCTTTAATGTGGCATTTTACCTCTTATTCTGTAACTCTGTGAGCAAGCTTGCTCATATTTGTATAATTCTGTCTCATTTTGAATTCTTCTGTCTGCAAACAACTTGCAAAGGAATTCCTGTAAGTGACTGACTAAGCAGGAGAAACCAAGGTCATGTTTATACTCCCAGTGTAATAGTGGAGAGTGCTGAAAGGGAGACAGTGGTTGTCCACTACTGTTTGAACAAGACAGCTGTGCTTACTTATCTAGACCTGATGCTTGACCTCCTGGAATAAATATGTATGTGTGTATTTTGTAAGAGATTGAATAAAATTAGTATAAATAAAATTGAATAAAATTCTCAAAGGCTTAAAAGAACTTACAAAACTGCTGAGTCTTATGTTTCCTATGTGGGAAGATTGAAAACAACTGATTCATTTTCATTAGCTGTTATAGAATCATTAATACTTTCTGTCCTTAAGCCAGTTTTAAAAAGCTGTAGTTTTTCCCCCAGAAATTTATTGAGTTCATCTAAATTTTCAAATGCATTAACACGCTATTGCTTATTATATTATTTTATTATCTGTCTGCTCTCCTCCAAATTAGGAGTTATGGCCCTTTGAACCCCTAAGGTTGATTTGCCATGTGTGTGCACATGTTCAGGCATATGAGTGGGGGTGTCTGCCACCATGCATGTGGGAGGTCAGAGGATAGCCTCGGGTGTTGGTCCTTGCTTTCCACCTTGTTCGAGGCAGAGTCTCTTGTTGTTCAGTGCTGCATTCTGCAAGCTAGCTGGGAATTCTCCTGTCTCCACCTCCCATCTCTAGGAGTGTTGGAATTACAGGCACTTGCACTACCTTATCTGGATTTTACATGGGTCTGGGGATCTAAACTCAGGGCCTCTCACTTGCAGAACCAAGTACTGGTCCCCACGGAGCCATTTTCCTACATCATGTGTACCTTTTTAAAAGATCAATTTTGTTTTTGGAGAAGAAAAAGTTAATTTTTAAAATATTTTTTTCATTAACAACTTCCATGATTGTAAATATCTCATGGTGAAAAATCAACTCCTACCAAATCAGAGAGCCAGAGACCCAGAGGCCCCCAACACCTCATCACTGAAGCAGACCAAAAATGAACCCAACATGGCTCAGGAAAATTTTGCGGAAGAGGGGGCGGAAAGAATGTCAGAGTCACATGTTGGGTCATGATATGCAGAGACATTTAGCTTACCCATAACTGTGGGCTAACTCCACAATGCATGACCCGTATACCTCAACAAGGAGGGGCCAAGGGGAGGGGGTAGGTCACGGATGAGCCTAATAATGGTACCAAACTGACTGTATTTGCTGAATACAGAACTGACTAATAAAAAAAAAATACAGGATACAATGTGACATGAGAAAGAAAATGAAGCACAAAATTAATAAAATAAACTGTTAAATGATGGAAAAAAAAATATCTCATGGTAATACCTTCCCTCTCCCCACTTTCCCCTTTGAAACTCCACTCTCCTTCATATCTCCTCCTCCTCTCAATCAGTCTCTTTTATTTTGATGTCATGATCTTTTCCTCCTATTATGATGGTCTTGTGTAGGTAGTGTCAGGCACTGTGAGGTCATGGATATCAAGGCCACTTTGTGTCTGGAGGAGCACGTTGTAAGGAGTCCTACCCTTCCTTTGGCTCTTATATTCTTTCCGCCACCTCTTCCGCAATGGACCCTGAGCCTTGGAAGGTGTGATAGAGATATTGCAGTGTTGAGCACTCCTCTGTCACTTTTTCTCAACACCATGGTGTCTTTTGAGTCATCCCAAGGTCACTGACATCTGAAAAGAGAAGGTTCTCTAACTAAAAGTGAGAGTAGCATTAATATAAGGGTATGAACATTAAGAGAAGTGCTTACTGGGCAGTTTGATGAGCATAGTATATACATTTAGCCAGACAGCAGCAGATGTTACACCCCTAGGGCTCATGAATACCCCTGTTGTACGTTTTCAGTATCATGGATGTATTCCCTCCCATGGAGCGGGCCTCCAGTCCAATTAGAGGCCAGTTGGTTTCCACCATGACAGACGTGCCACTGTTGCACCTGTTGGCTCATTTGGCCTGGCTGGCCAAATATAAGGCTTGTAGTGTCCACTGTTGAGTAAAAAGATCAAGTTTATTTAAACTTGCCCAGTTTTATTTTTGATCCTTCCAACTAATCAACTTTTGCCTTTTTATTCATTCTCTCAATTGTATCTTGTATCTGTGAAGTTGTCATATAAAGCCAAACATACTGCAGGTATCCTTTTATTTACTATTGTAAAAGTGGGCTGAAAATACTGTATGTATTCTTTGATTTGTGCTTACTGCAATTGCTATTATTATTACTATAAGTTTGCGAAATTGGATAATTAGTTCACTAATCTCCAGATTTTATTTTCGTATAAGCAGGGCAGCAGTGAAATGTGTGTGTGTGTGTGTGTGTGTGTGTGTGTGTGTGTGGCTGGGGATTGAGCCCAGAACCTCACACACATGCTAGGCAAACCCTACCACTGAACATTTGATGCATTTGACAAGAGTTGATATGTTGCGATGTAATTTGGCATTTTCTTCCTCCTTCTTTTTTTGGGGGGGGGTTGGGGGCTAGGGTTTCACTGCAGCTCAGGCTGACCTGGAATTCACTATGGAGTCTCAGGGTGGCCTTGAACTCATGGTGATCCTCGTACCTCTGTCTTCCAAGTGCTGGGATTAAAGGTGTGCGCCACCACGCCCAGCTTCCCTTCCTTCCTTTTTCTTATTTCCTCTCCTCTCCCCGTCTCTTTCCTTCCCTCCATCCCAGTACTCAGCCGCAGAATTTCCATTAAACACATAGCCCTCCAGGAGGGTTTCTTTCTTTTTTTATATAAAGCAAAGGAGATTTTATTGAGAAAACCCAGAGTATCAGGGCAACCATTCTTAGAACTGTGGCTGGTATCCAAAGAAGAGAAATGGGGAAAGGAAGGGTTACACATTTCAATATATATTTACCTTGCAAGGAGAAAGAGGGGAGAGAAAGAAGAAAGAGAATGGGAGCGACAGGGCCTCCTGCCACTGCAAATGAACTCCAGATGCGTGCACCACCTTGTGCATCTGGCTTTACATCTGTGTATCTGGGTACTGGGGAATCAAACCTGGGCCAATTGGGCTTTGCAAACATGTGCCTTAACTGAGCCATCTCTTCAGCCCCAGGTTACATTTTTTGTTAGCACTCAGAACTCAGGAAAGCAGGCAGGCTTAGCAGTGAGGATTTGCAAGCAGCTACCATTTTTTCCTTTTAGACAGAATCTCACTGTGTAGCCTGGCTTGCCTAAAATTTACTGTGTAGTCCAGGCTGGCCCTGAACTCACAACGATGCTCCTGTCTCAGTCTCTGGAATGCTAGGATAATAGTCATGAACAGCCAAATTAGCTCCGGTAGCTAATTTTTTTTCAGACCAGTGGAGTCATATGTAAATTAGCTTATAGCTAGTGAATCAAAGGGCTATCTATATAAAAAAAAGTTTTTCCTGTAAATTTTTGCCCCCTGGGGGACCCCTGAACTCTAGTGTCTGTTTTAGGCTCCTCTTTCTCCACGCTATAGTTTAGACACTATCCTCAGGCAGGAACCAGCGAATGGGGAGCCAACCTCACATGCCTTCCTTCTCCAGACACGCCAGCCCTGTCCTGTTCACATAGTGCCTGAAAGCTGTGGTTTCCTATGTCCAGTTTGTAAATGTATGGCAAACTTGGATGGCACCAGAAATCGTACTTCACTTTTTGTTAGTAGTATGAATTTTGTTTTATAGAGTTTCCACTTAGAAAAACACTATAAAAATTTCACTTGGGGTCAGTCGTGGTGGTGCATACCTTTAATCCCCGCACTCAGGAAGCAGAGGTAGGAAGATCGGCATGAGTTTGAGGCCACTCTGAGACTACATAGTGAATTCCAGGTCAGCCTGAGGTAGAGAGAAAAACAAAACAAAACAAAACAACAACAACAACAAAAATCTCACTTGGACTGGAGAGATGGCTTAGTGGTTATAAGGCGCTTGTCTGCAAAGCCAAAGGACCCATGTTTGACTCTCCAGCACACACATAAGCCAGATGCATGGGGTGGCACATGCAGCTGGAGTTTGTTTGCAACAGCTGAAGGCCCTGGCACATCCACTCTCTCTATCTGCCTCTTTCTCTCATACAAATAGAATAAAATAAAGTTTAAAAAATTTTGCTTAAAACCACCTTTGGCTCAGACACAAACAGATATTTCAAGGTTAGTTAATCTTCAAATTTGCATGGTAAAAACTGAGTCACTAAGAGTAAAAGATTAAAGTAGATGAAAAACGTATAAATAGGCAAAAGAGAGTCAAAGGTAAAAATAATACTAGAAGCAGGTCTGGGGAGATGGCTCAGCAGTCAAAGGCACCTGCTTGCAAAGCCTGTTGGCCTGGGTTCTAGTCCCTAGTACCCACATAAAGTCAGATGCACAGGGTGGTGTATGTGTCTTGAGTTCATATGCAGCAGCAAGAGGCTTTGGTGTGCCCATCCTCTCTCTCTTGCTCTTCTCATAATAAATATTTTTAGAAAATAATACTGGAAGAGCTAAAAGATATAAGATTACTCTTCAGTGAGTTTTATTCAGTTATTCATTCATTCTTTTTTTCAATAATTGAACGACTGCTTAGTGCTAGAGACATACAGGTAATTTTAAAAAAATGTATTTTCAAGACAGAACAGGAACATAAGAAAAAATAAATACAGATCAATAAGTAAAAGGAATATGTAATGAATTCTAGTAGAGAGACATTCTAAAAAGTCTCCTCAGTATCCTTGTGTGTGTATATGTGTGTTCACATATTGTGTGTGTGCTGGTGCCCGTGTGTGTGTGTGTGTGTGTGTGTGTGTGTGTGCGCGCACACATGCAGAGGACATCTCAGGTTTTGTTGTTGCCTAAGCGCTGTCCATTTTTTTTCAAGGTAGGGTCTCGCTGTAGCCCAGGCTGACCTGGCATTTACTGTGTAGTCTCAGGGTGGCCTCGAACTCACAGTGATCCTCCTACCTCTGCCTCCCGAGTTCTGGGATTAAAGGCGTGCACCACCATGCCCAGCAGAGAGAGGGAGAGGATGGGTGCACGAGAGCATTGAGCTGTTGCAAATGAACTCCAGCCGTATGCACCACCTTGTGTATCTGGCTTTATGTGGGTACTGGGAGTCCGACTCTGGTCGTTAGGCTTTACTGGCAATTGCCTTAACTACTGAGCCATCTCTCTACCCTGTAGTTTGTTTTGAGATGGGGTCTCTTACTGGCCTGAAACTTGCCAAATAGGTTAGGCTGACTGGTCAGTGACCCCAGTGGTCTCTGATGGCATCACAAGTGCATGCCATCACTACTGGCTTTTATTTTTATTCTTTTTATTTATTTATTTATTTATTACTTATTTATTTATTTATTTTGAGACAGAAAGAGTCAGATAGAAAGAATGGGCATGCCAGGGCCTCCAGCCACTGCAAATAAATTCCAGACGCATGAGCCACATTGTGCAGCTGGCTTGCATGGCTCCTGAGGAATCGAACCTGAGTCCTTCGGTTTTGCAAGCAAGTGCCTTAACTGCTAAGCCATCTCTCCAGCCATAGTTTTTTTTTTTTTTATGTGGGTGCTGAGTATTGGACTCAGGCTTTTGTGCCACTGACCAAGCTATCTCCTCAGCCCCTGGTCAGTACTCCCCAAAACTATTGAGATTATTAAATAAAAGCAATCTAAACACTGTCATAGTCAAGAAGAGCTTAAGGAGTCATGACAGTTAAACAGAATGTCGTGTCCCAAATGGGTTCCTGAGACAAAAAAAGGACAGTAGTTAAAAACTCAAGTAAAGTTCGGGACACTACCTTGAAAAACAAAACAAACAAACAAACAAACAAAAAAAAACTCAAGTAAAATCTTAGGTCTGGAATTTAGTTAATAATGCATTAGTCATTGGTCCATTAATTGTGACAAGTATACCTTTATAATGTAAGGTTTTACTAGTGGGAGGACATAGTTGTGAGGATATGTCATCCCCTCACTGTCTTTTTATTTTATTTTGTTTATTTATTTATTTTGTTGTTTTTGAGGCAGGGTCTCGCTCTAGCCCAGGCTGACCTGGAATTCACTATGTAGTCTCTGGCTGGCCTCACACTCATGTCGCTCCTCCTACCTGTGCCCCCTGAGTGCTGGGATTAAAAGCATGTGACACCACGCCCGACTTCAATGTCTTTTTAACAGAAAAATTGTCCTAGAAGATAGTCTATTTTTTAAAAAGCCAACATGAAAACGTAGTGCTATTCATGAAGTCTCAAAGGAGTGGCTTCAGTAATAACTATGTAAGAATATTGATTAATGTGTACAATGGTGCTGTTATATGCATGTTACAAACACTATTTTCTAAAAATCTTTTTCAGCATTGATAGTGATGGGTCAATGACAATAGACTGGGATGAATGGAGAGACTATTTCTTCCTCCATCCTGCAAAAAATATCAATGAAATTGTTCGTTTCTGGAAGCGTTCAACTGTAAGATCATTCTGAATTTGACTGTTTTTATTTTTAGTTAAGTGCTGTAGTTTTAATATCATGACATAATCCCTATAATACTTGTAGCTCCAGTGGCCAAAGCTATGGTATTCCCTCCTAGTAGTATTTCACTCATTTCTCAAGGGGAGTCAGTATATACTTACATCTAAAACAGGTGCCTCCTAAAGAGACCTGCTTTGTGTCAAGTATTAATTATTATGATATAGCTAGACTGCCCTAGAAAAGTATCATTGGAAATGTAAGATCAAATATATTAAGATTTCACAATGTACCTGCTCGTTTTATTTTTATAAGCACTTGACATGAAGTTGTCAGGAGTAATGGAAAACTTGCAAAGGAGACTTTATTTTTTATATCTAAGGTGCAGGGAGTTTAATGAAAATACACTCATGGTACCCTATCCTCATCCCTGCGTGTGTATTTCTGCCTTCTGTCCATACATAACGTAGAGTAGGAATTCAGAACACTCCGCCTGATGCCCACTAGCTGTAGAACCTCTTTGTGCCTGTTTCTTCATTTATAGAGTGGAGATAACAAGGTGAATATTATCAATTAAGTGAACACATTAGCTAATGTATTTAAAACAAGCTAAGAGCATAAGTTTCCAATAAATATTGTTATTCTGTTTCATCTCTGTTCTTAAGTATTTATATACTAGGAAATATGTTATTATTTCACATCTTCATTTTTATTTATACTGATAATATTATGCTAGTGACCCCCATCTGATTTATTTTATTTTATTCCTTAGATGTTTATTTTTTTTTTTTCTTTTTTTCTTTTTTTTTTTTTTTTTTCGAGGTAGGGTCTCACTCTAGCCCAGGCTGACCTGGAATTCACTTTGGAGTCTCAGGGTGGCCTCGAACTCACGGCGGTCCACCTACCTCTGCCTCCCGAGTGCTGGGATTAAAGGCGTGCGCCACCACGCCCGGCTCTTCCTTAGATGTTTATTAAATTTATTGCCTCTAATTACTACATAGCATGCATTTACTATATTTCTTTTATGCATTCTCACAATGATGATCCACCTAGGTTTTCTCCAACTCTCCACCCACAAATAATGCTTAGAGAATTTTATGTTGATTGCTGAATCATAGAAAGTATATGTTTGCACATTTTACTAAGGCATCTAGTCCAACTTAAACTATTGCCATATTGTTTCCCTATAATTGCTATACCAATTAATGCCCCAGAAGCAACAAATAAAGGTCCCGTTTTCTTTCTTTACATGTTGTAAAGAAATGTTGCTTGGAATTATCCATTTTCTACTCATTGAGTATTTAATGAGTTGCCCATTTCTATTCGTTTTTATTTTTAGATGTATTTTCTATCTTCTCTCTAGTGTTTCATAAGAGTTACATGTTTATTGCAGATATTACCTTATTGAGCTTAAGACTTGCCAGTATCTTTTCTGTTACACCACTTACCTATTTGTTTCTTTTGTCCATGATGTTCTTAGTTGAACAGAAATCCTTACATTTGGTAACTAAACTGATCAAGAATGCAGTAGTTTGGGGATGGAGAGATGGTTTAGCGGTTGAGCGCTTGCCTGTGAAGCCTAAAGACCCTGGCTCGAGGCTTGATTCCCCAGGACCCACTTAAGCCATATGCCCAAAGTGGCGCATACATCTGGAGTTCATTTGCAGTGGCTGGAGGCCCCGGTGCGCCCATTCTCTCTCTCTCTCCTCTGCCTTTTTCTCTCTCTGTCTGTTGCTCTCAAATAAATAAAAATAAACAAAAAAATTTTGAAAAACCACAATAAACTCCAGCATCACTAAGAAACTCCAGCCCAAAATCAGACCAGATTGAAGAGCAATGGGATGGAGCAGGACACCCCACATTCTGCTCCAGCTACTGCAGGCGAGTACACCGGGCACTACAAAGGCACATCCATGTGCATATATCACACATACGCCACACATACACACATGTGCATGATCACATGTAACACCACATACACTACCACTTAAAAAAAAAAAAAGAATGTAGTAGTTTGCACCTCTTGAGTTTTATTTACGAAGTACTTGCCTAGTCTTGGTCACAAGGAAAGGAAGTAATCAGTCCAGACTGGCTACACATTAGAGAGAAGTGGCAGAGCCCAGAAATACTGTGGGCAGAGGGAAGGCCCAGTGCAGTCTGGGAAGGCACTGGTAAAGAAGGGCACCGTCCAGAGGGGTGCACAGATGTGGGGGGCTGACAGGAGAAGTCACTTGCCTGCCACAGATGACAAGCTCTACACTGCCAACCCTCAGAGTCCAATTCGGCAATCCCACTGAGAGAAACGCAGTGCTTTGACGTTTAGAGAAAATAATCAGTGAGATCAGTTATCGTTATTACAATAGTTGGCATTTATTCCTTTCTTACTATGTGCTGGATGCCGTAGTGAATGACTAGGACATGATACTTGCTCTTGGAGTTTACATTTTTTTCCCATGGCAGAGATTATCCAAATGATTTGGGAATTTGAAATTAATAATTAAGTGGCTGAAAATAATTTTACATGAACTCCGCATTTTCTTTTCTTTCTTTCTTTGTTTCTTTTGGCTTTTTGAGGTAGAGTCTCACTGTAGCTCAGGCTGACCTGGAAGTCACTATGTAGTCTCAGGCTGGCCTCGAACTCACGGCGATCCTCCTACCTCTGCCTCCGGAGTGCTGGGATTAAAGGCGTGCGCCACCACGCCCGGCTGAACTCTGTGTTTTAAAGTGGTATTTAGAATCATTTTGGTTGACTGTGAGTACTAGCAGGTTGCCAATCTTCAGTACTAGGAGCGATTAACAAAAACAAAACCCTGGAGTTTTTATTCTGGACCTCTGTAGAAAGTTTAGCCCTGTGCTTCTCAGGTGTTGACACTTTCCTGCACTGTCTAATTCTGCTTTCACTTCTCAGGTAGTTGACATAGGAGAGAGTATAGCTATTCCAGATGAGTTTACGGAAGAAGAGAAGAAGTCTGGGGACTGGTGGAAGCGGCTGGTGGCAGCGGGAATAGCTAGCGCGGTTGCTCGCACGTGCACGGCGCCCCTGGACCGCCTGAAAGTCATGATGCAGGTACTTTGCCTCCGGTGCCCTTAGATGCTGAATGACTCGAAGAGTCCTTGCCAGTTAAAAAACTGACACATTGGAAGTGTTTGACCCTTTTCACATCACTTTTCACTAAAGTAATTTCTTTTGTTAGGGGTTTCTCAATTTCCTTAAAAATGTTCCTCTTGGGCTGGAGAGATGGCTTAGCAGTTAAGGCGTTTTCCTGCAAAGTCAAAGGATCCCGGTTCGATTCTCCAGGACCCACGTAAGCCAGATGCGCAGGGTGGCCCATGCGTCTGGAGTTTGTTTGCAGTGGCTGGAGGCCTTGGTGTGTCCATTCTCCGCCTCTCCCTTCCTCCCTCTCTCTCTCAAATAAATAAATTAAATTAAATAAAAAAATGTTCCTATTGTATTTGTGATGATTAATCTTCAATATCAACGTCATTGGATTGAGAAGCACCTGGAGGTAGATGAGTTTAGCAGGACTCTGGGAGTTCTAGGAGAGCTTGTTCAGAAAGGACTAAGGAAGGGGAAGACCCACCCTGAATGTGGCAGCTCTGGGTAGCATCAGGAGAGAAAAGCAGATGGGCGGCGTGGGCTCCCTGGGCTTCCTGGCACAGGATGGATGGTGCTGTCCTACTGGGGGGAGACAGACTCAGGGAGGCTCCGCCCACCACTCTTCCCTTGGCTCTCAGGTCTTTCCTTCATAGCAAAGAAAAAGCCAGCTCGCACAGTACTCAAGTTAATCCTAGTTTAAAGTCTACAAAACTGTTTTGTTTTATTTATTTATTTATTTATTTTTGGTTTTCCGAGGTAAGGTCTCACTCTAGCCCAGGCTGACCTGGAATTCACTCTGTAGCCTCAGGGTGGCCTTGAACTCACAGCAGTCCTCCTACCTATGCTTCCGAAGTGCTGGGATTAAAGGCGTGCGCCACCACTCCTGGCTAAAACTGTTTTATTTTTGTTTTTTAGGTTTGTTTATCTACCACACTTTTACTTTTTTCAGAGACATAGCTAAATCTATGGAAAGTGCCACTATTATTAGTCTAAGCCTAATATCAACAGAATACTATGGTACCTACTCTGATTTTCTAGTACTATTTCTAGTACTTTTGTTTAAAAAAATTTTTTTTTGTAGGAGGGGGGAGGGAGAATAAGAATGGGTGTGCCAGGACCTCTTGGCACTGCAATGAACTCCAGATCTATGCGTCACTTTTTGTGTCTGGCTTTATGTGGGTACTAGGAAATCAAACCCCAGCCTGAAGGTTTTGCAAATAAGTACCTTTAACTGCTAAGCCATCTCCCCAGCCCTTTAGTACTATTTCTAAGAATTATAAACTATATCTTACCTCATTACTTTTATTTTTCAGTGAGTAGTGTATTACTAACAGTAGTTACATACATGACTTAACATGTTAATAATTATAATTAAATTTAATATTTGGTAAATTATTTTTATGCAAGAATATAAAATCCAGTATACAATAGAGCAAATTTAAAATTTTTTTGTTTTGTTTTGTTTTTCGAGGTAGGGTCTCACTCTAGCCCAGGCTAACCTGGAATTCACTATGTAGTCTCAGGGTGGCCTTGAACTCACGGTGATCCTCATACCTCTGCCTCCCAAGTGCTGGGATTAAAGGCATGCACCACCACGCACGGCGCAAATTTAAATTTGTAATTGAAATTATGCACCTGTATTTTTTTTTTTTTTTTTGATGTAGGGTCTCACTGTAGCTCAGGTTGAGCTGAAATTCATTATATAGTCTCAGGGTGGCCTCGAACTCATGGCGATCCTCATACCTCTGCCTCCCGAGTGCTGGGATTAAAGGTGTGTGCCACCATGCTTGGCTTAAGCACCTGGATGTTTTATTGTCCCTTGTTCTTTTGGCAATATTAGTAACATTTAGTAATGGATTGATAATTGTGTAAAACTGTAAGTTTTCATAACAGGAGCTATGCAGCCTGTGTCTGTGGCTCAGGTGATCAGTAGATCTGCTGCTGACTTACTGTTCCTAATGCCAAAAAAACCCTTAGACTAGTCTTAGGAGCTCAATTTATATGTCATTTTTAGAAAATACAGTGTGTTAGTAGCCAGGTGTGGCGATGCACGCCTTTAATCCCAGCACTTGGGAGGCAGAGGTAGGAGGATCACCGAGAGTTTGAGGCCACCCTGAGACTACAGAGTGAATTCCAGGTCAGCCTGGGCTAGAGCGAGACCCTACCTTGAAAAACCAAAACCAAAAACAATAACAACAACAACAACAGGAACAACGAAAATACAGTGTGTCAGAATATAGCTTTGGGGGGTTGGAAATGAACTTCACTTTTTCATTCCATACATATTTGTTAGAGCCTATTATATACTAGGTATTTTAATATTCATTAGGGGCTGTAATAGTAAGACTTAGGTTTTTGCTAGTAGAGGATTTCCAGTCTATCAGAGAATATAGATAATTAGACAAGTAATAACAAAATGTTGTATAAGTGCCATTATTTGCTAGACAGGAGACATGCATAGTACTAAGGGAATTCCAAGGGGGAAATAAATATCATTTCCCTCTGCTTAGTATTTCTCATGAAAATGTAAAATGATATCCTGGTTTCTTAATATCATTTTCCTTCTGCTTATTATTGTTTATATAAGTGTGCAATCACCATATCTTGGTTAATACAGCCAGTAGAAATAAAAACTTTTAATTTTATGGCCTAAGTGTGGAGAACACACTCTAGCATATGGCAACAGAACAAGTCACCCATCTCTGTGTGCTTGATTTCACGTGAACCCATATCCTGCTCAGTCGGAAAACTTTTGTAAGGAAAAGAGTTAGAATTAAAAATTGTCTGTTACATATCAAAATAGAAAAACCAGTTTCCTCAGAAACTGGGCCTGTCAGAAAATATAAAGCAGTCTGTAAAGGGAAAAGATACAGAGTACAGTGTTACAGAGATGGAGACATACTTGGGAGGTGAGAAAGCTGGGAATGGAGCCAAGAGGGAAAATAAAGAAAGGTGTTTTTGTGGTGTGCCCAAGTGCTAGAAATGCAAAGACGAGAGAATATTTTTTATTATCCCAGAGCCTTTCAGACATATGAAAACATCTGTGGTAATGGTAATTTGATGGTATTGAAAACGGCAACTGCCACTTTGGGGTTTTACTCTATACAAATGGAAAAAGACATTGTCGGAACATGGGGCATGGATGATCAGTTCTCCAAGGAAAGAAAAATGGATCATTGAATTAGGCCAGGAACAAAAGTATGCAGCAAATATAGGGTCATAGAAAGAATGAAAAATGGAGAGTAATAAGGGTGCTGAATAGAGAGAGGCAGGAAGAGGATGGGCAAAAGGAGAGACGATGATAGATGAAAATGAGTTAAAGACGGATGGTGGTGTGTGTCTGCAATCCCTGTTACTTGTGAGGGTGAGGCAGGAAGAACGCAAGTTTAAGGTTTGCTTGAGTTATACTGAATTCAAGGTCAGCCTGGACAATGCTTTGAGAGCCTGTCTCAAAACAAAGATGATAAAAGGGATAAGGACGTAGCTCAGTGTCGTTGGCCCTGCATGCCCCAGGCTGGATCCCCGGTACTGCAGAAACAAACAGAAATGAGTCAGACTCGGGAAAAGAAGAGGTAAGAAGGAAGGGAGAGAAGGAGGAGAGAAGAGGAGGAAAGGGAAAACACGTTTTTGCTTTATTTTTTGTCCGGATTAGAGGAGGCTATAGAGGTGAAGGGCAGGACTAGGTTGGGTCCAGGCAGACTGTTCTGTTCACATTAACGATTGAGCCAAGCCTCGGGGAAGCCCCTGGAACAGTCAGGAGTTCTCACCTGCTGATCCCTTGATGCCCACATCCCGTGGTCAGAGGAGAGGTCAGTGGGGCCTTCCCCATCACAGTGATGGGTGACCTCCTCTGTAGGGGGTCCAGGTGAGGGAGTTGCAGCCTTTCCTCAGTGTGGTGTGTCCAGCAAGTTTTCAGGCCTGATTTTCCTGATAGGATATTAATATGCGCATGTGCCCAATGGTCCTATTGCAGTTACCTTCGCGTTGCGGACTCAAAGCATCTGACCAAAAGCAGCTTGATGGGAGGAAAGTTGTTTATTTTGGCTTACAGTCTGGAGGAGACAGTCCATTTCCAAAGGGGAAAACAGGGCATGAGTGGAGGCTTGACATCACTTCTGCCGCAGCACTTGGAAACAGCAGCAGGAGAATGAGCCCTGCACTGGCAAAGGGTGGCTGGGCATAACACTCACAAGTCTGCCCCCAACAGCACATCTCCCCAGCAAGGCCTAATTCCAAACTTGCCATCAGCTGGGAACCAAGCATTCAAAACACATGAGTTCATGGGGGACACCTAATTCAAACCGTCACATGTCCTAGTTTATTTTATTTTATTTTATTTTATTTGAGGCAGGGTCTCACTCTAGCCCAGGCTGACCTGGGATTCACTATGTAGTCTCAGGGTGGCCGCGAACTCACAGCAATCCTCCTGCCTCTGCCTCCTAAGTGCTGGGATTAAAGGTGTGCACCACCACTCCCATCCCAGGTTATTTTGATAAATTTATAGGGTGATACTTTTTCTACTTTTTGTTTTTGGCTTTTCAAGGTAGAGTCTCACTCTAGCTCAGGCTGACCTGGAATTCACTATGTAGTCTCAGGGGGGCCTCGAACTCATGGCGATCCTCATACCTCTGCCTCCCGAGTGCTGGGATTAAAGGTGTGTGCCACCATGCTTGGCTTAAGCACTGGATGTTTTATTGTCCCTTGTTCTTTTGGCAATATTAGTAACATTTAGTAATGGATGATAATTGTGTAAAAACTGTAAGTTTTCATAACGAGCTATGCAGCCTGTGTCTGTGGCTCAGGTGATCAGTAGATCTGCTGCTGACTTATTGTTCCTAATGCCAAAAAAACCCTTAGACTAGTCTTAGGAGCTCAATTTATATGTCATTTTTAGAAAATACAGTGTGTTAGTAGCCAGGTGTGGCGATGCACGCCTTTAATCCCAGCACTTGGGAGGCAGAGGTAGGAGGATCACCGAGAGTTTGAGGCCACCCTGAGACTACAGAGTGAATTCCAGGTCAGCCTGGGCTAGAGCGAGACCCTACCTTGAAAAACCAAAACCAAAAACAATAACAACAACAACAACAGGAACAACGAAAATACAGTGTGTCAGAATATAGCTTTGGGGGGTTGGAAATGAACTTCACTTTTTCATTCCATACATATTTGTTAGAGCCTATTATATACTAGGTATTTTAATATTCATTAGGGGCTGTAATAGTAAGACTTAGGCTTTTTGCTAGTAGAGGATTTCCAGTCTATCAGAGAATATAGATAATTAGACAAGTAATAACAAAATGTTGTGTAAGTGCCATTATTTACTAGACAGGAGACATGCATAGTACTAAGGGAATTCCAAGGGGGAAATAAATATCATTTCCCTCTGCTTAGTATTTCTCATGAAAATGTAAAATGACATCCTGGTTTCTTAATATCATTTTCCTTCTGCTTATTATTGTTTATATAAGTGTGCAATCACCATATCTTGGTTAATACAGCCAGTAGAAATAAAAACTTTTAATTTTATGGCCTAAGTGTGGAGAACACACTCTAGCATATGGCAACAGAACAAGTCACCCATCTCTGTGTGCTTGATTTCACGTGAACCCATATCCTGCTCAGTCGGAAAACTTTTGTAAGGAAAAGAGTTAGAATTAAAAATTGTCTGTTATATATCAAAATAGAAAAACCAGTTTCCTCAGAAACTGGGCCTGTCAGAAAATATAAAGCAGTCTGTAAAGGGAAAAGATACAGAGTACAGTGTTACAGAGATGGAGACATACTTGGGAGGTGAGAAAGCTGGGACTGGAGCCAAGAGGGAAAATAAAGAAAAGTGTTTTTGTGGTGTGCCCAAGTGCTAGAAATGCAAAGACGAGAGAATATTTTGTATTATCCCAGAGCCTTTCAGACATATAAAAAACATCTGTGATAATGGTGATTTGATGGTATTGAAAACGGCAACTGCCACTTTGGGGTTTTACTCTATACAAATGGAAAAAGACATTGTCGGAACATGGGGCATGGATGATCAGTTCTCCAAGGAAAGAAAAATGGATCATTGAATTAGGCCAGGAACAAAAGTATGCGGCAAATATAGGGTCATAGAAAGAATGAAAAGTGGAGAGTAATAAGGGTGCTGAATAGAGAGAGGCAGGAAGAGGATGGGCAAAAGGAGAGACGATGATAGATGAAAATGAGTTAAAGACGGATGGTGGTGCGTGTCTGCAATCCCTGTTACTTGGGAGGGTGAGGCAGGAAGAACGCAAGTTTAAGGTTTGCTTGAGTTACACTGAATTCAAGGTCAGCTGGACAATGCTTTGAGAGCCTGTCTCAAAACAAAGATGATAAAAGGGATAAGGACGTAGCTCAGTGTCGTTGGCCCTGCATGCCCCAGGCTGGATCCCCGGTACTGCAGAAACAAACAGAAATGAGTCAGACACGGGAAAAGAAGAGGTAAGAAGGAAGGGAGAGAAGGAGGAGAGAAGAGGAGGAAAGGGAAAACACGTTTTTGCTTTATTTTTTGTCCGGATTAGAGGAGGCTATAGAGGTGAAGGGCAGGACTAGGTTGGGTCCAGGCAGGCTGCTCTGTCCACATTAACGACTGAGCCAAGCCTCGGGGAAGCCTCTGGAACAGTCAGGAGTTCTCACCTGCTGATCCCTTGATGCCCACATCCCATGGTCAGAGGAGAGGTCAGTGGGGCCTTCCCCATCACAGTGATGGGTGACCTCCTCTGTAGGGGGTCCAGGTGAGGGAGTTGCAGCCTTTCCTCAGTGTGGTGTGTCCAGCAAGTTTTCAGGCCTGATTTTCCTGATAGGATATTAATATGCGCACATGCCCAGTAGTCCTGTTGCAGTTACCTTCGCGTTGCGGACTCAGAGCATCTGACCAAAAGCAGCTTGATGGGAGGAAAGTTGTTTATTTTGGCTTACAGTCTGGAGGAGACAGTCCATTTCCAAAGGGGAAAACAGGGCATGAGTGGAGGCTTGACATCACTTCTGCCGCAGCCCTTGGAAACAGCAGCAGGAGAATGAGCCCTGCACTGGCAAAGGGGAGCTGGGCATAACACTCACAAGTCCGCCCCCAACAGCACTCCTCCCCAGCAAGGCCTAATTCCAAACTTGCCATCAGCTGGGAACCAAGCATTCAAAACACACGAGTTCATGGGGGACACCTAATTCAAACTATCACATGTCCTAGTTTATTTTATTTTTTGTTTTTTTGAGGCAGGGTCTCACTCTAGCCCAGGCTGACCTGGAATTCACTATGTAGTCTCAGGGTGGCCGCGAACTCACAGCAATCCTCCTACCTCTGCCTCCTAAATGCTGGGATTAAAGGTGTGCACCACCACTCCCATCCCAGGTTATTTTGATAAATTTATAGGGTGATACTTTTTCTACTTTTTGTTTTTGGCTTTTCAAGGTAGAGTCTCACTCTAGCTCAGACTGACCTGGAATTCACTATGTAGTCTCAGGGGGGTCCTTGAACTCACGACGATCCTCCTACCTCTGTCTCCCATTTAAATGCATGTGCCACCACGCCTGGCTCTTTTTCTACTCTAGGAATAAGTTTTTATTAGTCTGTGCCTTGTGGGTAGTGCTGGGCAGATGGTGTTGTATGTGTGTCTGTCAAGTGCAGAGCATCCTCCATTGTCAGAATTGAGTCAAATGCTGCTCATTAAATGAAGTCTGTCAGGGCAAGGTTCATTCTGAAAGACTGATCTCAGCAGATGCATGCTTTCTAGCTGAGGAATAGATTTGGGCTGGGAATGTAGATATATGATATACGATATGATATGATATATGGTATGATGTGATATGAGCCACTGGACAGAGGGGTCTCATGGTGCTGGGGGCAAGGTAGAATTAGACTGTGACTAATGTGCTACTCAGAATTAGCATGCAACTTAAAATGCATAAAATGTTCATTTCAGGTGGCTAAGTGACTCTTTCTTAAAAATTTGAATGTTTTTAGTTATTTACTTGCAATGGCAGAGATTTGATATGAATTTATTTTATTTGGACCATGTGAAATGCAAAAGCAAGGGAAAAGGGGGACTACTGTGATTATTATATGTATTTGGGGACAAGAAAAGTGCTAATATATCAATGTTATGGGAATAAAGGGAAATGAAATTGGTGTTGAAAAATCATAATATTATATCTTTTTTCATTAGCAATGAAATAATTTCACATTATCTGCAAAATAAAAATAAATAAATTTGCTGTTCACTTGTAGGTTCATAGTTTAAAGACAAAGAAAATGAGTTTGAATACTGGGTTTAAGCTGATGGTCAAGGAAGGAGGAATTTTTTCTCTTTGGCGAGGAAATGGTGTGAATGTTTTTAAAATTGCACCAGAAACATCACTGAAGATTGGGGCCTATGAACAGGTAAGATGTTATTGGCCATAGAATTGTAAATGAAGGTCACATTTTAAATTTAATTAAACATATTTATTATTTATTTGCAAGGGGAGAAAAGGAGAGAGAGAGTGAACTCTAGATGCAATGCCACTCTGCATTTGGCTTTACATGGGACTGAGGAATTGAACCTGGGCCCTAAATGTCATTCTTAAAAGTTTAGACTTTTAGCCGGGTGTGGTGGTGCACGCCTTTAATCCCAGCACTCGGGAGGCAGAGGTAGGAGGATCGCTGTGAGTTCTAGGCCACCCTGAGACTACATAGTGAATTCCAGGTCAGCCTGAGCTAGAGTGAGACCCTACCTCGAAAAAAAAAAAAAAAAGTTTAGACTTTGTTTTTATTTTGTTTTGTTTTGTTATTTGACATAGGGTCTCACTCTAGCACAGGCTGACCTGGAATTCACTATGTAGTCTCAGGCTGGCCTAGAACTCACAGCGATCCTCCTACCTCTGCCTCCCATGTGCTGGGATTAAAGGTGTGTGCCACCATGCCCAGCTTTTTAATATATTTTATGCTATTAATGTCATAAATTTAGAAACAGCATATATCTCAGTAACACTGTATTTCCATATTTTTATTTATATAGTATAAGAAATCACTTAGTTTTGATGGTGCTCAAATAGGAATTCTTCAAAGATTTGTAGCTGGATCATTGGCTGGTGCGACTGCCCAAACCTGTATTTACCCTATAGAGGTATGTATTATTTTTTATTTATTTTTTATTAGAGAGAGAGGGAGAGGGAGAGAGAGGGAGAGGGAGAGGGAGGGGGAGGGAGAGAAATTGGCACACTGGGGCCTCCAGCCACTGCAATCAAACTCCAGCTGCACGTGCCACCTTGTGTCATGTGCGACCTTACACATGCATCGCCTTGTGCATCTGGCTTATGTGGAATCTGGGGAGTCGAACATGGCCTGAGGCTTCATAGGCAAGAGCCTTAACTGCTAAGCCATCTCTCCAGCCTAAGGTATGTGTTATTATGAAAGCTTAACTAATAGCATGCTTTTCATGCCAATTATAACTTCTTATGAATGAATTCCAGATTGTTATAATAGCTTTGTAAGGGCAGGATTCAATCATCTATCAAGTGTCAGTCTCAGTGGACAGGTTTGTTTTGTTTGTTTAAAAGAAGGATAGTAATATCATAGATAGAGCAAGAAGATAAACTCATTGATTCACTTAGTCACTCTTTATTAATCAGGCAAGTACAGATTGTATCCATGCTAAGTTTAAAGCACTTTGCTGGGTGCCATGTAGGATCCAAGGGGGAGGCAGGTGGAGATTTTGATCATAGAGCTTGTATCCTAGAAGGGGAAATAAATCAAGTATAAAAATGATGGCCCACAGTATAAAAAATAAATTCTAGGCGACAGCTCAATATATATAGTGTCATGTGGAAAGCCAAAGGAGAGAGATTGTTTCTAGCTGGGGAGTTCACGAAAGACGTGAATGGAAGGTGTAAGCTTGTCACAGGGGTCCTAGAAGAGAGTTTTGAGTGGTTCAGCAGCTTGACAAAGAGGAATAGAACCTTGAAAAGTACAGGGAAAAGGTTGGAGTCTAATCAGGAAAGCTTTTGAATTTAATTTATTACAAAAATAAGCCATTAAAGATTTGGAAGCCCGAGGTATGATCTTGGCATTTATTTATTTATTTTGTTTTAGAGAGACATAAAGATAGAGGCAGATATATATAGAGAGAATGGGCGCACCAGGGTCTCCAGCCACTACAAACGAACTCCAGACGCACACGCCACCTTGTGCATCTGGTTTTACATGGGTATTGGGGGAATCGAACCTGAGTCCTTTGGCTTTGCAGGCAAGTGCCTTAATGGCTAAGTCATCTCTCCAATGGCAATTATTTTTCTTTTCTTTGGTTTTTCGAGGTAGGGTCTCACTCTAGCCCTGGCTGAGCTGGAATTCACTGTGGAGTCTCAGGGTGGCCTCGAACTCCAGTGATCCTCCTTCCTCTGCCCCCCAGTGCTGGGATTAAAGGCGTGCGCCACCACGCCCTGCTGCAATTATTTTTTAGAGGAGGAAAAACTGGGAAGATGGGAAGACAAGATATTGTCAGACATGAAAATGACCAGAGTTTTAAATATGACTGTGACTCTTGGAAATTACTTCCCGTTAGAGTTGTGAGAATGGATAGGAAACAGGAAGGCAAGCAAAGCAGCCCTGGCTGGGTTCTGTGCCTGAGGATTAGAATTGTGTCTGAGGTAGTTGGTACCAGAGTTAGAGGACAGGAAGGAAGCCAGACTGTGAGATGAAATGAGCTTAGATTTGCAATTAGTTTTAGCTGTTTTGGAACAAATAATTTATGCTTTCCATCAGGGAGTTGAAATGTGATATTGAGACTTGAGATCTCCAGTTTTGGTGGGTTTCCTGCTGAGAGGAGCGAGTTGAAACCCTGAAGATGTCTAAGGAGGTAGTGTTTGTGTTTGTTTTATTTTAATGCTGAGAAAACTTTTTACAAGATCTTAATTCAGGGAGTAAGGAGAAATGTACATGCCCGTGAGGCAGGCAGAGAAGATGACAGGGTAAGAGGAGAGTGCACTACCGTGGAGAGGACAGTTGTTTTTTTTTTTTAATTAATTTATTTTAATTTAATTAATTTATTTATTTGACAGAGAAAGAGGGAGAGGGAGAGAGAATGGGTGTGCCAGGGCCTCCAGCCACTGCAGATGAACTCCAGATGTATGCGCCCCCTTGTACATCTGGCTAACGTGGGTCCTGGGGAATCGAACCTGGGTCCTTTGGCTTTGCAGGCAAACGCCTTAGCCACTAAGCCATCACTCCAGCCCTTATTTGCTTTAAAAAAATATTTTGTTATTTATTTATTTGAGAGGAAGGGAGAGAGAGAGAAGAGGCAGATATGGAGAGAAAGAGGGAATGGGCACACCTAGGCCTTTAGGCACTGCAGACAAACTCCTGGTACATACACCATCGTGTGTATCTGGCTTATGTGGGTCTTGGGGAATTGAAGCTGGGTCCTTAGCCTTGTAGACAAGCACCTTAACCTCTAAGCCATCTCTCCAGCCCTTTATTTGCTTTAGAACACATTAAAGGAATTTAGTGGATATATCAAAAGCACAGTGATGAATTTTATTTTATTGTGTGATATTTTAAGACTCCTCTGTGATATATTTGTTTTTCTTTATTGCAACTTTTTTTCAGACAAGATCTTACTCTAGCTCAAACTGAATATATAGCTCAGGCTGGCCTCACACTTATAGCAATCCTCCAGCCCCAGCCTTCTGAGTGTTGGCCCCCCCTTTTTTTGAGGTAGGGTCTCACTCTAGCTCAGGCTGACCTGGAATTCACTATGTAGTCTCAGAGTGGCCTCGAACCCACAGCTATCCTCCTACCTCTGCCTCCCGAGTGCTGGGATTAAAGGCGTGCGCCACCATGCCCGGCTTGCCCCTTTTTTATTTCTATAAAAATCTGTAAGCATTATCATATAATACACATCACTAGATCACACAGTGGGAGGTGAATCTGATCAATATATATGATTATAATCTTTCACAAATAGGTAATAAAGACCAGATTGACTGTAGGTAAAACTGGAGAGTATTCTGGGGTTGTTGACTGTGCCAGGAAGCTTCTGAAACAAGAGGGCATCCGAACGTTTTTCAAAGGTTATGTTCCTAACTTGCTTGGCATCGTACCCTATGCAGGCATAGATCTTGCTGTTTATGAGGTGAGTTTGTTCTCAAAATATGATATTATGTGTTATATTTGAAGATATAGCATGCCAAATTTTTATCCTAAAACTATGGTTACAAATACTTTACATGAAATAGATTCTAAGAAGCAAATCCAATGCTCTAATTTGCCACTGGTTAGACATTTAATCTTTTAGTCATTTTTGTTAGAAATCCAGTCTTTTAGTTATCTTTGTTGGATTTCTTTTTGTGTAAATTAGTTCTTATAATAATATTATAGACCTAAACTCCAATAAAGTACTTTTTTAAAAAAACTCTGGATGCATATCAGAATCATTTACATGAGGATCTTTTGAAAATAGAATAATTTAGCTACATCCTGAGATATTCTGATTTAATTATCTCAGGAAAGGCCTGTGATTCATATTTTCTAACTGTCTGGAAGAATCTGATGTACAGGTAAGATTGAGAAAATGCAAAGATTCCTGCATGGTTGTGAAAATTAGAGTGGAGGAGAGAATACTTAGGGGCTGAGGTGGCGCCTGCTTGGTGGTAAGGCACACCTCTGCAGTGCGACTCACCACGCGAAGCTGCAGTCATTTCAGTGTTACTCACCTTTCTCAGGAAGACCTCCTTAACAGTTTTCACCATTGTCCTAAGAGCCAGCTGGGAGCATATGATTAGAGTAACTTAAACACATTCTCCATGTGGGAAGGACAGCTCTCGGGGCGCTGGCCCACTAGTATGTTGGCAAACAGTACCACTGTCATATGAAAGAGAGCTAATTTCATTTAATTTTTTTTAAAAAATTATTTTATGTTATTTATGTGACACACACACACACACACACACACACACACAAAGAGAGAGAGAGAGAGAGAGACAGACAGACAGACAGACAGATAGACAATGCCAGGGCCTCCAGCCACTGCAAACAAGCTCCAGAATCATGTGCCCTCTTGTGCATCTGGCTTATGTGGGTCCTGGGGAATCAAGCCTGGGTCCTTTGGCTTTGCAGGCAAACACCTTACCCATCTCTCCAGCCCTCATTTAGCATTTTAACACATACAGTTATATCTCTTGTGCATAAATTTTGTCTAAAGTATTAACTGTTGTGAGTAAGCACCTTTAACCTGTACCTCCAGCCCCTAAAGTATTGACTATTATAGCATGTATTTCTTTTTAATTTTCTTACTTATGAGATTTCTCTCTCTCTTAAGAAAAAATATATATGTGTCATCCTTGTACAGGAGCCCTGTTAATCTCAGTATGGTCCTTTTTCAGTAGATGTCTCTGCTGAAGTGGGCATGCTTCTATGATCTTATCAGTAACATGAGTCTGTTAGTGCTGTGTTCTCTAATAAATGAGCAATTCTAAAAACATCTAGTGATATTTTAAACCCACTACCTCTCTGTAATTTCTCCCAACCAGTTTTATTCAAGGAAAAGCAAATTTGGAAAGATGAGTCTTTTAAAAGTTGAGAACACTGCCGGGCGTGGTGCGTACGCCTTTAATCCCAGCACTCGGGAGGCAGAGGTAGGAGGATTGCTGTGAGTTCAAGGCCACCCTGAGACTATAGAGTGAATTCCAGGTCAGCCTGAGCTAGAGTGAGACCCTACCTTGAAAAACCAAAAAAAAAAAAAAAAAAAAAAAAAAAAAAAGTTGAGAACATTGGGTTTGCTAATTTGCAGCCGATTGTAGTCTTCATCTCTACAGTATTTTGGTAATCCCCTTGGGAATATCTTAAATTTCTGCTATAATCTTTAAAACCAAAAATAAGGGCGATGGCTCAGTGGGTATTGGTGCTTGCTTGCAAAGTCTGACAGTCAGGATTCAATTCCCATGTGGTACCCACGTGAAGCCAGATGCACAGTGGCCCACACGCCTGGAGTTCATTTCCAGCAGCAGCAAGAAGCTCTGGTATGCCCATGCTCATTATCTCTGTCTGTCTCTCTCAGATAAATAAAAAAAAAAACAAAAAAGGAAAACAGAAACAAGTAAACAAAAAATCCAAATAAAGCACACAGAAGGCTACAGCCACACAAGAATGAAAGAGCTCAAGTTCTTTATGTGAAAAGATCTGTGCACCCTGTCCTGACAGGACAGCTTGTACAGCCCTCTGTACTAAAGTTCACAGATATTCTTATTCTCTTCTCTATCAGATTTTGAAGAATTACTGGCTAGAACATTTTGCAGGGAACTCTGTGAACCCTGGGATACTGACTTTGCTGGCCTGTAGTACAGTCTCCCACTCCTGTGGCCAGCTAGCCAGTTTCCCCTTGAACCTTGTTAGAACACGCATGCAGGCTGAAGGTGAGTTTTTTTAATATAAAGTTATAACTAAGACAAAAGTATGCTTTGAGTAAGTATAAATTTACGATTAAAAAACCCATAAAAACGTAACATTGATATATAAATGAAAAGGTAACTCACAAGACTTAAATTTAGTATGTTATTGACTAGAACCTTTTTTGAGTTTTAGATTTTGTTTCATCTCCAAGGTTCTGTTTGGAGCACTCTATCTTTCGCTCCACTACTGAGATCTCTTTGAGGAAGAACACTAAAAAGTATTGCTCTCTTCCAATTTGATCAATAATACACCATTGAAGCACAAGGATCTCCTTGGTTTTGCTATCATTGTCAAAGTCTGTGTCAGAAAATCAGTATTTTGTAGAACTGAGCTCAGTTCTTTTGAATTTCAGTCTGCTTACGAGGAGATACTAAATAGAAGGGAAGGTATGTTTTGAGTGTGAAATATTAGGGATTTGTATTTTAAGAAAATACTTTATATCACTTTCAAGAAGAAAAAAATATCACATGGCCCTGTTGTTAACTTCTTCAGTGATCTAAGGGTTATGTGCTAGGTTATATTCTTTTATATCCTCTTTCCCTCTATTTTTTAGTTAGGTTTTGGGTTTGATTTATATTCAGTTAAGATGAAGAATTTCTCTCTTCATTATATCCCCTATCCATTCATCTGTCCAAGTGAAGGACTTCAGAATTGTTCAATGGAACTTTCTGCAATGTGCAAATATTTTATATCTGTGCTGTTCATTATCAGAGACATGGGTTATATTGCTGTCAGGCATTTGAAATATACTAATGTGACTAAAGGGTTGGAATTTTAGTTTTCCTTAACTTTAATTAAATTTAAATAGCCATATGTATAATAGCTACCACATTGAACAACACAGGATTATTCTATATGTGGGGAATACTCAAATTATTTTAGTCTCTATAAATTCTCATTATCATTGGGCTATCTTAATGTGTACATGTTAAATATTGAATTATACTGTTTTTTAAATTTATAGCCATGGAAGAAGAGACAGTACATATGATTCAGCTCATGAAAGAAATATATAAAAAAGAAGGAAAAAGGGATTTTTTCGGGGCATCACTCCTAACATCATAAAGGTGCTTCCTGCAGTAGGCGTCGGCTGTGTGGCTTATGAACTAGTGAAATCACTTTTTGGATTAACCTAGAAGTGGACTATCAGACTGTAATCACTCAATTATAAGATACTATCTGGGCTTTAGGATGATCTTACCTTTTCCTAAAAAGAAAGAAGTGTCAACTAATTGTAAAAGTATTTTATTTATTATAAAATATAGAAATTAAATGATAATTTTGGTTAAAGTTCTTTAATAGTTTTAGATTCTCCACATCCACAGAATTCTTTTTTATATTTACTTCTATTCTCTCTTTAATCCTAAAACTAGCTTTTGATTGGATACAAATATATCATAGAGTAACATTATAAAACATTTGGTCAGTTGTAGGAGTTTATGCTAGCTTTTGTCTAAAACCCCTTTTGAAGCTGGTGAAAATGTTTATATACTAAAGTAAAATCAATGTATTTAAAATAAATGTCACAGATAATCATTAGAGACTCATATTTAAGCAAAATGGGCAGTTTCCTAATTCCTTCTATCATAGTGTAGATTGAATGACTTTTTTTTCACTCCCCTGGTTGATCCCTTACATTTCTTTCATTTCCTAGACATCTGATCACCTCCATCTTCTTTAGCAGCTGAAGACTGTTTATCCCTCCAGACATTATTTGGTAGAAAAGGTCCAAGTCAACTCTGCACTGCTTCTCTCTTGCTTAGGCCAAGAGACGCTCATGTATGTGTTGTGTTTTGTTTCTACAAACTGGGAGCATGATTTGCCCAAGGCTGCAGTGTTGCTTTCTCTATTCATTGAGAGAAAAGTTAGCTAACGTTTCTTAATTATCTCCATTGCTCCAGAGCCTTGACACTGCCTCAAGCTTTTCAGGTAATCTCACAGAAACTTTCTGCTGCTGAGGCTGAGGGCATGCTGGCAACTCTTGCTAGTGGGAGGGAGCTGGGGAGCGCTAAATGTGGGACTCAGAACAGCTGTGGTCTCCAAAAAATCTTTTCTTATACAATAATTTTTTTTTTTACTTGCAGTGTGGGTGAAAATTTCAAGTCATAAAATTGACTTTCAGTCACCTTTGAAAATATTGCCCTATGGTCCTGCATCTCAATTTTTAAATGAGATGTTTACTGTCTAAACTGTTAACTGTCAGTTCTGTATTTATTTATTTCTTTCTTTCTTTCTTTCTTTCTTTCTTTCTTTCTTTCTTTCTTTCTTTCTTTCTTTCTTTCTTTGGTTTTTCGAGGTAGTGTCTCTCTCTAGCCCAGGCTGACCTGGAATTCACTATGGAGTCTCAGGGTGGCCTGGAACTCATGGCAATCCTCCTACCTCTGCATCCCGAGTGCTGGGATTAAAGGCGTGCGCCACCACGCCCGGCTTTATTTTCCTTATTAGCAGATATTAAGTGTACAAAATAATGAAGTTGATTATGACATTTTCATTCATTATGCTATGTATTTTGATTATACTAAATAACAGAGTATGATTTAAAATGAGCAAAGGACTTGAATATTATCCAAAGAGAAAAGCAGAGGACTTGTGTAAACATTTATTCACAGAAGATGTACAAATAAGCACATGAAAAGCTGCTGACATCACGGATCCTCAGGGGAGTGCAGATAAAAGCCTAAATAAAATAAACCCACCTTAATAGCTGCTGGTAAGAAACCCCCAGAAGATGCCAATGGTTGCAGAGGACATGGGGAAACTGGAACCCTGTGTATTGCTTGAGTGTGGCACAACAGCTGTGGAAAACACTTCCTTAGCGTTCCCTTACAAAGTGAAAAGTAGAATTATCATCTGATCAAGCCGTTGCATTTATGGGTCTGTTTCCCAAAAGAACTTCAAAGCAGGGTCTCAGGGAGCGACTTGCTCATTTATATCCTATCAGCATTACTCACGGTAGCCAAAATGCGGAAGCCATCCAAATGTCTATTTACAAACAAATAGATAAACTGTGGTATATGTGTACAATGGAAACTAATTCCTCCTTAGGAAAGCAATTTTGAGACATGTTACAGTGTGGATGAAACTTGAGATGATTATGCTAAATGAAATAAACTTGTTCCAGAAGGACAACTGCTATATGATTCACTTATATGTGGCACTTAGAGTAATCAGATTCACAGAGACAGAGTCGAAGGGTGGCTTCCAGGGGCCTCAGAGTGGGGGCTAGCAGTGGGGAGTTAGCACTTACTGGGTGCAGAGTTTTAGTTTTGCAAATGAAGAGTTTTGGAGAATGGTTGTACCATTATGTAAATGTACCAAATGTCACCACTTAAAATGGCAAAGACTGGGCTGGAGAGATGACATGGTGTTTAAGGCACTTGCCTGTGAAGCCTAAGGACCCAGGTTGGATTCCCCAGTACTCATGTAAGCCAGATGCACAGGGTGGTGCATGCACCTGTAATTCGTTTACAGTGGCGGGGGGCCTTGGCATGCCCATTTCTATCTGTGTCTATCTGCCTTTTTCTCCCCCCTTAACTAAGTAAGTAAATAAATAAATTGGCTAAGCAATGATTTTTAGAATATTTACATTTGACACATTTAAAAGTAAGTTTTAAAACTTATGTTCAGTAGACAGTCACCTTATATAGTTCATGGCTTAAACATGTGACTGAGTTACTTGGTTATTGTTCCGAGGGACTGTGAAGGTCCACACTCAATATGACTGTGACTTTATTGGTGGTGAAGAAGGCTGATGTGATAGTTTTTTTTTTTTTTTTTTTGAGGTAGGGTGTCAGGCTGACCTGGAATTCACTATGTAGTCTCTGGGTGGCCTCTAACTCAGTGCTCTTCCTACCTCTGCCTTTCGAGTGCTAGGATTAAAGGCGTGCGCCACCACGCCCAGCTGATGTAATAGTTTTAAAATATATAAAACAATTAGATATGTATTAGATTTCTCACATTGGCCCACTTTATGTTGGGGTACATAGCAAGGGAATATGGATAAGTTTTTTCAGAAACAGAAAAACTGTGTAATACCCAGAATTAGTGCTATATTTAGCTCTTTATCTTTTGCTAGTTTATTTTTAAATATTTTTTATTTATTTGAGAGATAGAGAAAGAATGGGTGCACCAGGGCCTCCAGCTGCTGCAAACAAACTCCAGATACATGTGCCACCTTGTGCATCTGTCTTACATGGGTCCTGGGAATCGAACCTGGGTCCTTTGGCTTTTCAGGCAAGTACCTTAACTGCTAGGCCATATCTCCAGCCTACTAGTTTATTTTATTTTTAATGAACTTTAACTCAATGGATGACTAAAATATAAAGATCTACGTATCTTCCTTTTATCTGGTCTGCGTTCACTCTCGTCTCAACTTTTACATTTGTCCTGAAGCCATTCTTCTTGCCTGAGTTACAGCGCCCTCTGCCGACAGGCTGGCAGTGCTACACTGTACAGTTCTCTGTTAGCAGCTGCCTCTCTTTCAGAAATCAAATACTTTGAAAATAATGGCCCTAAGTGATAGCTTCTCCACAAATTTGCTACTTTCAATTTGAAACTTATTACTAATATACAAAACCAGCCACCCTACTGCAGAGATACAAGTGGTCAGGAGTTTGAAGACACTACAAAAATATATGCAAACAAACTTCAAAGGACATTCAGCTTCTGAATATAGTAACAGCAAAAAGACAAGGGGGAAATAAAAGAGAAAACATTCCATTTTAAAAAATCAGTGATAAACACTTTGAAATACGAAATGTACATTGGGTGCTTGTGCAAATGCGTCTGGAATTCGTTCACAGTGGCTGTAAGGCCCTGGCACATTCATTCTCTCTCTCTTTCTCTGCTTCTCTCCCCCCCCCCTCTCTAGAGCTCTGTCTCTCTCTCAAAAATAAAATAATAATAAAGGTAACTTTAAAAAAGAATTGTGCATTGGGGGCTGGAGAGATTGTTCACTGGTTAAAGGCATTTGCTTGCAAAGTCTGGCAGCATAGGTTTAATTCCCCAGTACTCAAATAAAGACAGATGCACAAAGTGGTGCATATGTCTGGAGTTTGCAGCCCTGGAACGTTCCCTCTCCCTCTCTCTCATAAGTAAAAAACATTTAAAAACCAATGTTCATCGGAAATTTCTCTGCATGTTGTAACTGGGGACTGAACACAGGGTCTCGCTCATACTAGGTAGATACTCTACCCCTGAGATGTATCCCAGTTCTGCACAGTATAACTTTTTCATTAAAAAATTTTTTTATTATTTATTTTTATTTGAGAGAAAGGAAGAGAGAGAGAGGGAGAGGGAGGGAAGGAGAGAGAGAGAGAGAGAGAGAGAGAGAGAGAATATCGGTGCACCAGGGCCTCCAACCCCTGCAAACAAACTCCAGACACATGCACCACCTTGTGCATCTGGCTTACGTGCCTCACTCTTCAATGTTCATGCCTCTTTGCTTCTTGTAGTACTTCATGCATCTGATATAGCTGTGGGGAAGTAGTTAATTTAAAATAATTAATACTGTCATAGTTTCTATCCCTTTAAACAATCCTGTATTGCACTGTAAATTTTTTTATTTTAATTTTTTTTGAGGTAGGGTCTCATTTTAGCTCAGGCTGACCTGGAATTCATTACAGAGTCTCAGGGTGGCCTCGAACTCTCAGTGATCCTCCTACCTCTGGCTCCCGAGCGCTGGGATTAAAGGCATGTGCCACCACGCCCGGCTTGCACTGTAAACTAATGTGCTATTAATGTTCCTTTTCTCAAGCAAAGAATGTAACCTTTTTTTTTTTTTTTCTTAATAGAAGCCCCAAGTTTTGCTATAAGGTTTCTAAATCCTCTGGTCTCTCACTTGTATGTGGGTAACAGCTTGCAGTTGGGTCCCAGTGTGCAAGCCACCCTTTGACCATTTCATCGCCTCTCAGACATGAATGTCCGCAGTGACCATCCAGGGCTCTTGTTTAGGCACAGTTCCTATTTAGCAGGCCTGGGCGCGTCTGTAGTTTGCATTTCAGAGACCCTCCTAAGGGTCCTGGCTGCTGGTGGTGGCTAGGCTAACCCACGCCGTTCACAGCCAAGCTTAGAGTTTAAAAACTGATTAAATTGTTACGCTGACTTTTACAGAGATCTTTTGAGCCAAGAGTTCTTTTCCATAACGTTTTTCTCATGTTTAGCACTGAGCTTAGTCAGGCTTATTGCGATTCTTTATGTAGAACAAAATGGACCCGTGAGTCATCTCTATAATCAAGGTATAGGGCAGTTCCGTATCTCTGTCCTCCAAGCTCTCTCATCCCCTTTTGTAGCCAAGTCCCCTGAACTCCCAACCACTGGTCTTTCTTTCCCTACAGTTTTCTAGAGGACACATACTGCATGCTCCGTGTGCCAGCAACTCTCTTTTTATTGCTGAGAAGTGTCTCACTGTGTGAATTAACATAGGTTGTTTAGGAATTCACCCATCCAAGGACATATGTATCAGTTGTTTCCAGCATTGATAAGCAGTTTCAAGTAAACAGACACAGCAGGAGGTTGAAAGAAACTTTCAAGGATGGATAAATGTTGATGAAATTTGAAGTCTGTCCCAAAGGAAGGAGCTCTCAATTCTCTTTCTTTAGAATTTAAAAATAACTTCTATATGTATATATAATATTTTTTTTTTACATAGATTAAAGTCTTGTATCTCCTCACCACCCAGTCCCCGTTTCCCTGAGGGCCTTCCTCTGGCGGGTCCCTGGTGTTCACTGTGGGGTAATTAGGGCCTCTGGAAGTGTCCAGGGGTGGAAGCTGCGCCTCAGGACATTTCTACCCACCCAGGGCTCTTCCAATCGTCTCTGCCCCTTGTCCCTCGGATGTGTTAGCAGTTGGTTTTTCGTGTTGAGATCTCTGTAGCCTCTGTATTTCTGTTCCCATGTGTTCCAGTTCACCTCAGTGTTTGTTGCTATCTCCCTGGAGGCAGGTGTTTCTTTCTGGATCCCAGTAAATATGGTAGAGGTGGCACATCTTGTGATGAATAGTCGGCTTTCTTTTCTTGTCAAATTGATGGATCTTGGATCTCCCCAGTATTCCCTGCCATCTGTAAAAATACGACAGATTCTCCCAACCGAGAGAGCAGATTTGATTATTGGGGAGGGGGGATGCACATCATTTTGACAGGCGTTTTGGTGAAGATACCCACTCAACTAGTCTAGAGAACCACGGGGACTTGTGTCTGGGGATGGTGAGTTTTCTGCCCATAGGCTGTGCCAGTTATTTCTCTCCCACTGAGCAGGCCTCGTTTCCCATTGTTGGGCAGTTGGTTACCCACGAAGGCTGTGTGCGACTGTTACACAAGTGTGTGCTTTTTCGCATCGGTGTGTGTGTGTGTGCTAGCTCGCAGGGTCTCCTGTTTATGCTGGTGACCATTGTCACGCAATAGCTTCCATAGCACTTTCCAGGGCCTTGAGGGTTTGCCTGGAGAGGCCTGGCCTTCCTCTCAGTTCCTGTGTGGTCTCTCCGTGACCTGAGATGGCAGTCTGTGTGTCTTGAGCAATAGGGTCTTAGGAAGGGGCTAATTCTTAACTAGACTTGATGTGGGAAATAATACAAGCCTATAAAGTGGTTTTAGGATGATTTTTATTCCTTCCTTAAGTTGCTTCTGGTTGGTAGTCTGTCCAGCCGTGAGAAAGCAACTGCTACAAATAGGTAGTCATTGACTGCAAACGTATGCAGTGTTTTTAAAAATATTTTACTTATTTGAAATAATATTTTACTTACTTGAACTCACAATCCCCAGACAGAAGTCCCCATTGCTCTCTAGACTAGTTGAGTGGATATTTTCATCCAAATGCCTCTTAAAATGATGTGCATTCCCCCTCCCCCATAATCACATCTGCTCTCTCCCTCGGTTGGGAGATGCTGTCTTATTTTTACAGAGAGAAAGAATGGGCGTGCCAGGGCCTCCAGCCACTGCAACACGAACTCCAGACACATGTGCCACCTTGTGCATCTGGCTTTTGTGGGTACTGAGGTATCGAACCTGGGTCCCTAGGCTTCGCAGACAAGCACCTTAAGCGCTAAGCCATCTCTCCAGCCCTGCAATAGGTTTCAAACATATAAAATGGTACAAGAGGTATATTCAGGGTCTGAGAGCCCAGGTTTTGTTGGAACAACTGGGGGTTTAATTTTGCTTCAGAGTCTCTGAGCAGAGTGGAATCCTCCAGGAATGCGGCGTCTTCACTCCTGCGGACAAGAAACAACCATAGTCTCCGTCCAGCAGCTGAGACTGAACTGAGAACATCGTGTTCTCGTTTCACTGGGGAGCGGCTACCGAGAAGCCACCTACACTTACACAGACGAGCCATTAGGACCGGGGTCTGTTCTCTGCAGCCCCGGAGTTTGCCCTGTCACCCGACGTTAGGCAGAAGTTCTGTCTTACCTGGCCACAAAGGCCAGACTTCCGAACCACACCCACCTGCAGAGGAAGGAGCCTGAGGTTCCTCTGCTCCGTGCGGAGGGCGGTACTTCCAGGCCGAGGATTGTCCGGGTGGCGATCTTTCTGACAAAGGCCCTCCCCTCTTTTCTTCCTTCCCTTTGCTGCGTTTTCGGATTTAGCTCCTCCCGTCCCATCCCAGACTCACACGGTTCGCGTGCGCAGAAAGCCCCAGGGACGGGTAGCGCACTGTGTGCCCGTCCCCCGAGGCCTCCGGGGCGCCAGGCTCAGCATCCCGCAACTCAAGCCATCCCAGGCCCAGGTCTTCCCGCGGGACCGCGGGTCTCCCCGCAGAGGCTCCTGACCGGACCCCGGGTCTCCACGCAGAGCCCCCTGCCCGGTCCCCCGGGTCTCCCCGCAGAGCCCCCTGCCCGGTGCCCTGGTGTCCCCGCAGAGCGCCCTGTCCGATCCCCGGGTCTCCCCGCAGAGCCCCCTGCCAGGACCCCCGGGTCTCCCCGCAGAGCCCCCTGCCCGGTCCTCGGGTCTCCCCGCAGAGCGCCCTGCCCCGTTCCCCGGGTCTCCCCGCAGAGCCCGTCCCCAGTTTCCCGGGTCTCCCCGCAGAGCCCCCGCTCCAGTTCCCCAAGCACCCCGCCCAGCCGCGCCCTCGCTTTCTCGCGGGCTCCGGGCGGCCGGCAGCTCCGCCCCGAGCCACTCCCCCGCCGGAGCCCCGGCCCCCACTCTCCCCGCCGCCGCCCCGAAGGCTCCGCGAGCTCCGCCCAGCCGGGTCTCGCGCTGTCCGCGCCGCCGCCAGCCGCGCTCGACTGCCCGGGCCGCCCGTCGGTGACCATGCTGCGCCGGCTGCGGGGCTTCGTGCTGTCCGAGGCGGCCTGCGGGGACGCCGAGCCGCCCGCGTGCTACGAGACGCTCTTCCGGACGCTGGACCGCAACGGGGACGGCGTGGTGGACATCTGCGAGCTGCAGCAGGGCCTCGAGAGCCTGGGCCTCCCCCTGGGCCCCGACGCCGAGGAGGTGGGTCGCGAGCTGCCCGCGCTGGCACGGCCCGGGGCCAGGAGGGCGGTGCCCCCAAGGCGTGTCCAGGAAGGAGGTGCAAACTGTGCCTCCCAGCCCCCAGCCCCCATCCCCGGTCTAGATCCCAAAGGGGGTGGAGATACATATATATATATATTTTTCCAGATAAACTTACTTATTTTTATAACTTTTTTTTTTTTTCCCGAGGTCGGATCTCACTGTAGCCCAGGCTGACCTGGAACTCACTATGTAGTCTCAGGGTGGCCTCGAACTCACGGCGATCCTCCTACCTCTCTGCCTTCTGAGTGCTGGGATTAAAGGCGTGCGCCACCACGCCCGGAAAATTTTATTTATTTTTGTCTTTTCGAGGTAGGGTTTTGCTCTAGTTCATGCTGACTTGGAATTCACTCTGTTGTCTCAGGGTGGCTTCGAACTCACAGGGATTCTGCCTGCACAGTGCTGGTATTGAAGGCTTCCGCCACCACGCCCGGCCCTATTTATTTAGTTTTATTTATTTATTTATTTATATTTATTACACACACACACACACACACACACGGAAAGGGAGAGAGAATGGGCACACCAGGGCCTCTAGTCACTGCAGATGAACTCCAGACGCACGCTCCACCTTGTGCATCTGGCTTTTGTGGGCCCTGGGGAATGGAACCTGGGTCCTTAGGCTTCGCAGTCAAGCGCCTTAACCGCTAACTCGTCTCCTCCGGCCTGATAAAATTCATTTTTCCAGATACATTTAGTGTTGGGGACTTCCCTCTGGCTCATGCGCACTGCTAACTTTGAAACCCAAGTCCTGCCCTGCGTTTTCCATCCAGAAAGCATGTCCGCTCCTCCTCCACCCGCCGCGCACCTTTGCAGAGAGTTTTAGCTGTCAGGCTTGTGTGGGTCCCAGGTTCTGTGGAAGTCACACTCACTTTGTATCCCCCCCCCCTTCGAAGCTGCCTTGTTACCCCAACTACAGCTTGTTATTTCAAGAACCGGCCAAACTCCCAACTTCTTGTTGGGGAGGAATGGGCGACATTCCATGGTTTGTGACATTCTCAGCCAAGGCCCTAAGTACACACATTGATCCTCAGAAGGGCTGACCTGTTGCCCAGCAATCTTACCCTGTGAGTCATTTTAATTGTGTGCCTGACGTTTGAGCCCCTTGAGCCCCAGGCAGGGTGGAGATGGAGTTTGGAACTTCTCCAGCCCCGCTAAAATGCAAGAGGACAGAGTGGCTTTTCCTATTCTGAGAGGGATGGTGATTGGGTTACTGCGGGCCAACTGTTGCGGAGTTGTATTTTTAAACTCCTCTTTCAAGGGCGGTATGCTAAGTAGTTATGTCTCTTCAGTTTACGTTTTCTTCGCAGTGAGTTACAACTTTTTTTTTTTTTTTGGAAACTACTCACTCTGCCCAAGGTTCATATGATTTATTGACTATTTTATACAACTTTCATATCTGTAGCTAGGTTCCGTATTCCATACTGGCTCTCCATCCTTTCCCCTTCTTCATTCTTGCCACAGTTTTACACTTTAAGAAAAGATCAGCGTTGGGTACTTCTTGCTGATTGTCTCTGTCCTGTATTTTCTTTGATCAACTTCCGTTTCTTTCCTTGGGTTGACTCATTTCCTGTAACTCACTGAATCAGATGCCTGACTTACTAATTTTGAGGTATAGTAATCCCTTTATCATTTCTGTAGCTGTATCTGAATCAGATGCCCTGCTTTCTAATTTTTAGGTGTAGTAATTCTTTTATCACATTCATAGCTGTATCTCACAAGTATTTTGGGGCTATTTCTTTGTATTATTTAGTGCCAAGTATTTTCTAATTTCCAACATTGATTTCATCATTGACTTATGAGTCATTTAAGTGTGTTTTACTTCCCCAAACACGTTTAATTTAATTTATTTATTTATTTATTTTTATTTTTCGAGGTAGGGTCTCACTCTAGCCCAGGCTGACCTGGAATTCACTATGTAATCTCAGGGTGGCCTAGAACTCATGGCGATCCACCTACCTCTGCCTCCTGAGTACTGGGATTAAAGGCGTGCACCACCACGCCCGGCTTTGATTTTATTTTTAATCCACTCAGTTTAATTAGGGCTGCTTGCATGAGCATGGGCTTATTTACCAGAACATGGGCATGATGTTGGGGCCCCCATAACAACATCAGTGGCTTTATAAGAAGAGGAAGAGAGACCTAAGGTAGCATGCTGACTCTCCCTTGCATTGTGATTCCGGCTGTCATGTTCTGATGCAGCAAGCAAGCCTTCAACAGATGCCAACTCCATGCTTTTGGACTTCCTGGACTTCCAGAATCCTGAGCCAAATAAACTTCTATTCTTTACAAATTACATAGTCTCGGGTGTTTTGTTATAGCTACGGAAAATGGACTGAGACATATGGTATATGATATGATGAAGGGATTTCTTGGCCATGGGAACTGGACAGGCCATAGGCCTGCCCTTATGCAGCAATCCATATGTATTCTCACTTCAGGCCCTTTCTTTCATACTCAGCGAGTGACTCCTCCCTCTGGCAAGGTTTTCCTTCCCTGTGATTCCTCGAGGTTGCTTCTAGATGTCGCTGTAACAATAACAATTGTCTGTCTTGGTTTTGTGCCCACATATTCAGTGGACCCTCTGTTCTCCAGGCTCCAGCTGCGCCTCATTCATGGAGGGAGTAAGAAAGGATGGTGTAGGAAAAGCTTCAGGCAACAGTGAAGTTCTTGGACCAGGAACTTCCGGGCCAGGCTAATATGGAATTAGCCCGACTTGACCACCCAGGGGAGTCCTGTGGTGGGTGCAAGTGGCACATGTTGAGTTTACCGAGCCTGGAGCAGCCCAGGGAAGGATGGCCTGTGCACCTACTGCAGTTCAGCTGAGGTACCATGACTGAGGCTCTGAGATGTCAGTCAGCTGTGCTCCTCATTTAGCATCCCTCGAAAGGAGATACTCCCCCATACCAGTGGTCTGTGGGACTTACTGCTTTGCATAATTTTTTTTGTTTTGTTTTGTTTTTCGAGGTAGGGTCTCACTCTAGCCCAGGCTGACCTGGAATTCACTATGTAGTCTCAGGGTGGCCTCGAACTCATGGTGAACCTCCTACCTCTGCCCCCCGAATGCTGGGATTAAAGGTGTGTGCCACCATGCCTGGCTTTGTTTGTTTTTGTTTTTTTTTTTTGTTTTTTTTTTCGAGGTAGGGTCTCACTCTGGTCCAGGCTGACCTGGAATTCACTATGTAGTCTCAGGGTGGCCTCGAACTCTTGGTGATCCTCCTACCTCTGCCTCCCGAGTGCTGGGATTAAAGGCGTGCGCCCCCACGCCCGGCTTGCATAATGTTTAATCACTGTATGATATTCCACTTCAGGTTTGTAGTGTATGTTCTCAATTCTCTGTCGATTGCTACTTAGTTTATTGATAGTTTCAAGATGATGCTAGGGCTGGAGAGATGGCTCGGTAGTTAAAGGCTCTTGCTTGCAAAGCCTGACGGCCTGGGTTTGATTCCCCAGTACCCACGTAAAGCCAGATGCACAAAGTGCCACATGCATCTGGAGTTCATTGGCAGTCGCAAGAGACCCTGGCACACCCATACTTTCTCTCTGTCTCTCAAATAAATAATTTTTTAAAAATATTTTTATTTTATTTATTTATTAGAGAGAGAGTGAGAGAGCGAGAGAGAGCGAGAGCACACCAGGGCCTCCAGCCACTGCAAACAAACTCCAGATGCTTGTGCCCCCTTGTGCATCTGGCTTATGTGAGTCCTGTAGAATCCAACCTGGGTCCTTAGGCTTAGCAGGCAAGCACCTTAATTGCTAAGCCACCTCTCTAGCCCTCAATAAAAATATTTTTTTAAGAGATGCTAAGTAAAATCAGAATAGAGCAGGACGTGGTGGTATATGCCTTTAATCCCAGCACTGGGGAGGCAGAGGTAGGAGGATCGCCGTGAGTTCAAGGCCATCCTGAGACTACATAGTGAATTCCAGGCCAGCCTGAGCTAGAGTGAGACCCTACCTTGAAAAGAAAAAAAAATCAGAATTATTATTTTCATTTTGTTCTGTTTATCTTCATAGCACACATTTTGTGGAGTAGAAATGACAGAGCTCTGATATCATACATACTGTGGATTGAGATAATACTGCCATGCAGACTCCTTGCTCTCACTGTACTCTTGGTCTCTACTTTTCCATCTCTCCATCCATTCCAGATCTCGATCTTCATAAACACTCCTCTTCTGAAAAAGAAATTCTTTAACCTCCTTCACCTTTTTGTTCTGGTCAATGGATGGCAATTTTCAGTCTACTGATTCCAATTCTACTTCCATAGACACCCTCATAGACACACCTAGAGGTAGTTAATCAGCTCTGTGGACATCCTTTATACAGGCAAGCCAATATAGCACATGAAGTTAACTATCATATCTGGGAAACTAGCCAATAAGATGCTTCAATTTATGACCCAGTCTGTATTTATGGGAGAAAATTTCTAAGGCATGGGTTAGAGGCTTGTATAGCCTCAAGAATCATAGAAACTATTTACTACTTGAGTGTATATAATTAAGAACTACAGGATGACTTCTCATAGAAAGCTCGAAGATAATATCTTATATCTATGACAAATATTTAACCAGAGGGGAAATCCTTAATAGATTCCCATGTAATTTGATCTCCTCCTCATATTTGTAAGCTTTTGTAATAAATTCAGAATTTAGACGAGAGAAAATTTGTGTTTATTTCTCTAGACTTTTAAAGATTTTTTATTATTATTTAGAGAGAGAGAGAGAGTGAGAGAATGAATGGACATACCAGGGCCTTTAGCTGCTGCAAACGAACTCCAGACCCGTGCGCTGAAGCCTGTTCTCTGTGGTTGACACAATTCTCTGCCATGGAAAAATTCATTCTCAACTGGGTCACAGCGCATCTTGTGAAACAGCCTTAGACGTTTTCTGCTGCTCAACAGCTCCGAGGGGAAGTGTTGATTGCACAGCCTGTGGTGGTACCCTGTGACCCATGGTTGTGGTGCAACCTCCTCCTCAGGGGACTATGTCCAGGACACGTGATGGCCTTCCTCATGCTTCCAGTGACTGACACAATGAGCAGAATACAGCCAGGACAGATGGAGAACGGCATCCTTAAATTCTCTTCATGAATTTTAATATCCAAATTTATTTATTTATTTATTATTTATTTGAGAGAGAGAGAGAGAAAGCTACAGAGAGAATGGGTGTGCCAGGCCTCTAGCAGGTGTAAATGAACTGCAGACACCTGTGCCACCTTGTGCGTCTGGCTTATGTAGGTACTGGAGAATTGAAACTGAGTCCTTAGCCTTCACAGGCAAACGCCTGAACCACTGAGCCATCTCTCTAGCCCCTGTTATTTATTTTTGAGATAAGAGCACTCTGTGTAGTCCAGGCTGGCCTGGAATTTGTGATCCTCCTTCTTGAGTGCTGGGGTTACAGGTGTGTGCCACCATGTCGGGCAACATTCAACTTTTCTCTTTTCCTCTCTCTCTGTTTTCTCCTCCTCCTCCTCCTCTCTTCTTCTTCCTCCTCCTCCTTCTTTTTTTTTTTTTTCTGATCACCCTAGCCCAGGCTGACCTGGAATTCACTCTGTATTCTCAGGGTGGCCTTGAACTCACAGTGATCCTCCTATCTCTGTCTCCTGAGTGCTGGGATTAAAGGCATATGCTACCATGCCCCGCTCTCTTTCTTTTTAAAATTTACTTTCATTTTTTGGCAAATTTAAACATGTTGTAATGTGTTTTATCCCCTCCTTTTTTCAAATATTCCATTTATTAAAAACAAGTCACCTAAAAAGTGGGGAGTTTTGCTGTGAAACTGCACCACCCCCACAGTGAAGTTGAGGCAGGATGAGGGTTAGGAATTCAGGCCATCTGTGGTTCTGGAAAGTGGGGATTAAAAAGAGCAGTGCTATTTCTGAGTCTCTCCTGTCTTGTCTGTTGTACTCCAGCTGCTTTAGGTCCGTGCGTCTTGCTGCTTCGCCTCCTAGATTGCCTCTAACAGGTGCAGGGTTAGAGGAGCTTTGCCAAGAGTCACGGGGGATACTGAGCGAAGTGACAAGATAAAAATCTGGAGCGCAGAAGGAAAGGTCCCCATGAGCAGACTTGCTTTCAGTTTTCAGCCTTTATGACAGTGGGCCTCTGGGCTTCAGCCATAGAAGAAGGATTACTAGATGGCTGTGGAGTACCTGTGAGTTCTAAAAATGGTTGCCATAGGCTGGATCCATGGATCAGTGGTAGAGTGTTTGCCTAGTATGTGGTAGGCCCTGGGCTCCATCCCCAGCGCCCTTAAAAAAAAAATCAACTTCCAAAAATGGTTGGAGGACCTCTAGGATCAGCCATTTATAGAGCAATAGCCCCACACTTAAGCACTTTCTAAAACAATCAGACAAAAGGAGGCAAAACCAAACCAAACCAACAACTTTTGGTTTTTCGAGGTAGAGTCTTGCTCTAGCCCAGGCTGGCCTCGAACTCATGGTGATCCTCTAACCTCTGCCTCCCGAGTGCTGGGATTAAAGGAATGTGCACCACCACACCCAGCTCAAAACAACAACTTAAAAAAAATATTTTATTGATTTGTTTATTTGACAGAGAGAAAGAGAGAGAGAGAGAGAGAGAGAGAGAGAGGATGGGTGCACCAGGGCCTCCAGCCACTGCAAACGAACTCCAGAGGCATGTACCACTTTGTGCATCTCTGTCTTACCTGGGACCTGAAGATTCAAACCTGGGTCCTTAGGCTTTGCAGGCATGTGCCTTAACTGCTAAGCCATCTCTCCAGCCCTCAAAACAACAACTTTTAAGACAACCTTGTGCTAGAGTATATCTGGAAGTTTCTGGGAATAGAGCGTGACTTAACCTATCTTGGTTCCTCTTGAGCCTAGATGCAGGTCATCTGGCTGCTGACCTGTCAGTGTGTGTGGAACTCCTGGGCCTCATTCCCTCCTGCTGCCCAGAAGTCCTCACGGCCCTGCACTGGCCTCTGTAGCTGTTAGGATGTGCCTTGTCCTTCTGGCTAGAACCATTTGTCTTGGGTCTCTTCTCCTCGCAGTGAGCAGAGTTAGATCCATCCCCTTGACCTCCAGGAAACTTCCACCCCCTGGGGATTCACAGGGCTGCAGCGTGGGTCACCCTGGCTGCGAGAGACACGGCAGATGGAGGAGCTGTCTGGAAAGGTCCCTTTTGGTACCTGGACTGTGATGAAGAGGAGGCTTTGAACCTCCTTGAACTTCAGGAAGGCCTGGAGGACCTGGGGCCCCGGAGGAGGACCAGATGTGCATCATTGGAGCTCAGATCAGATTGATGCAGGGTCTGGTGGCTTTGGAGAGGGATGGAGTTGACCCAGGTCCTCTGAAGGCCTTCTGTGGTTCATCTTCCGTTTAAAGAACACACACAGCCAGTGCTCTCAAGCATATTTCTTAGCTTTCTCCCAGGCTATATAGTAAAACCCCAACTTTGGATTCTTCTTGTACTGGTTATAATTTTAATCTTGGGGGGTGAGCCTGTTCACCTATAGCCTATATAGCCTCACCTATAGCCTACGTGGGTATCTGGGCCAGAAATGCTCCCTTGGGAAACGTAACTGGACAGTGTGTTTGGGAGCTTGGTGGTGGTGGTTGGGGAATTCTCCTTATGTTTGGTTTCTGTTCCTAAATGGGACAGTCTGAGTGGCCTTTCTTTTCTGGAGTGCTGAGGCATCCTCATTTTGTGCCTTAATGATCAGACCACGATTATCAAAGCTGAACTTGGGCATCGGTTTCTCTTGTGAGATCTTCTGTTGCCCAACAGTGTAGATTACAGGGCTTCTTCTCAGTATATACTGACCTGTGTATCATTCTATCATAGGATTTCAGGGTCCTCTTTTTAGAAGCTATTATTGTATATAATCATTGCCTTCTCGTTATTTTTCTTTTCTTTTAGATATTTATGTACTTATTTGAGGGAGAAAGGGCATGAATGGGCACGCCAGGGCCTCTCCAGTCCCTTCTCATTATCTTTTCTGTTTGGGTGTTTGACTCAGTAGGCTTGGAGGACCACGAGAATAAGGGTTTTTGAATGCACTTCAGTTAACTGGTACTTTGTGCTTACAAAAATGTCAGTGCTCACTGCCATGTTAGGAATTAATTGGTCTCTTCCTGTTAGCCCCGGGAACTTCTGGAATTAAGCTTCTATCCAGTCGCTATCAGTTGCATTTTGAATTCATTCTGTAAGCCAAGCAGTGCATGGTGATTTCTTAATCTTTTGCTGTAGTTCGTATAGATGTTCCTCAAAAGCGTACTTGTTACAGGCTTTGTATTCGGCCAATGGGACTATTGGGTGGCAGCGGAACCTTTAAGAGGTGGAACCTTAAAGGAAAATGAGTTCTAAGTCCGGGCTGGAGAGATTGCCCAGCGGTTAAGGCTCTTGCCTGCAAAGCCTAATGACCCGAATTCCATCCCAGTACCCACATAAAGCCGGGCACACAAAGTGGCACATGCATCTGGAGTTCATTTGCAGTGGCGGGAGGTCCTGGCACGCCCAGTATGTCGGTCTCTCTTCTCTCTATCTCTTATAATTTTTTTTAAAAAAAAACGTTAGTTCAATCTAGTTGGTTCGAAACTCAACTATTATGAATAAAATGACTATGAACAGCCAAAAGATAAACTTAGGATGTGATTGCACTAATCTTTAGGGTGGTATGTTTTAGAGAAAGAAATGTATCATTTTTCTAATTGAAGATTTAACACAAGATCTGTAATCTTTTTTGCAGCATAAAAGTTACTTTTATGACAAGTCTATATCATAGTCGATAATCATAAATTGTCTTAAAGGAAAATAGCCAATATGTTTGAGGTATATCTATATATCTATATATCTATATATCTATATCTATATATATATATATACAATTAATATAGCACTTTAACCCATATTGACCATTTTTTTTTGTAGAAAATTTTTACTACTGGAGATATCAACAAAGATGGAAAGCTGGATTTTGAGGAATTTATGAAATACCTTAAAGACCATGAAAAGAAAATGAAGTTGGCATTTAAGAGTCTGGACAAAAATAATGACGGTACGTCTTTTTCTTCTATCCATTGCCTTCTTTGGCAAAAAAAAAAAAACCCACCTTTCATGCTTTCCAGTCTAATCTGTTGTAGATAATACTTTTTATTTGTGTTGATACTTATATTGACGTGATTTTTATGTACAGTTCATACTTTCAATGGAGAGAAAACTTACAGCTTTGTTTACTGAATTAAAACTGCCATAAAATGATGCGTATGAAATAGTTTGCTGATTGTACTTAATGCGAGGTTAGGGCTGGGGTGGTGGCTCAGTCAGTAAAGTGCTTCCTGTGCAAGAGGAGCTGATCATGTGTCCCCAGCACCTGAGCCTGGTGTGGGAATGAGTGCCTGTAATCTCTGGATTGGTGGATCCCTGGAGCTTGCTGCTGATCTAACTAGATCAAAGCATGAGCTCCAAGTTCAGCAAGGGACCTTGTCTTAGAAAAATAAGATGCTCAGGCTGGATAGATGGCTTAGTGGTTAAGGCCCTGGCTTGCAAAGCCAAAGGACCCAGGTTTGGTTCCCCAGAACCCACCAGATGGTGCATGCTTCTGGAGTTCTTTTGCAGTGGCTGGAGGCCCTGGTGCACCCATTCTCTCTCTATCCCTTCCCCTCCCTCTCTCCTTCCCTCTTTCTCTCACTCTCAAATAAATAAACAAAAATAAAATATTTTAAAAAATAAGATGCTGGGCTGAAGGGGTGGCTTAGCAGTGAAGGTGTTTGCCTGCAAAGCCAAAGGACCCAGGTTCGATTTACCAGAACCCACATTAGCCAGATGCACAAGGGGGTGCATGCGTCTGGAGTTTGTTTGCAGTGGCTGGAGGCCCTGGTGCACCCATTCTCCCCCCCTCTCCCTCTCCCTCTTTCTCTATCAAATAAATAAATAAATAAATAAATAAATAAATATAAAAAAAATAGCCAGGTGTGGTGGCGCATGCCTTTAATCCCAGCACTCGGAAGGCAGAGGTATGAGGATCACCATGAGTTCGAGGCCACCCTGAGAATACAGAGTGATTTCCAGGTCAGCCTGGGCTGCAGTGAGACCCTACCTTGAAAAACCAAAAAAAAAAAAAAAAAAAAACAAAAACAAAACAAAAACAAAAACAAAAAAAAAAACAAAAAAAAACACCAAAAAACAAAAACAAGATGCTGATTGAAGAAGATGCATGGTGCTAACTTCTTTTTCTTTACTAAACATTTTTATTAGAGAAAGAGAAAGAGGCAAGTAGAGAGAGAATGGGCACATCAGGGCCTCTAGCCACTACAAATGTAATCCAGACACATGTGTCACCTTGTACATCTGGCTTACATGGGTACTGAGGAATTGAACCTGGGTCCTTAGGCTTTGCAGGCAAGCGCCTTAACTGCTAAGCCATCTCTCCAGCCCAATATTAACTCCTTGCTTCAACATACATCCATATACATGTGCATACTCATCCCTCCACATATATCCTGCACAACAGAATATGAATTCACACATGTATGTACACAGCACACACAAACACAAGTGCAAAAGGTATAGGTTAAGAATGAAAATTAAGTCTGGCGTGGTGGCGCACGCCTTTAATCCCAGTGCTCGGGAGGCAGAGGCAGGAGGATCGCCGAGAGTTCGAGGACACACTGAGACTACATAGTGAATTCCAGGTCAGCCTGAGCTAGAGTGAGACCCCACCTCGAAAAACCAAAAAAAAAAAAAAAAAAAAGGTAATTATGTTTATTTGTCCTCTTATATGGTTATTTTTATTTATATATAGATAGGAATATTGTATATTATGAAAAAACCTTCAGATTATCTTACATTTGATAGTATTCCTGAAAGATTAATTTCTTTTTTCTTTTTTATAAACTTTGAGAGAGAGAGAGAGAATGGGGGTGCCAGGGCCTTTAGCTGCTGTGAGTGAGCTCCAGACATGTGTGCCCCCTTGTGCACATGTATGATATGGCACACTTGCATCACTGTGTATCTGGCTTACAAGGGACCTGGAGATTCGAGCATGAGGTCTTAGGCCTGGCAAGCATCTTAACTGCTAAGCCATCTCTCCAGCCTGAAAGATTAATTTAGAGAAGATATTCTCTGATCCTAAAAATGAGGAAAGAATAGCATAAAGCCATGTACATGTACACTTTCTGGTTGGGATTTTTGTCGTGTCTAGTTAGAGTAGTAGCTTGGGGACAGAGTCCTGGTTATGAATGGTAAGGAGCAAAGGCTGTGGTAGGAGAAAGGGAGGAGTTACAAAGGTCCCATGTCCAGAGGCAACCATAAGTAGGAAGAGGAGATTTATTAAGATTAGAACCCACACTCCAAGCTCCTCTCTACTTATGAATAATCAGGGCCACTCATTCACAGACTTGTTATTCAAGAAAGAAGTTGAACAAATTGAGAGAAAATACGGTTCATTCCAGGCGTTGGCAATATTTTGTAAAAACCTACATAGTTAACAGTCTTGTGGGCCACGTAGTCCGAGCTAGCTGTATCTACTTAGCCACGGTCAATATATACGCAAATGGGCATGGCTATGTTTCAATACCACTGTATTGATAAAGCAAGCCAACAGGTCTCATTTGGCTTGAGAGCTATAGTTCGGTAGACCGTTTCATACTGAACATTAACAAAGCGAATTCCTTCAAACGAAGAACTGAATCCTTTGGATGGTTCAACAGTGCATTTCTCAACAGGGGAGAGCTGAGCTTGTGACGGAAGGGAGTACTGTTGGAACATTTGTGACCTCTAACAAACTGTACATCATGTTCCCTCAAGTCTAGCCTAAGACAGTCCTCAAGCAAAATTTAGTTCTTGCAATCAACTGTCCTTCCTCCCTGCAACCTTTTTATTTTAATTAACTAATTAATTAATTCATTAATTAATTTAGAGAGAGAATTGGCATGCCAGGGCCTCTGCCACTCTCCAGCCCAGTCCTCTTATTTCTTAATTACATCACTTATTAAGCCCACTTGAGCTCTTGGCCTCTTCTTCAGAGGAATTTATCTACAAGAATGTTATGATTAGTCAAATAATGGTGTGTATACTTTTATTTAATTTAATTATTTATTTGCAAGAGAGAGAGAGAAAGAGAGAATCTAGATGGGCATGCCAGGGCCTCTAGTTGCTGTAAATGGACTCCACATACATGCACCACTTTGTGCATCTGGCTTTATGTGGGTACTGGGGAATCAAACCTGGGTTGTTAGGTTTTGCAGGCAAGCGCCTTGGCAGCTGAGCCATCTCTCCAGCCCCTACTTTTTTTTAAAAAACATTTTATTTATTTATTTATTTGAGATTGAGAGAGAGAGAGAAAGAGGCAGAGAGAGAGAGAGAGAGGGAGAGAATGGCCGTGCCAGGGCTTCCAGCCACTGCAAACGAACTCCAGACGCGTGCGCCTCCTTGTGCATCTGGCTAACGTGGGTCCTGGAGAATCGAGCCTCGAACCAGGGTCCTTAGGCTTCACAGGCAAGCACTTAACCGCTAAGCCATCTCTCCAGCCCCAGCCCCTACTTTTTAAATGTATTTGTTAAGTTTTTAACATTGTTGCTGCAATATGCATGTAAACAAGCCTATGGCTTATCTAAATGCATGATTTTCTCTTCATCATTTCAAAGCTTTCTTAAATCCTGAGTCTTGAATTTATGCCCTTTTCATTTATTTACAGGAAAAATCGAGCCTGTGGAGATCGTCCAGTCTCTGGAGATGCTGGGGCTTACTATTTCTGAAAAGCAAGCAGAGTTGATTCTACAAAGGTAAGTTTCGTGCTGCTGACAGGTATTTCTCACTGTCTCTTTCATGTCCCGCCTTGGAGAACCGTGTTTACCCGAGTGTGGATTTAAAGCACCTCCTTGCACCTCAGCCTTCCTCATTATATACCTATACTGCCATTTCTTTCTTTCCTTTGCCTCACTTCTCTTGTATGTGTCCCTGTGTTATCTACAGTGTGGGACTGGGAGAGGGAAGCACAAACTGGATTAGTTTGTTGTCGTGTGCCCACAGGGGCACTGGGACAGCGGTGGGGTGTTCCACCGAGAGGCAGGAGTCAAGTAGAAGTCCTTTTCCCATTTGGTCTCTTTCTTGTCTTTTTATTAAAAGCAATGTTAATTATATAAGCATATATATATATGCATATGCTAATTATATAAGATGAACTCCATTGTGTTATTTTCCTCTATGTATACAACGTACTTCAGTCCCTCCTCATGCTCTTCCTTCTGGTCTCCGCTACCCAAATATTCTTCCTTCTACTTTGTTGGCTTAAAAATATATAGATTATTCATACAGAGAGAAAATGTGATATTAGCCTTTCTGAGTCTGGTTTATTTCTTCTTAACATGATCATCTCCATTTTTCTGCATATGACTTAATTTCATTCATTTTTTTTTTTCTTTTTCTTTTGGTGTTTTTGAGATAGGGTCTCACTGTAGCTCAGGCTGACCTGGAATTCACTATGGAGTCTCAGGGTGGCCTCGAACTCTCGGCGATCCTCCTACCTCTGCCTCCCGAGTGCTGGGATTAAAGGCATGCGCCACCACACCCGGCTTTTAACTCCATTCTTCATTGTGTGTGTGCGAGGGCATACTTCATCGGCCCATTTATCTCCTGGTGGGCATCTAAACTGATTCCATGTCTTGGCTCTTGGGAACAGAGCTACAGAAGTATGATGTGCAGGTCCCCCTGTGGCATGCTGGCTTTAGTTTCCTTGAAGACACTCCCAGGCGTGGCAGAGCAGGCTCGTGTGCTCGTTCTACTTTTAGCTCATAGAGGAACCACCTAACTGATTTCCATAGTGGCTGAACTAGTTTACATTCTCCTGAAGTACATAAGGCTTTCTTTCCCAACCACATTTATCATTTGTTTTCTTGACGATAGGCATTAGGACTGAGGCCTTTCCATCTTCTTAGTGTCTTCTTCGATGTATTTCTTCAGTATTTTAAGTAAGACTTTATTTTTTTATTTTTATTTATTTATTTATTTATTTATTTTGGTTTTTTTCGAGGTGGGGTCTCACTCTAGCTCAGGCTGACCTGGAATTCACTATGTAGACTCAGGGTGGCCTCGAACTCACAGCGATCCTCCTACCTCTGCCTCCTGAGTGCTGGGATTAAAGGTGAGCACCACCATGCCCGGCTTTTAAGTAAGGCTTTAAAAATTTTGTTTTTATTTTTATTTATTTATTTGAGAGGAACAGAGAGAGAAAGAAGCAGAGAGAGAGGGAAGGAGGGAGAGAGAGAATGGGTGCACCACGGCCTCCAGCTGCTGCAAATGAACTCCGGACCCATGCACCACCTTGCACATCTGGCTTACGTGGGTCCTGGGGAATTAAACCTGGGTTCTTTGGCTTTGCAGGCAAGTGTGTTAACTGCTAAGCCATCTCTCCAGCCCAAGTTAAGGTTTTCATTATGGTGATATGTCACTTAGGAATATTTGTCTTTTTTTTTTTCAAGGTAGGGTCTCACTCTAGCTCAGGCTGACCTGGAATTCACTCTGTAGTCTCAGGATGGCCTCGAACTCATGGCAATCCTCCTACCTCTGCCTCCCGAGTACTGGGATTAAAGGCGTGCACCACGCCCAGCTTGAAGTTTTTTTATTTTTATTTTTTTGAGGTAGGGTCTCACTCTGGCTCAGGCTGTAGTCTCAGGGTGGCCTCGAACTCACAGTGATCTCCTACCTCTGCCTCCAGAGTGCTAGGATTAAAGGTGTGCGCCACCACGCCCAGCTTCCGGCTTGAAGTTTTTAATTTCACTTTATTTATTTGCAAGCAGAGAGAGAGAGAGAGAGAGAGAGAGAGAGAGAGAGAATGGGCACAGTAGGGCCTCTAGCCACTGCAAATGAACTGCAGATGCATGCGCCCCCTTGTACATCTGGCTTATGTGGGTACTGGGGAATTGAACCTGGATCCTTTGGATTTGCAGGCAAGTAAGTGCCTTAATCACTAAGCCATCCCTCCCTCTAAGAGTTTCTGGTGGAGTATTCAGGGTCCTTTAAGTATAGGGTCAGATAATCTGAAAACGGGGCTACTTTGACTTCTTCCCTGGCTATTTATATCCCTCTTATTTCCTTCTCTTGTCTTACTGCTGTAGCCAAGTCTTCAAGTACTATTGCATAGGACTGGGATACTTGGACACCTTGTCTCATATCTGATATTTAGAGGAAATCCTTTCAGTTTTCCCACATTCAGCATAATGCTGGCTTTGTAGTACATGGTCTTTATTGTGTTGAGGTACGATCCTTCTGTTTCTAGTCTCTTCAGGACCTTCATCATGAAGGGATATTGCACTTTGTCAAAGACTTCTTCAGCTTCTATTGAGATGATCATGTGATCTTATTCTTGATTTTATGTGCTGCATTACTTTATTAACTTGTGTGTGTTGAACAGTCATTGTATCTCTGGAATAAACCAACTTGATAATGGCATATAATCTTTGAAAGGTGTTTTCAATTCAATTTGAAAGTATTTTAGTAAGGGTTTCTGTGCCTTAATGAAAGAGTTATTTTTTTTTTTTGTAAAAGTAAAGAGGGTTGTTAGCCAAAGCAGCCAAAAGAGAGGACTTACATTAACAAAAATATAGTCTTTAATTTTTTAAAAAAATTTATTTGAGAGAGAGGCAGAGAGAGAGAAAGAAAGAGGCAGATAGAGAAAATGGGCACTGCAGGGCCTCCAGCCTTTGCAAACAAACTCCAGATGTGTGTACTACCTTGTGCATCTGGCTTACATGGGTCCTGGGGAATTGAACCTGAGTCCTTTGGCTTTGCAGGCAAGTGCCTTAACTACTAAGCAATCTCTTCAGCCCCCAAAATATGTTCTTAAAAGAAAATTTTAGCTCCAGATTGCTTTTGAAAAGTGTCAAAGAACAGATTGATACCTGTTGTTAGAGTATAAAGGCATACAATCAAATCCTTTCTGTATAACCATAATACCAAAAGCAGACAAGTTAATAAAAGAGGGAAATTATAGGCCAATACAACTTATTACATAAATGTGGAAACTTAAAGAAAATGGCAGTAAATGGAATTAGTTATATGCAATAAAAGCATATACAGCAATCAATATATTTATAAGAACAACATGCCATTTCATTCAAAGACATTAAAGAAGGCTCAGTGAAGAAAAATGTACCTTCCCTCCAAACTGCTAACAGAGATCCAGTGCTATTGAGCAAAGCCTACTGGGATGATATATATATATATTTGACAAAGAGGGAGAGAATGGGGGCACCAGGGCTTCCAGCTGCTGCAAACAAGCACCAGATGCGAGCATCCCCTGTGCATCTAGCTTATGTAGGTCCTGGGGAATCGAACCTGGGTCCTTTGGCTTTGAAGTCAAACGCCTTAACCGCTAAGCCATCTCTCCAGCCACCTATTGGGGTTTTGAGGGAGCTCTCAAGCCGAGTCTCCCAATTCATGTCAGAGACCAAAGGTACAAGAGTAGCCTAGGCTGTTTTATAGGACCTAAGGAGAGTGAGGCCTGTGCTGTCAGATATGAAGACTTGTCCTTCGGCTGCAGGTCAGACAGTTGCATGGCTGCTGAAACAGGTTGGCACACGGCACATCATAGAACCCCAGAAACAGACTCGTGCATGCTTATTTGTCAACTGAGAGAAGCAGCTTTGCTGGCACCTGGGAAGAGGGGACCAGAGATCAAGTGTGCTTACTGTACATGGGCAAATGATTTTCCAGGCATATCAAATAAAATTTGGATATCTACCTTACACCATGTTAAGCCCTAGCACTCTCAGGAGGGATCGAAGGAATGCTCTTATCTCGAAGCAGGTAAGAACTTACTGCTGTCGTCTGGATATGCCAAGTCTGTGCCCACTCATGAACTCAGGGAACACGTGTTTCCTGCACGGGACTGAGCTTGCCATATTTCGCCGGAGATGAGGGACAGGTTCATGAGACCCTGCACTTCCCAGAGTGAAGAGTGGAAACTCATGACTACTTCCTAGGGGGAATCCTATCCTTCAGTGTTGTGGCCATTGCTGGGTTGCCTATTCTTCAAAATCTGCCACCCACAATTATGCAAGTGACCCTACTTTAAAATCAGCAATTCAACTAAATAAGTACAGGGCTGGAGAGATGGCTTAGTGGTTAAGGTGTATGCCTGTGAAGCCTAAGGACCCAGGTTCAATTCTCCAGGTCCCACGTAAGCCGTTTGCACAAGGTGGCACATGTGTCTGGAGTTCGTTTGCAGTGGCTGGAGGCCCTGGTGCACCCATTCTCACTCTACCTATGTCTCTCCCTCTCTCTGTCTCAAATAAATAAATAAATAAATAAATAAAATGTAAAATAAATAAATAAATAAGGCATTAATGCAGGAGGGGATTCCAGGGGAAGAAGAAAAATTTTAGTGGGAGGAGTAGGGGAAGAGAGAGGGCAGTTGGGTGGAGTGGGACACAAACTCATTGCAGGTTTGGAGAGAGGGATCAGTAGGTGAAGACACTTGCTTGAAAATGCTGATGGCCCAGGTTTGATCCCGCAGTACACATGTCAAGCCAGATGTGTACAGTGGCACACACATCTGGAGTTCATTTGCAGTGGCAAGAGGCCCTGGTGTGTTCATTCTTTCCTTTGCTTTCTCTCCTCACTCTCAAATAAATAGATAGTAGAAAGGTAAATAAATAAATATTGAAACTAAAAAAAAAATACTGATCTGGTAATGTCCAGAGTACCTATTACAAATTTAAAAAATTGTATAAATATCTGAAAATGTTAAAAATAAATATGGAAAGAAAGCCACCTAAGCAAATACATGTATAAATATACAATTTCATTAGGGAAGACAGAAACAACAGTAGCCCAAAATGAATTTAGCTGAATTATAATTAAGAGCAGCATTTTTACTTGAGCATAATAAATAAACTGAAGAGACAGAAGTATTTGCTAATAGTACAACATGAGGCATTAGAATTATGAATAAAGAAAAAACACACAAACAACTAAAAAGTGGAAAGATGGCAGGACATGGAATTCCACAAGGGGCCACATGAATACCCAATGAATATGGTAAGAGATGCATAACCTTATTAGTGATTTAAAGAGAAATGGAAATGTTAATACCTTTGTGTTGGGACAAGTAAAGGTTTAAGTGGAATTTCACACAAATAAATCAAAATACAAAATGGCACTAGAACATACAATAAAAATATCTGAAAATTGCATTTTATTTAATTGCTGTATGGAACTATAGCCTAGGCTGGCCTTGAACTCATGGCAACCCTGCTTAAGCCTCCTGAGTGCTGGGATCATAGGTGTGACTCAACATGCCTAGCTTGACCAACTCCATCTTTATTTCCACACAAATTATAGAATAAAATTCATGGAGCACCAAGACTTTTCTTTTCCAGACATGACATGTCGGTTTAATAAGTAAACAAGCACTTTGTGCCAGCTACCTAGAAGGTGGGTATACCTTCATGGACAAGACAGTCGAAATTCTGACATGATTCTGCATTGCACTCAGGGAAAAGCTATACATTGGCCTTACTGTCAAGAAGCTTATAAACAGACTGAAAGTGTGTAGTAAGGATTTAAGTTGAAAGTTTGATATGAGATCCCAGGAGCTGAATGTGGTGTGCACACCTTTAATCCCAGCACTCGGAACGCTAGGGAGGAGAATCATCATGAGTTCAAGGCCAGCCTGGGCTCCAGAATGAGTTTCAGGTCAGCCTGGGCTAGGGTGAGACCCTAACTCAACCCCTCTCCCCCTGAAAAAAGAGATAATAGGCTTCTTCCAGCTCAAAAAATCCAGGTACCAAGATTTTGATTTCTTAGAATAACTGCTAATTTTCACTTTGGTAAAAAAAATTGGAGAAGATAATAACAAAATCGACTTGAAATCACATCCAAATGTTGTGACAGAATGCTAAGAAATATCTTCCCGATTTAGAGAGAGATAAAAACAAATCATGAATCCATTTACTACTACCTTCCAATATTTCATTGTCCAGGTTTTGTGTTTACTTGACTTAGAGTTTGACAGAGTGCTGAAGACCGTCTCTGATGGGCTGTCTGTAATTTTTGGATCCATTTTTCTGCAGACAAAGTGATCAATAAGGACCACAAACTGTCTGATACTATTTTCAGCAACCAGTACTTTTAAATAGGATTTAAAAACAATATATATATTAATTTATTTATAAGGCAAGAGAGAAGAGAGAGAGAGATGAGAATGAATCAATGAATATGAATGGGCATGCCAGGGCCTCTTGTCACTGCTTATGAACTCCAGACACATGTACTGCTTCGTGCATCTGGCTTTACATGGGTATTGGGGAATTGAACCCTGGTTGTCAGGCTAAACAAGCAAGCGCCTTTAACTGCTGAGCTATATCTCTAGCCTGTAAATAAGACTTTTTTGCATTTGTTTTGGTGCTAGAGATGGATGGAATCCAGGCCCTCACACATGCTTGAACTACCCGCCCCACCAGCTGTGAATGGTGACTGTTAATTTAATAAGAATGTTAAGTTAGAAAGGAAATTGTAAATCCATAAAATGGCTCGTGATGTTGGCTTTATTCATCATCAGTTTTATTTTATTCTTTCAATTCTTTAAAAAATTTTTTTTTAAACTTCCAGCATCGATGCGGATGGGACAATGACAGTGGACTGGAACGAGTGGAGGGACTACTTTTTATTCAATCCTGTGACAGACATTGAGGAGATTGTCCGTTTCTGGAAGCATTCTACGGTGAGTGTGCCTTACATACTTGTACTTCTTTGGAGTTTATTTGTAAGCCAATATAGTTGCCCCCCGAGGAGCACGGTAACACTTCTGGGGCAGGGCGCCAGAACAAGTAGCTCTTGAACTTGTAGACTCCTGTTTGCTCTATGAAGTGCAGACCTAAAGAGAAGGCTTAAAGCCTCCATGATGATATAAAAAATCGAACTCCAGACGCTTGTGCCACCTAGTGTGCATGTGCGACCTTGTGCTTGCGTTACCTTTTTGTGTCTGGCTTACGTGGGATCTGGAGAGAGATTGAACATGGGTCCTTAGGCTTCATAGGCAAGAGCCATAACTGCTAACTCTCCAGCTCCCATAGTTTAATTAAAAAATTATTTATTTATTTATTTGAGAGAGAGAGAGAGAGAGAGAAAATGGGGTCACCAGGGTCTTCAGCTACTACAAACAAACTCCATATGCATGTGCCATCTTGTGCATCTGGCTTACATGGGACCTGGGGAATCAAACCTGGGTCCTTTGGCTTTGCAGACAGATGCCTTAACCACTAAGTCATCCCTCTAGCCCCATAGTTTAATTTTTTAAAACACACCTTCAAAGCATGTACCTTGGTGTGCAGTGTAATAGGGTTCTTATTTAGGGAGGTCGCTAGTTGGATGCACTTTTCTCATATTGTGAAAAGTGGCTTTAATCTAAAAAGGCTCGCTTTGGGGCTGGAGAGATGGCTCTGCCATTAGTGCATTTGTCTTCAAAGCCAAACAATGTGGGTTCAATTCCCCAGTACCCATGTAAAGCCAGATGCACAGAGTGGTGTATGTATCTGGAATTTGTTTGCAGTGGCAAAAGGCCCTGGTGTGCCCAGTCTTTCTTTCTCTTTTATCCTCTCTCTCTCCTTGTAAATAAATAAACAAACAAATTAATTAATAAAAGAATATATGGGAGCCAGGCATGGTGGTGCACGCCTTTAATCCCAGCACTCGGGAGGCAGAGGTAGGAGGATCACCATGAGTTTGAGGCCACCCTGAGACTACATAGTGAATTCCAGGTCAGCCTGGACTAGAGTGAAACTCTTCCTTGAAAAACAAACAACAACAACAACAACAAAAAGTAGACCAATAAGTCACCTGATCTGTACAAAACAGTTATCATTTTTAAAAATATATATTTATTGTTAATTTCCATTTGCTGTGAGCTGTTTCTGCATTATGTTTAGTGTAACTAGACTTTATAATCACTTATGGTTGTGTGGTTGTTTGATTCAGGTGTCCCCCATAGACTTATGTGTTCTAAATCCCCAGCTGATGGCAGTTTGGGAATTGGAAACTTGTTGGAGGTATGTTATTGGGGGCAGGCTTATGGGTGTTATAGCCAGCATACTCAAGAAAAGATATTTGGCATACTCTCTTGCTGCTACTCTCTACCTGGTGTTGCCCAGGAGGTGATGTCCAGCCTCTGCTCATGCCATGCTTTCTCCTGCCGTCATGGAGCTTCCCTTCGATAAAAGAAACCCTTTCCTTCCACAAGCTGCTTTTGGTCAGGTGCTTGGTGCCAGCAACGTGACGATTACTGTAGAAATGATACTGAGAGATAGGGGTCATTGCTGCTAGAACCTTGACTGTGTAGCTTTTGGCCTTTTGGAACTGATTTGTGGGAGGAATGTGGAAGGATTTGAAACCTTGGCCTAAGAGATGCAGAGTTTCATGGACCATTCTGGTTAGAGTTGAAAGACCTGAACGCAGTGAGAACTATGGACTGTGAGATTTGGCTTATGAGGGTGAGAAAGAGCTTTGCCTGGACCAGGATAAAAACAGTGTGAGTGGTTTATTGTATCTTCCCATGTCCTGGGAACTTGTGCATGGTTGTGTTGTGAATAAATGGACTGGTGTGAGCGGAAGGATATGGCACAGAAATAAATGAAATCCTTGGGCCGAAATTGCTGCCTGTGCCCCTGCAATTGTTTGAAAGATCACAACCATTGAGACTGGGCCAGCTGATTTGCACTGGGGCAGCAGAAAGAACGCAGACTCGAGGGTAGAGGGCCTGAATGCGGAAGGACTTTTCCTGCTCTTCAAAGTCAGCTTTATTTCCCCCTGACTAACAAGTTAGTAGCCCACCTGGTACTATGGAATATAACAAATGCAGGAAAGAGAAGGGTCACTAGATTTGCAGGATGGTTTTTTGGAAATGGCCGTAGTCAACGCGAGGCAGGGTTGTTGGAAGTCCTGAGTGGAGGCCCAAGGAAGCCATGAGGATGAGTTGTGGGTTGCAGTGGGGACCCAGTGAAGAGGCCAGGACTGTGAGATGGCCACCAAGTAGAGCTGCCAACCTGGGATACATTGTTCCCTAGGCTGGGACAAGCCCAGTGGGAGGGGTGGAATTGGAACTCCAGAGACTTGTCACTGGTTAGAGCTGGCAGACTTGGAGTTACAGAAGTTGACGTTTGCTTTGCTTGTTTGAAATCTTGTATTAATGCAATTTTTCTTTGCTATGCCCAAGGCCATATTTTGCAGTGTGAATGTTTAGTCTATGCTATTATGTTTTTTTTTTTTTATAGCTTATGATTCAGTTAAGAGACCTTGAACTATGGGGATGTTTGAATAGCATTGGGGTTGATAAAAAACTATGGGGACTTTTAAGTTCAACTGAATGCATTTCATTTTACATCATGTATGGTTATCAGTTTATGGGGGCCAGGGACGAAATGTGGTTTGATTCAGCTCCCCATAAACTTATGTGTGTTCTAAATGCTTGATCCCAAGCTGATGGAAATTTGAGAATTGATACCTTGTTAGAGGTGTGTTGTTGGGGGCAGACTTAGGGCTGTTATAGCCACTTTCCCCTTGCAAATGTTTGGCACACTCTTCTGCTGCTGTTGACCACCTGATGTTGGCCAGGAGGTGATGTCCACCCTCTTCCCATTCCCCATGTTCCCCTGCCATCATGGAGCATCCCTTTGAGTCTGTAAGCCAAAATAACTCCTTTCCTCCCACAAGCTGCTTTTGGTCAGGAGCTTCGTGTCAGCAACGTGAAGGTACCCTCAACAGTCCATTGTAAATCCTAAGGAAGAAAGTTGATCTTAGCAGTCATGTAACAAGATTCATCTCTTAAAAAAACCAAAGAAAATAACCTCCCTCCCCAACTTCTGGGATTATCACTTTCCAATGAAGAAACATGACAATCTTTTCTTTTTTTTCCATTTTCACAGGGTATTGACATAGGGGATAGTTTAGCCATTCCAGATGAATTCACAGAAGATGAGAAAAGGTCAGGACAGTGGTGGAGGCAGCTGTTGGCAGGAGGCGTTGCTGGTGCCGTTTCCAGAACCAGCACGGCCCCTTTGGACCGCCTGAAGGTCATGATGCAGGTAAGCTGCCCCGGGACCCTTTGTGGTAAGAATATTACAACAATGGCAAATATGGCATGTTGGAAAACAAGCTTTAAAGTTTCTTAGCCATAGGTTTTTGTGCCTTAAATATTATCTTTTATTATTCAGTCCGTGTAAGTCAGGTCAGGTGGCACTAAACCTAATATGGGCTACATGACTGTTAAGATCCGTTTTCTTCTTTGGGCTTCACAATAGACTTGGGTTGAGGGAGAGGCCCTGCCAGGGAAGGACGAGGCTGAGCAATGGAGAAGGGCGCCTGACATTCTCCTCCGACCACTGCTAGCATGCGTGTGGCACACCCTTGTGTGGCATGCGTTCTACACAGACACACATGTAAACCACATATAGCACATCACCACACATATTCTGTACACACTTACAGTGAAAAAGTGTTTTTTAAAAGTTGTGTTTGTTTTACATTAAAAAAAAATTGTTTTTTTTTTTTTTGAGGTAGGGTCTCACTCTAGCCCAGGCTGACCTGGCATTCACTATGGAGTCTCAGGGTGGCCTCAAACTCATGGCAATCCTCCAACCTCTGCCTCCCAAATGCTGGGATTAAAGGAGTGCACCACCACGCCTGGCTCTTGTTCTACATTAAAAAATTGTTTTTTTTTCCTTGTTAGAGAGAGAGGGAGAGCGAATATGAAACTGAATGAGTGGATCAGGGCCTCTTGCTGTGAACAAACTCCAGACATATATACTACTTTGTGAGCCTGGCTTTACATGGGTACTGGGGAGTCAAACCCAGGCCAGCAGGCTTTGTAAACAAGTGCCTTTAGCTGCTAAGCCATCTCCCCAGGTCCTATTTTTTTTTGGTAAATTTTGGACAAAAAAGATTTCTGGCAATTTTTTTTTAGCTATCATTCATTCATTCAGAATGTATCCAATCCAAAAATTTATTTAGAGATCTAAATGGAAAAAGGGGATGGATTTGGTATGTGCTTTTTTTTCCCCTTTAGAAACAATAGCAAATTAATTTTGAGAAAACCTGCATAAGCACTCACCATTATCATATTTTATTGTGAAGCTTACTTATTTTATTATTATTATTATTATTATTATTATTGTTGTTTTGTTTTTTTAAGGTAGGGTCTCACTCTAGCCTAGGGTGACCTGGAATTTACTATGTAGTCTCAGGGTGGCCTCGAACTCACGGCGATCCCCCAATCTCTGCCTCCCGAGTGCTGGGATTAAAGGCGTGTGCCACCATGCCCAACTGAAACTTACTTACTTAGTAAAATTCACTCTGGACTTTGGTTTCTGGAGATTTGAATTGAGCTTCCAAAGTGACCTCCAGGTTTGATGCTATTAAAGGGGACTCACAGACACACTAAAAGATGTGCTCAGGGTCATGGTTTATTACAGTGAAAAGATAAAGATTAGATCAGCAAAGCAATGAAGTGTGGAGAGCCGAGCCCAGAGCTTCTCGTGCCCGGGCCCTGTGCCGTCTTCACGTGCCGCTCTCTTGGTGTTGCCCGGTGACCGTGGGCAGAGCTCTGCAGACCACCAGGGAACTCACCCCAGCCTCTAGTGTCTCACACTTCTACTGGGGTCAGATGGCTGGCCTTCACTCTTCAGTCTCTTCCATTTTGGTTACTGTAGTAGTCACTAGTTTGAAGTAACTTAAGACAACCAAAAGAATAGCTTATCTTTTCAAATTATTTTTGGCTTATTAGATCTAATCAGTTTTTATATGTAGTCAGACATAAGTTCTGGTATGTTTAGATGGCTATCACATATGTAGTATAAGCCAAATAATTCATCCATGCTCATTGTGACACATGTCATGAATTTATTGTCTAGAGTGACCTTGAGTTGTGCCACAGAAGGTACGATTTTTATTTTTGGTTCTCGGTTATATGCGTCATAGTATCTGTGGTTCTGTTATACATGACGTCTATATCATCTTCAGATCCATTTGTAGTTCATGTCTATACTTTTTGGGGGCAAGGATTAGTATATTGCTGCTAGGAGTATATATTTTTCTCATGTCTCAAAGGGTGTCCCATAGCCTAATACAGAACCTTGTTTGTAATCTTACGTATAATCATTTTTATTTTTATTTTATCTCTCTTCTTTCCCTTCTTCCCTCTAACTCTCCTTTCCTTCTTCTTCTTTCTCTTTCTTTTTCTCTCAGTCCTTCCTATCACTATAAATTTTCTCAATGTTCCATATTTTACTTTTTAAATATTTAACTTATTTATTTATTTGAGGGGGGGCGGATAGAGAATGAGAGAATATTGGGTATATCAGGGCCTCTAGCCACTGCAAACAAACTCCAGATGCATGTGCTATCTTGTGCATTTGACTTACATGGGTTCTGGGCACTTGAACCTAGTTTCTTTGACTTCACAGGCAACTACCTTAACAGCTAAGCCATCTTTCCAGCCCTATTTTACTTTTTTTTTTTTTTTTCTCTGAGGTAGGGTTTCACTCTAGTCCAGGCTACCTGGAATTCACTATGTAGTCTCAGGGTGGCCTTGAACTCACAGTGATCCTCTTACCTCTGCCTCCTGAGTTCTGGGATTAAAGGTGTGTGCCACCATGCCCGGCCTATTCTACTTTTTAAAAAAATAATTTTTATTTATTTTCAAGTGCAAAGAGAGGGGGGATGGGAGAGAGAGAGAGGGAGAGAGAGAGAGAGAGAGAGAGAGAGAGAGAGAGAATGAGAATGGGCATGCCAGGGCCTCCAGCCACTGAAAACAAACTCCAGAAGCATATTTGACTTTGTGAATCTGGCTTTATGTGGGTCTGGGAATTGAACCTGGGTTATTAGGCTTTGCAGGCAAGTGCCTAACAGCTGAGCCATCTCTTCAGCCCTATATTTTACTTTTAAATACATCTTCTTGTAGTTACAATCAATATTGAAAAGAGACTATAGGGCTAGAAAGATGGCTTAACAGTTAAGGCGCTTGCCTGCAAAGCCAAAGCACCCAGGTTTGATTCCCCAGGACCTATGTAAAGCCAGAGGCACCAGGTAAGGCATGCATCTGGACTTCCTCTGCAGTGGCTGGAGGCCCTGGTATGTCCATTCTCTCTTTCTCTATCTGACTCTCTCTCTCAAATAAATAAAATATTAAAAAGAAAAGAGACCATATAGTTTATTTGTGAATAATAATCAATAATTTTATATCATTTTGCTTGTATCTTTAGGTTCATGGTTCAAAGTCAATGAACATATTTGGGGGCTTTCAGCAGATGGTAAGAGAAGGCGGCATCCGTTCCCTTTGGAGAGGAAATGGTACAAACGTCATTAAAATCGCCCCTGAGACAGCTGTTAAGTTCTGGTCATATGAACAGGTAATTGCTATTATCTACGGAAATTATTAACCAAGGGCATTAGCAAACTGATTCAATAAAGATTAACATACAAAGCCCTTGGGGTTCTTTTGTAAATACTCCATGAGGAATTTCTTATAGGAGACGGGACTAGATTGGACTCAGTGATTCCTCCTGATTCACTCCTGGGATTTTAAAATTTTATAATATTATTTTCAAAGAGGAAGTTTAAATGCCAGGCGTGGTGGTGTGCAGCTGTGGTCCCAATGCTGTGGAGGTGGAGACTGACACATCCCTGGGGCTTGCTGGCCAGCTAGGCTAGCCTGGTTGGTGAGCTCCAAACCGATTAGAGACCCTGTCTCCAAAACAGTTAGAAGGACTGGCGTGATGGCTTGGTGGTTAAGGTGCTTGCCTGCAAAGCTAAAGGACCCGGGTTCAATTCCCCAGGACCCCCATAAGCCAAATGCACAAGGTGGTGCGTGCGTTTGGAATTAGTTTGCAACAGCAGGTGGTCTTGGCGTGCCCACTCTCTCTCTCACTCTCTTTCTGCTTCATTCTTTCTTTCTCTCGGTCATAAATAAATAAAAACGAATACAATATTTTTTTTAAAAATTGGAAGACTTCCTGACGAATGACACCTGAGGCTGTCCTCTGGCCTCCACAGACACATGAATACATGTGCATAAAAAGAGAGACTTTTTATTCTTTTCTTCATAGCTTTTAAAGGCACGGTTTTTAGTTTACTCATTTTGAATTCCTAATAAAAGCAGTATGTTCACATAAATGTTATGAATATATCCCAGTCTAATAACCTCTGGAATGAACACCTGAAGTTGAATGCTGTTGTGGTATTTGACAGTACAACAGAAGCTCTGGGAAAAAAAAAAAAAAAGCCTGTTTGGCTTTGCAGGAAAGCACCTTAATGGCTAAGCCATCTTCCCAGCCCTCTATATTTTTTTAAAAAAATAGGTGTGAATCTCATTTTTAGATTTTTATCATTTTGGAACTTAAAAAATTATTTATTTATTTGAGAGAGAGAGAGAGAGAGAGAGAAAGAAAGAGAAAAAAAGAAAGGCAGGTAGAGAATGGGTGCGCCAGGGTCTCCAGCCACTGCAAATGAACTCCAGATGCATGCACCACCTTGTACATCTGGCTTACGTAGGTACTGGGGAATTGAACCTTGGTCCTTAGGCTTCACACAGGCAAGTGTCTAAACCACTAAGCCATCTCTCCATCCCTCTGTAATATTTTATTGAGAATTTTAATACATAAGCATACTGCAATTTGATCACAGTCCCCTCCCATTACCCTCTTTTGTCCCTCCTCCACCACCTCATTCCACTGGGCGTCTCTTCTTCCAAGCAGCCCTTCTCCTATTTTGATGTCTCTTGTCTTCCTCCAACTTCTATGTGAAAATGACGGGCTTAAAATTGTAGGTCATGGGCTGGAGAGATGGCTTAGCGGTTAAGCGCTTGCCTGTGAAGCCTAAGGACCCCGGTTTGAGGCTCGATTCCCCAGGACCCACGTTAGCCAGATGCACAAGGGGGCGCACGTGTCTGAAGTTCGTTTGCAGTGGCTGGAAGCCCTGGTGTGCTCACTCTCTCTCTCTCTCTCCCTCTTTCTCTCTCTCTCTGTCGCTCTCAAATAAATAAATAAAAAGAAACAAAAAGTTTAAAAAAATATTGTAGGTCATATGGGGGCAGCGGCACCCACTATGAAGTTACGAATGCATCAGCCATTTCATGTCCTGAAGCTGGTGTCCCAAAGCATTACTCCCACCCTCTGGTTGCCATGACAAAATACCACTGGCTGTGTGGCTTAAAGAATAGGAAGGTGTTTTTCACAATTCTGAACGCTGAGAAGTCCAAGATCAAGAGGCCAGCCAATCTGGTTTCTCCTGAGGCTCTCTTCTTGGCTTTGCCCTGTGCAGTCAGATGGCCTTGGTGCATAGTTCAGTGGAGGGTAACCCCTTTTACGTCTCCTCTTATCCAGATGTTATTTTGGTTACAAGGGCTCCCCTCTCACAACCTCATCTAACCATAATTGCCCAAAGGCTCCATCTCCTAATACTGCGGCTAGGTGGCGTGGGCTCAACAGATGAATTTGGGAACGGGGGATAGCTCAGTGTACAGCAGTTATTAATGTGCATTTCAAAACTTACTCATACAGTACAAGAAGTTGCTTACTGAGGAAGGACAGAAAATAGGAACCTTTGAGAGATTTCTTTCTGGTTCCATGGCTGGAGCAACTGCACAGACCTTTATTTACCCCATGGAGGTGAGTGCCGTGCGCAGTCTGACTGACTGCCTGGTGGTGGGCTTGTGTGAGGACTTCTTCCCGGATTAACAGTTGCAAGTGATCACTCATGATTTCCGTTTTGTGGGTTAGCATAGCTGGGTGTTCGTGGCTCAGGGTCCCATGTCGTCTGTTGTCAAGTGTTGGCCGGGGGATGTGAGGGAGAGGAAGAGATGAGAACTCTTCTGTCACCTTCAATGTGTCTGTGGGTCACACACACTAAACCTGGAACTGTGTGGGAGGGACCACACAAAGATGAACCTACCTGAAGACGGGCCATTGATGGTCATCTGACAGTCTGGCTGTCATAATGCTGATGAGGATTACAACCCCCATTTCTCAAGAGAGTTTCTGTACCATGAATGCGACGGTGGAAGCCCAGGGTTTGACTGTGGCATGGAAACGCCAACCTGACATTCCTCTGTAGGAGCACGGGTTGGTACCTGTGTCCGTTTTGTACAGCCCCAAGACAAGAATGGCTTTTATATTTAAAAAAAAATTAAAAAAAATAAAAAATTTAAAAAAATTAAATTTTTTTAAATTAAAATTTTTTTTAAATTTTAAAAAATTAAAAAAATATTTTAAAAAAAGGTAAGAAAAGAGGTAGAAGACAAAACAAAAGAGAAACAAAGAATATGCAACAGAGACCCAATACTGCAGTTCTAGAAGACTGAAATATTTCCTGCCTGGCCTTTGTAGAAACTGCTTGCCAAGTCCTGCTTTAGAGCCGAAGCAATAAAAAAAAAAAAAAAAAACTTACAGCTGTGATAGCTTTATGGATACAGGGAGTTTCCAAGATAAGATAAAAATAAGCAAAGTAAACTGGGCGTGGTGGCACACACCTCTAATCCCAGCACTTGGGAGGCAGAGGTCGGAAGATCACTGTGAGTTCAAGGCCACCCTGAGTCTTACGTAGTGAGTTCCAGGTCAGCCTGGGCTAGACTGAGACACTACCTTGAAAAGCCAAAAAATAAAAATAAAATAATAAAATAGATAAACAAAATATACCTTTAGCCTGCCCTGCTTTGTGGTAAGCATGCCTATAGAGATTACTTTTATTACTCCACACACCCCTCAAATGAGTATCCAAACTCAGCACCCTTTCTTCCTTTCCTGTCCTTCCCTTTGATTAATGACGTCACCGCTCTGCTGCCTCCTTCCTGTGCTCCAAGCTGGCGACACTGGACTTATCTTTTCTGCCACCGTTTCTCTCACCTTCCACATAAGTCAGTTTTATTGCAACATCAGTGCACTATCTTGTCCCCATTTCCTTGGTCAGCGTCATCCTTCAGGTCCCCTTTGCAATAGCTGGGCCTTCCTGACTCCAGTCTTACCTCCTCAATGGAAGTAACGCACGAGAGAGAACCCAGCGACGTATTGGGACATTCACTTGAGTGCAGTAGTTGCTAGGTTTTTTTTTTTTTTTGCTTCATAAAATTAATTCTTTTGAATTCTATAATGTTAAATATGAACAATATTTTGTTGCATTCTGTCATTTCCAGGTTTTGAAAACCAGACTGGCTGTAGCCAAAACTGGTCAATACTCAGGAATATATGGCTGTGCCAAGAAGATTTTAAAGCATGAAGGCTTTGGAGCTTTTTACAAAGGCTACGTGCCTAACTTATTAGGCATCATACCTTACGCAGGCATAGATCTTGCTGTGTATGAGGTGAGCTTGTAGTCTGTGTGTGTTGATGTTTCTCATACTGCTACGGTATGAATCGAAATTGACCTTATGTCGAGTAGTGGGTAAGTGAAGGACAGTTTATGAACAGAGTATTCATCTTTGATCTCTAAAGTAGTTTGAGTAAGGGACCCCATATGCAGGAAGCCATTTCTGTTTTAGATTTCCTTGTGAATTACCTTTGTTAGTGAAGCTAGGGGACTCAAATTCAGGGTAGCTGTGCAGCTGAGAAAACAGCATAAGAAACTTTTGGGGAAGGGAGAGAAAAATAAGCAAAAATGTCACTTTTTTGAATCATTATAAAACATATTTAATTTTTGAACCTGGCAAACATTTGTGAAGCACACCACATACAAACCATTTGATGTTGGATCTCATGGCTGACCTTTAGCAACCAGGTTGTCTGGGGAAGACAGACAAGCGTGTAAGGGAAGCGCGTGGCTCGTTGTGCCCTGGCGGATGTAAGCCAGGGCCCATGGCAGGAGGGGCCCAAACAGGGAGGGTGGGATGTGCACGGAGAGCTTTTCTAGAGAACTTTCTTACTGCCTTCTTTTGAAATAGATTTATTGAGATGCAATTCATAGATGATGCATTTCACCCACTTAAGGTGTACAATTTAAAGACTTCTGGGATATCACATTATTAATTTTTAGTTATGGTAAAAGAGCCTAGAATTTATCTTTCAGCCATTTCAAGTGTGGCTTTCCGATGCTGCTTATTGACCTTTGTTTTCATTTGAAGAATATCTTTTAGCATTTCTTTTCTTTCTTTCTTTTTTTTTTTTCAAGGTAGGGTCTCGCTCTAGCCCAGGCTGACCTGGAATTCACTATGGGGTCTCAGAGTGGCCTTGAACTCACGGCGAGCCTCCTACCTCTGCCTCCGGAGTGCTGGGATTAAAGGCGTGCGCCACCACACCCAGCTTACCTTTTAGCATTTCTTGGAGGACGGTCTAGTGCTGGCATTTCCTTTCAGCTTTGCTTACCTGGGAAGCTCTCACTTTTCTTTTATATTTGAAGGACAGTTTTGCCAATATAGTGTTTTTGGTTTGCAATTTTTAAAACTATTTTGGCACTTTGAATGTATTCTAGCCATTGAGAAACATACTTTTATTAGCACCATGCTCTAACTGGCCGAGCTAACTGGCCAGCTGTGAGAAATACACTTTTATAGAACTAAAAAGTTAAAAAAATTAAACTAGGTTATTATTTTTACATAGTAGCATATATTTTTATACTTAAGTTATGCTCAGAGAGTTGATTGGCACAAACACCACAGCTCAGCCAGGCCTCACCTTCTGATGAGATGCCAGGACCCCGAATGACAGGTGGCTGTGGCTGGCACTCAACACAGCTGACTCTGAGCTTGTTGAGAAGCTCTGGTGAGATGAATTCTCCTCCCCTGTAAAGTCAGAATCATTCCTGTCAGACTTGACATAAAGGCCAAATGAAATAATGTATGTGTAAGGGATGTAAAACATGATACAATTAGTATTATACCTTTCAAATTTATTTTTTAAAGATATTTTATTTTATTTATTATAGTCAGAGAGAGAGGGAGAGAGTGAGAATGGGCGCACCAGGGCTTCTAGCTATTGCAAACGAACTCCAGATGCATGCGCCACCATGTGCATCCGGCTTACGTGGGACCTAGGTCCTTAGACTTCACAGGCATGTGCCTTTACCGCTAAGTCATCTCTCCAGCCCTCAAATTTATTTTTACATTTATTAAAAATTTTTTTTTTTAATTAGGAGGATCTCCATGAATCAAGGCCACCCTGAGACTACATAGTGAATTCCAGGTCAACCTGAGCTAGAGTGAGACCCTACCTCAAAAAAAAAAACAAAAAACAACCTTTTTCTTAAATTTAAGTTCACCATAAGAAATATTCTTTAGGGGCTGGAGGGATGGCTTAGCGGTTAAGGCACTTGCCTGCAAAGCCAAAGGACCGGGGTTCAATTCCCCAGGACCCACGTAAGCCAGATGCACAAGGTGGCGATGCCTCTGGAGTTTGTTTGTAGCAGCTAAAGGCCCTGGTGCGCCCATTCTCTCTTTCTCTCTCTCTGCTTCTTTCTGTCTCTCCTGTTTCAAATAAATTAAAAAATCTAAAAAGAGATGTTCTCTAGGTACCACAACATTTTAATATAATCATGACTTTCATGTTTGCTTAGAGGAGAATGAGAAGCCTCACCTCCCAGCAGGCGGCCGGTCTCTCCGGAGGGCAGGGCAGCTGTGAGGATGCTCACTTCCAGGGAAACAGGGGCCCCGTGCTTTACTCATGCATTGTTCTCCTCCTTTTGTCTCTTGTTCAGCTCCTGAAGACCCACTGGCTGGATAATTTTGCAAAAGACTCTGCCAACCCCGGCGTCATGGTGCTGCTGGGCTGTGGGGCCTTATCCAGCACCTGTGGGCAGCTGGCCAGCTACCCGCTGGCCTTGGTGAGGACGCGCATGCAGGCTCAGGGTGAGGCTCGGGTTCAAGGCTGGCTCTCGGGAAGACACTGCGCCAGTCGTGGGCTGTTGGAACTGCGAGTCCCACCGGAATGGTTGTGGAGGGTTTGATGGCAGATTTCTTTCTACTCCTGATCGCTCCCCAGGCGTTGCCTTTTTAGAAATTCCTTTTCATGGGCTGGGGTTAGGGTTAGTTGAATCCCACAGATACCTACGTGTCTGTGTGTGATTTATATACAGAGGAAGGAAGACAGTTCTAGAATGTGTGGAATGTGTTTGGGGGTGTGTGTTTACACACACGTATGTGCCCATGCGGGACCCCATGTGCTCGTCTGCAGTGGGGGTGTGCTTGCATATGGTGCCTGGAACAGAATCCTAAGCTCCATCACTCTCTCACTTTTGTTGTTGCTGTGAGTAGGGTTTTGCTGTAGCTCAGGCTGACCTGGAATTCACTGTGTAGTCTCAGGCTGGCCTCGAACTCACAGAGATCCTCCTACTTCAACCTCCCAAGTGTTGGGGTCAAAGGCGTGGGCCACCACATACAGCTCTTCCACTCATTCTTTTTTTTAAAATTTTTAAAATTTTTTTGTTTATTTTTATTTATTTATTTGAGAGTGACAGACAGAGAGAGAAAGAGTCAGAGAGAGAGAGAGAGAGAGAGAATGGGTGCGCCAGTGCTGCCAGCCACTGCAAACGAACTCCAGATGCGTGCGCCCCCTTGTGCATCTGGCTAACGTGGGTCCTAGGGAATTGAGCCTTGAACTGGGGTCCTTAGGCTTCACAGGCAAGCGCTTAACCGCTAAGCCATCTCTCCAGCCCTGCTATCATTTCTTTTAATCATACACACGGACACCTGTTGCTCCACCTCAGCCCCTCCTCCAGTGCAGACATCCCTCCTTCACCTAAGCAGGCAGGTAGTCACTGACTCACAAATACTTCTCGAGCCATCACTGGGCACTAGACTGCTGGATGCTAGAATATTCAGCAAGGCAGATGAGGTTCCTGCCATTGGAGAGTGAGGAAGGCTTACATCCAGCAAGTGAACAACATCATCGAACCACCCCCTCCCTCCATCCGGGAGCCTAGACCGCGGCTCTAACCTGACTCCGGCGGGAGCCCGGGGAGCAGGTGGGAGCCAGCTGGGCACAGGCCTGCGGAGTGGCGCATCCAAGGCGCTGAGGGGCAGCCACATGGCTGTGGAGAGGAATGCCGAGTTAGTAGTAAAATAAACACTCATGTGTGTCCTCTCACTTCGCCCCCACAGCCCTTCTGCGAGCATGTTGCTAATATGCAAATAAATTGCGTTTTGCAGATGAGTTACTGAGGCGACAGCAGACTTGAGAACGTCCATAAGGTTGTGCGTTTAGTGGACAGTGGAGCTAGACTGCACAGCCCACCCAGTCTGACTTAAACTGTTTCTTAATGGGCCCCCCTCCCTCCTGTCTGCCAGCTCCGGCCCAGACATTGGCACAGTTGCCAGATCTGTCATTTGTCAAGCCAAGACCCAGTCATTTTATATCTGTTCAGACGTCTTTGTAGCTTTTCAGTGTCTCTGGAGTAAATTCTGTAGTCCTCAGTGGGAGTGCCAAAGCCTTTTAGTAATCTGACCACATTTCATTGTTAGCCCCCCCCCCCCATCTCCCCACCCTTCACTGAGCTTATCTCTAGTACCTGGTGGGTGAGAATCACGCCCCACGTGGGCTTCTGCCCTTGTCCTTGTGATAGCAAAGCAGGGGTTTCTTTCCCAATTGTATATTTTTTTAAATAACTTAAAAAATATTATTTATTTATTTATTTATTTGAGAGAGAGAAAGAGGGAGAGAGACAGGGAGAAAGAGAATGGGCATGCCAGGGCCTTCAGACACATGTACCCCCTTGTGCATCTGGCTTATGTGGGTCCTGGAGAGTTGAACCGGGATCCTTGGGCTTTGCAGGCAAACGCCTTAACTGCTAAGCAATATCTCCAGTCCCCCAATTGTGTGTGTGTGTGTGTGTGTGTGTGCATGTATGTGTATACACACACACACACACACACACATATATTTGAGGAAGAAAGAAAGAAAAAAAGAAAAAGAAAGAAAGAAAAAGAAAGAAGCTGGATGTGGTGGATGCCTTTAATCCCAGCACTTGGGAGGCAGAGGTAGGAGGATTGCCATGAGTTCAAGGCCACCAAAAAGAAAAAAAAAGAAAGAAAGAAAGGACACTCCAGGGCCTCTAGCTACTACAAACGATCTTCAAATGCATGTGCCATCATGTGCATCTGTCTTACAGGGTACTGGGAAATTGAACCTAGGTCCTTAGGCTTCATTGGCAAGTGCCTTAACCACTAAGCCATCTCTGTAGCTCCCCCCTCCCTTTTTTTTGTGGTAAGTTCTTGCTCCAGCCTAGGCTGACCTAGAATTCACTATGTAGTCTCAGGCTGGCCTCAAACTACAGCGATCCTCCCAAGTGCCAGGATTAAAGGCATGTACCACCACGCCCAGCTTAAGACATAATTTTAAAAATGGTCTTCCCAGTTGATTTTATTTTGGAAGGCACTGAGATAATTTTCAAGGCCCTGGTCCCCTATGCTCATTCTAAGCTTCCCCACATCTCCCATGCCCTATTCTCCAAACTGTCGTTGCTCTCTCTCTCTTCAGTGCTTGGTAAGGAGGGAGGACGTGGTGGCCGAGAGAGGAAGTAGGTGTGAGGCTTCCGTGTCAGCAGATGAGTTCTTCTTAGCTTTACTGCTTGCTAGCTAGGGGCTTTAGGACAAGTGTCTCCATCTTTCCAAGCTTCTATTCTTCATTTATGAAATGGATAAATTGGGTTCAGGAGGTGACTCCGTGAATAAGCGAGCTCCCTGTGCACATATGATAACTGGGGTTCAGATCCCCACAACCTAAACAAAGCCAAAGGCAGTGGTTCGTGCCCTCCTGCAGTGGGATGGGAGGCAGAGACGGGAGAATCCCCAGAAGCCCACTTGGCCCACTGGCCTGCTGGTCAACCAGCCTGGCCTATGCAGTGGTGAACAGTATGAGACCCTGCTTAAAACAAGGTAAAAGTCGAGGACCCACGTCAGAGTGTGACACACACACACACACACACACACACACACACACACATGGACACGCAGGATAAAATGGATCTACTTACCCTGTAGGGCTAGCATGGAAAATAATTAACCCAGAATGTAGCACATAGCAATTACTCAGTAAAGATCTGTCATTATTCAGGTCAGGGGACTCACTAGTAGGTGCTACACAGGGAGGATATTTTCTTGGGCCTTTTGGAACTCATCCTTTTAATTTTTTTCTTCTTTCAAAAGCATTTTATTTTTATTTCTTTATTTATTTGACAGAGAAAGAGGGGGAGAGAGAGTGAGAGAATGGGTGCGCCAGGGCCTCCAGCCACTGCTAACAAACTCCAGACACATGCACCCCCTTGTGCATCTGGCTAACGTGGGAACTGGGGAATCAAACCTGGGTCCTTTGGCTTTGCAGGCAAGCTCCTTAACTGCTAAGCCATCTCTCCAGCCCGCATCTTATCCTTTCATTGTACTCTAGACACCATCCTGAATCCCAGTGGTTTATCGTAATCGTAATGACATATGCTTGACTACTTGACCTGGTTTCGTTAATTTTAATTGAATGTTTTTTAATTTTCTAGCCATGGTCGAAGGAGCCCCACAGCTGAACATGGTTGGCCTTTTTCAACGCATAGTTTCCAAAGAAGGGATATCAGGACTTTACAGAGGCATCACTCCAAACTTTATGAAGGTGCTCCCTGCCGTCGGCATCAGTTACGTGGTCTATGAACATATGAAGCAGACATTAGGAGTAGCCCAGAAATGACAAGTTGATCTCCTTGATTTAGCATGATGATTGAGCATTTCAACGTCTTCTGCAGTGACTTCTAGAACTGCAATAAGTCTATGGCAAAAGAAGCTGCATTTCCGCCCCCCCCACAAACAGGAAGAGCACATCAGTGATCATTTTAAATATTCGGGCTCAGTTTTAGCTACAATGTTAAAAAAAAATCACAGTTTTAATAAGTTTTTAAGAGGCTACAAAATTGTACTTTATCATTTCTGATCAGTCCTTCTGCCGGTCTGGGCCCTTCAGTTCTAAATCTGAAAATGTACTTGCTTGAATTAAATTTGTTTTGTGTGTTAGTATTATACGTCACTAATCTTTATTCTGGTTGGTTCAAGTTTATACCAATTCTTGTATACCTAAATGTCTTTTTGGAAGGCAGCTACGCTCACCACTACACCGCCAACGCAGACCTAAATGTCTTTTTGAAAAATCAGAATGGGGCTGGGGAGATGGCTCAGTGGTTAAAGGCACTTGTTTGCAAAGCCTGCCAGCCTGGGTGTAGTTCCCCAGCACCCACATAAAGCCAGATGTACAAAGTGGCACATGCATCTGGAGTTGATTTGCAGTAGCAAGAGGCCTTGGTGTGCCCATACTCTTTCTGCTCGAAAATAAACAAAAATATTTAAAAAAAAACCAAAGATCATTGACAAACCCTGAGACATAAACAGTTTTATGTAAGCCAGGTATGGTAGGTGCATACCTTTAATCCCAGCACTCGGGAGGCAGAGGTAGGAGAATTGCCATAAGTTCGAGGCCACCCTGAGACTACATAGTGAATTCCAGGTCAGCCTGGGCTAGAGAGAGACCCTACTTCGAAAAACCAAAAAAAAAAAAAAAAAAAAAAAAAAAAAAAAAAAAAGTTTATATATTTGAATGTATGTATAGGCATGTTAAAAATCCCTTAATGAATTGTAATAGAAGAATAATTGTATTAAAAATGCACCTTACTGCTAAGTAAGTATAGGGTTTCTATCCTCATCTTTGTTTAAGTAGAGAAGGGATGGATACAGTAGCACAATGTGCATGGGGGAGCAATGAGAGATTTATCTCAGTGGACACTGAGACTGATTATCATATATTGTTGTCAAAGCAAGAACACCTATTTGAAAGATTCTATTCCAGCATTGCTTTGAGAAGCAGCAGGGGAAACTTTGACTTGTGTCATTTTCTGCAGAGCCTCTCAGTTTTGTTCGTGTCCTGCTTTGTGAATCAGAGTCTGCTTTTATCAGAAAGGCTTCTTGAGACCTTCTTAGTAACTTGAAAATTCTCTTCTCATGACACGAGTGTAGATCGTGAGTGAATGATATGCTCGTCGTCCCCCCCCCCCCCACACACTGTTGAATGTTTTGAAACTGCCACGCTTACCTTGACAGCACAAAGCTAAGAGAACAGCTCATTTTAGTACTAGTATATGTTAATCCTATGTATTTAAATGAAAGGCCCAATTTGTAAACATATATATCCACATTTTCATTTGCCTCAAGTTTTAGGAATGTGATAGAAAACATAATTTATATTATTGATAACATTTAAAATTTACTAAAGCCATTTTTGTACTCAATTCTCTTTTCTGATTTGTTTTATTAGAACCTAGAAAAATGTATTAGCTGACATTAATGTTTTTAAGTCACTAAACTCACTGGATTTCTAGTAATTTCTGTTATAAATTGCTAAATTTTCATGAGAATCTAGTGATATGTCAAGCATTTATTTTCTTGGGACCTACCTCTTTTATATGAAGTAAAGAAATAAGATGGGTGTGGGTTTATGAAATATATTCTGAAATGTTTTGTTGATGTTATTGATGCCTGATATTATTCAGTGTTTTTATACTTCATAAGGAAAGTGAGGGATTCTAATTTATCTTCATGGGTATTTGTACTTTGGAGTAATACATAAGATGACTGTTTAAAGGTACATGATTCATTCTATTTTTTACTTATAAAAATCATAGAAATGAGTAATTTTGCTATATTTTAGAATTTTAAGCTGGTAAAAATGAAAATGTTCATAGTTCATTATGAATTCAAATTGTGCACATTTATAAGGTATGAATGGGATTTGTCTGTGTGTCTTGTATCTTTTGCAAAAAATCATTTGGAATAAAGCCCCACACTGAAGCTGGCTTATTTCTGATATTACTGCATGTTTACTTTTCATTTACATTAAAGACCTGTTTGTTTTTAAATTGACTTACTAATTTGAAAAGAAATGATTAATGCAAAAATGCGTGTATCATAAAGCTTAAGCACCGGCAGTGGATTGAACAACAGTGGTGCATGTCTGCCTCGTGCGTTTTGGCTTTTGATGCTGCTGTGTATGCTGTTGACGCTCCACACTTAACCAGCCAGGGTTACAGCCCACAGGACTTTGCGGATCCAAGAATCCATGGCCACAGGATTTGCTTGACACATCTTGGAGTGCTCTTATCTTGAAATTGCAAGAAACAAAACACAACCTTAACTGTGAACTGAGAAAAATTTTATAATGTAGGTAACACACAAGTTCGAGATTTGACTTAGAAATATAGCGCTGGAGAGATGGCTTAGCCATTAGGGCACTTACCTGTAAAGCCTAAGGACCCATGTTCGATGCTCCAGATCCCATGTAAGCCAGACGCACAAAGGTGAGGCAAGCGCAAGGTCACACGTACCCACTAGGTGGTGCAAGCATCTGGAGTTTGATTTCAGTGGCTGAGGCCCTGGTGCACCAATTCTCTCTCTCTAAAATTAAAAAAAAAAAAGAAAGAAATAGAAGTAAAAATATAAAGTATGACTGTAGAGAGGCTGGGTTTCAGCACTGGTAGGACCCGGACTGCAGAGGTCATTAGCAGTCTGTGATGTTTTGAAAAGCACCTTGGCTTTGTTCTTGCTGACCGTCTTGTCTCTGCATCCAGAGATCCTTGTGCAAACGGGTGCTGTTACACAGGTCCCAGGTGTGGAAGCGTGAAGAGAAGGTGGAGGGGCCGGAAGTACCACAGAGAGTCCTGTTCTAGGGTGTCCATGGGCCCCTGACACTGGGCCACACTCCTCACTCTTCACAGTGCCATCTGCCGGGGCAGAAGTACCTTGTGCCCAGGCTGTGCGTTCTTTACCCTCCAGCATTCTCTCACTCGCTCATTTGTTCTTTCACTGAGTGTTTATTAAGCACCTAGTCTGCGCCAGATGCTATTGAGAAGACTCCATGCTTCTGGCTGTGAAGATTATCTACTGGGGAAGAGATAGGACATGAACTAAAAGATTATCTTGGGGCTGGAGAGATGGCTTAGCAGCTAAGGCGTTTGCTTGCAAAGCCAACACGGTTCGATTCCCCAGGACCCATGTAAGCCAGATGCACAAGGTGGCGCATGCGGCTGGAGTTTGTTTGCAGTGGCTTCATGCCCATTCTCTCTCTCTCTCTCTGCCTCTCATTCTCTCAAAAAAAGAAAAGAAACAACAACAACAAAACCATTATGTTAGATGATACCAAGTGTGTAAAGCCCAGTAATGGGGCGAGGGCTGCCAGTTAAAATATAGGGGGTTCTGACAAGGGGACCGCTGTGTGGCCGAATGGTGGGGACGGGACTCTCTAGTATTGGGATGAACATCCAGACAGGTGCAGTGACCTCAGGTGCAAGGAAGATGGGGGAGGCCAGGTGGGTGCTGGTGGCCGACAGGGAGTGAGCTCTGAGGAGGGTAGTCAGCCACGGCCCAGAGAGGCTCCAGGAGGGCACATTAGCTGCACGCGTGTGCCCACGTTCTGGTTCTGTGATAGCCATTCCGTGGTGATGCGCCCTAAGCAAGGTCACACATCTCTCCTCTGCAGGCCCGTTGCCTGGAAACAGTGAGAAACAGCTCACTTCTCTTGGCCATTTACATGGCAGGCAGGATCACTCCTGACTCATCTGCTCGTTCCCTGGGGAGCCTTTCGCTTTCAAGGAGAGTTTTTAAATTTTTTAAAAATATTTTTTATTAATATATTTGAGAAAGAGAGAGAAGGAGGAAAAGGCAGATAGAAAGAATGGGTACGCCAGGGCCTCAGCCACTGCAAATGAACTCCTGACGCATGCGTCACCTTGTGCATCTGGCTTACGTGGGTCCTGTGAAATCGAACCTGGGTCATTTGGCTTTGCCTGCAAGCGCCTTAACCACTAAGCCTTCTCTCCTGCCCCTAATTTTTTTTTTTTTAAGTTAACTTCCACCTTAAAGTCTAGGTATTTCCCCAAGAGTCATAGAGACCTTTACACTTTGAAAACTAACAAGGCTATAGCTGTCCACACTTCCCTTTCTGATTACCTTGTAAAGATTACCCATGGTCCATCTTTCTTCATACAAAGTGTGCAATGTTGAAAGCAATCCCTTGAGTGTTTTTTTTTTTTTGGGGGGGGGTGTTGTTTTGAATTCACTTCCTTAGAGTTAGATAATAGTAACAAACAGGTGATATATATAATGAGGAGATTTAGCACTCTTAAAAGCTAAATAAGATTTCTATCCAATATGTAAGTCAGTTTTTGAAATTACTTTAGTTATATTTAACATACCCAATAGAATAAGGGAACTGGATTAAGCTGCCATGATCTAATAAAAAAGGAGACAGTATCATGAAAAAAAAAAAAAAAAAGAGGGAATGAGCATGCCAGGGCCACTTGCCACTGCAAATGATTTTCAAAACAATTTTCAAATGTATGTTCCACTATATGTATTTGGCTTTGCAAATAAGCACCTTTAAGTTAAAATTAAAGTATTAAGACTGATTGTTGGACGAATTAAAGAATTATATCTTCAACCACAACATAACTTTGTTTAGAAAAAAATTTTTTAAACTATTCACCATGAGGTAAATAGTTTTCAAATGTGTGGCAGAAAAATACTGTTTAATGTTTCAAATGTGGTCTATTTACCTTATAAAATGGGGGGGGGGAGAGTAAATAGTTCCTCTGAGACTTTTTTTTTTGAAGCAGGGTTTTAGATATAATAATCTTAGGAAAGAATTAAATATTAAGTCAATTTTAACCTTAAGATTTAGTTAAAAGGTTGACAAATAGAGGGACCTAGTTAACTTTGTTGAGTACTCTAAATTCAGTCTTTTATAATCATTTTTTAAATATTTTATTCATTTTTATTTGTTTGAGAGCGACAGACAGAGAAAGAGGCAGAGAGAGAGAGAGAATGGGCACACCAGGGCCTCCAGCCACTGCAAACGAACTCCAGACGCATGCGACCCCTTGTGCATCTGGCTAACATGGGTCCTGGGGAGTCGAGCCTCAAACCAACCGGGGTCCTGAGGCTTCACAGGCAAGCGCTTAACCGCTAAGCCATCTCTCCAGCCCTTTTACAATCATTATTATGACCAGGTTAACATCAATAAGTTAAAGTTAAGTTTACAACCTGAATACCATTAGCACCCTGCTACCAGCCAGGGCCATACTTCGTTAGTCTGATGTAAGCCCTAGGCTAATAGTCATTTTATATCTCAAGAAGTCTGTAATCTGATTAAGAACTTTGTCTTTAACTTGTTTAAGCTTACTCATACCTTCATCTACATAATTTTACCTTACCAACCATTTCTTTAGTTAAGCCTTAAAATTGTTCAATGGTAAAAAGTACTTATTTAAGAAATTACATTGTGTCCGTCATACTGTCTCTAATGTAACTCAACAATGACCAAGTTTTATTTTACTCTTGAGCTATGTATAATCAGTCTCAGTCAAGGTTTCAACTGAGTTAATTGTCTCATTTCTGGTAGCTTAAGTTCATTGCTTATGGAGATATTGATACTTAAAAAATGTTTCCTGCCCTAGAAAAATAATCTTAAATCACTGTTTTACTTCTAGTTTGGGGGGTAATTGGTATTTACATTGGTATACAGACTAGCCAAAGTTGTTTTCAAACACAGATGCTAAGTTTTTATACTGTCTTGTCTTCTTCCTGACATATAATTTCTAGATTAAATCAATTGCCTTAAAGTTACTGATAAAAATATTGTTTCTAGGACTACTAAAATGTTCTACCTATAGCTGACAGATACTTAAAAGATAAAATGTGTATGCTTTCTATGTCCCAGATATAGCTTACACTGTCACCTGACAACTAAACAAATATTAATCAGAATGATTTTAAACTATTGTGTCATTCTCTAACCAGATCTGCTTTGCTAACCATATATGCTCTGCACCCTTTTTAACTAATCTGCTTTGCTAATCAGATATGCACAGTCTCTCTGAGTGATTAATAACCATATGCAGAAGCCAAAATCAATTGGAAACATTGGAGTTAAAAGGATAACCAATATTTTGGTTCCTGCTCCTGGGTCAGAAGGCCACAGGAGATGATGGGGCACTTGAACTTCTAGCCACTGGTAAGTTACCTGTCTTCTTGATCAGAGAGGATGTGGAGACCCAGAAATGAGTTCCAAGTCAGTGTTTCTGCAACAGGAGAGTCATGCTGGAGGAAAATCAGTCCTCCAGGCTTCCCAAAAGAGGGACAGCCACTTGGTCAGCATGGCCTTGACTTATCCTAGCAGATGACAATGCTGAGAGTCATAAAACTCCTCACAGGCCCCTAAAAGTCTCTCCTACAGTGCCATTATTGACCTCCAAAGTATACAGTTAATTCTGATAGCCTACATGGTCTTAATCACCCAAGGAGAAAAATATAACTACAATATAAACAATGAGTCAGACTAACAGGCTCCACTGTCTGAGGCTGACTTACAATACTAGACTCTAACATTAACTCATGCCTTCTGCCTCTGCCTGTCCCTGATTAACTTCATTACCCTGACCCCAGATCCTCCCACTTGCTATTCCTCAGCCCCCCTCCTTCCTGAGCCCTTACCCTATCTCATCCAGGGATAAGTACACTGCCACCCCCAATGGGCACTCTCAAACTTAAACTCTCTCATGTTCCTACTCTTCCCCTGATCCCAAAATGCCCCTCTGCCTCCTCTCTCTTGATCCAAGCCCTCTATCTCTTGCCTCTGAATGCTCATTCTCCCTTTACACCTGGTGTTTTGACAAGAGTAATTAGCTTCTTTATTCTCCCTTCTGTCTTCTCATGGGGTGCACAGAGCCCATCTCCCTCACTTTCTCTATAACAGGTGTCTGCCAGCAACTGCTCTAAATGCCCATATCAAGACAGTTATGGGCATCAAACAGGCTCATGGCAAACTCCAGGCAGACCACCCCCTGGATGTCCATCCGTAATTCTCTCTCTCTCCTCTATCTCCTACCAGCCTCTGGCCACCTAAGATCCGACTCCTCATCACCTGCCCCGAAGGGAGACCCATCGACCACATCACCCAGCCTCTCCCATAAGAGCTCATCGCCCCCTACAGTCAGTGTGAAGATGATACAGAAGAAAAGACCAGGGCCCCTTGTCACTAACAAAAGGCTGGAATATTAGGCCAAAATGGGTTTCCTAAAAGGGAGACACCAAAAGAAAAACAGGATGGCTACAGGGAGATATAAGAAATGGATCGTCCACACTCCTCAAGAACGATGCCCCAAGAACAGGATTTACCGCCCCTTATCTTTCACCAGGTCACTTCTGGTCTCACCCTGAGATCAGAGATTTACTGCCTCCTTATCTCTCACCAGGTCACTTCTAGTCTCACCCTGAGATCAGAGATTTACTGTCCCCTTATACCAGGTCCCTTCTGGTTTCACCCTGAGATCAGAGGTTTACTGTCTCCCTATTTCTCACCAGGTGACTCCTGGTCTCTCCATATGGCTAATGTAAAAGAACAGAGATTTGCTGCCCTGACAAGAAAATTCCTTCCCCTTTCTCACCTTCCCCCAATTGAAAAATCCTATAAAGCCCATGATCTGTAACACCAGACTGACTGCTCCGTCCTGGAAGCTTGTGCCCCCCCCCAATAAAAACTTCAATCTTTGCCTCAGAGTAGTGGTCCTTGGTCATTCCTGGACCTTACATAGAATGGGTGCACCAGGGCCAGTAGCAACTGCAAACAAACTCCAGACACATGAGCAAGCTTATGCATCTGGCTTATATGGGTCCTGGAGAATTGAACCTGGGTCCTTAGACTTTGCAGGCAAGTGCCTTAACCACTAAGCCATCTCTCCAGCCCTGGACTGCTTCAAAACATGTGCTACCATTCAAGCTGCTGGGAGAGGCCAGTGAACAAGCACAAGAGGACTCCAGGACTCCAGCTTTCACTGGGTCCTCATTTACATGCTCTTTGATCTCTACTCTTGCCTGCTCCTGGTTCACAGGCTTCTTTAAAGGGCCAGGAGCCAGAGTTGGCAGGGGTTGAGCTCCAGGCAGGTCTGCAATCCCGTCATTCAGGGAGTTTAGGCAGGAATGCTTCAAGCTCGAGGACAACCTGGGCTATATGAAATCTGGTCTCTAAGAAAAAAAAAATGTAAGAAGCCACAGCTGCCAGCCATGGTTTATGCTTAGAATACAGAACAAGGGAGACTGAGGAGGGGTCTGATTATTGAGTTTAAAGCCAGCCTGAGCTACAGAATGAACGCCAGATCAGCCTGGCCTAGAGTGAGACCCTAGCTCCAAAAACAGGGGAGGGGTTTGGAGAGATGGTTCAGCTGTTAAGGCGCTTGCCTTCAAGGTCTGAATCTGAGTTTGGTTCCCCAGTACCTGCGTTAAGCTAGATTCACAAAATGATGCACGCATCTGGAGTAAGTTTGCAGAGACCGTGGTGGTCCCAGTCTCTCTCTCTCTCTGTTTGTAAATAAATAAATAAAAAGGAGGGTAGGAGCCCAGAATGGTGGCACACGCCTTTACTCCCAGCACTCGGGAGGCAGAGGTAGGAGGATGGTCTGAGTTCAAGGCCACCTTGAGACTACATAGTGAATTCCAGGTCAGCCTGGGCTAGAGTGAGACCCTGCCTCTAAAAACAAACAAACAAACAAAAGTTGGGGGTAGTGGTGGCACTAGATAAGAAAAAAAAAAAAACATGTGCTAGTTTGGGTTCTCTCAATCTACCTTTTTCTATCTAGTAAATAAATAAAATATTCCTAAACTATGCTAATTTAATATGAATTGACAGTCATCGAAAACAACACAAATCAGAATAATGTGACAGATGAAATAAAAAAGAAGAAATCAGGCCTTGGGCTCTTGGTCCTACCTCCTCAATTTTACCTAAGTCAGTCATTTTTAACAGACAGCCATAAACCAAGGTGAATTATTGCCCGGTGTGAGTGATGGGAAGTGCTCTCTGCATGGAAATTTACAACGCCTGTGTGACTTCAGGTGTCCTCAGCATAGAGGGAACAGGTCGCAGAACACACAGGTGATCACTGTTGATAAGGATCTGCTAAATAACACACTCACGACACACTTTAAGAAGTGGCACCTTGTTAATGCTCATTAATCGGAACATTTTGTGCCTTGGCTTTGAGTAGGGAGGTGGTTAATATTCTAGTGTACCCTGACATCAGCAGACGCTTTGGCCATGACTAGAAACATTTTGTTGGTAGAACCATCTGTTTTTGTTTTTTTTTAAATTTTTTAATTTAAAATTTTGTTACTTTGGCTGACACACAGTAATTGTATACATTTATGCTGCACGATGTGATTTTTTTAGTTTTTAAATTTGTTGCATTTATTATTATTGTTTATTTATTTTTTAAATTTTTTCTGTTTTATTTATTTATTTGAGAGTGATAGACAGAGAGAGAATGAGGCCGAGAGAGAGAGAGAGAAAGAGACAAAGAGAGAGAGATAGAATGGGCGCACCAGGGCCTCTAGCCACTGCAAACGAACTCCAGACACGTGCGCCCGCTTGTGCATCTGGCTTACGTGGGTCCTGGAGAGTCGAGCCTCGAACCAGGGTCCTTAGGCTTCACAGGCAAGCGCTTAACCGCTAAGCCATCTCTCCAGCCCTATTATTGTTTATTATTATATCTTTTCCGTCGTCCCTGATCCCATTCCATTGGGGACCCTCCGCAGTGGGGTTGCAGGTATTGCCCGTGGGGTTGTGGGTTATGCGTTGTGGGAGCAGCAGTCAGTTATTTTGAGGGGGGAATGCCTCTGGGCATGATGTCTCAACCTGTGGCTCTTACAATCTTTCCGCCTCCTCTTCCGCAGCATTCCTTGAGCCATGGTGGGTGAGTTTTAAGTCTACTTCATTGATGCATTTCTTGATGCCTCAAACCATTGCAAGTAACGCCAGTGGCGTCCGTTCTCCACTAGGTGGCAGACTTCCCCCAGCTAGCGCGGGGACCCGCGGTACCCGGGAGAGAAATAGAAAAGCTTCACGACTTGGTTTTCTCCCTCTGCCTTGACCTGGAAAATCACTGGGCTACCCCTGAGTCCAGATTTAGATTTCCTGCCCAAACCACCGTTACCCCATTTAGAGGAGTGAAATTAGGGTCAGGCTGTTACCATTCCAGGACAGGAGGTGACAAAGAAGGCCCTTTATGTGTAGCACTGAAGAGAAGGGCTTGTTCTCCCTTTTAAAGACATTTTTTTTTCAAAACCAGAAAATGTCCTTATTTTAAAAAGTCAAATTAGAAATGACTGCTCGTTTAGTCACAGGTAAATGTTCACCTTTGAAAATATTTTTGGGATATTTGTGTGGGGCGTCGGCTTTTTCATTTGCTGGAAATAATCTGAGAAGTGTCATCGTGATTCATGTTCCTTGTACAAGCACAGTGAATAAGAGCAAAAATAAAACGCACCAAAAAATTTAGTTTTATTTTTCTTTTCGAGGTAGGTTCTCACTCTAGCTCAGGCTGATCTGAAATTCACTACGTAGTCTCAGGGTGGACTCGAACTCACAACGATCTTCCTCCCTCTGCCTCCCAAGTACTGGGAATAAAGGCGTGCGCCACCATGCCCGGAACCGAGTGCTGTTTTTTTAATTTTTTTTTTGTTGTTTATTTTTATTTATTTATTTGAGAGCTACAGACAGAGAGACAAAGAGGGAGAGAGAGAGAGAGAGAGAGAGAGAGAGAGAGAGAGAGAGAGAGAGTGAGAGTGAGAATGAGAATGGGCGCGCCAGGGCCTCCAGCCACTGGAAAGGAACTCCAGATGAGTATGCCCCCTTGAGCATCTGGCTAAAGTGGGTCCTGGGGAATCAAGCTTCAAACCGGGGACCTTAGGCTTCACAGGCAAGCTCTTAACCGCTAAGCCACCTCTCCAGCCCAACCGAGCGCTGGTTTTTAAGGTAGATTTTTATAAATTGTTTTCATTGATTTCTGGGATGCTCTGGTTATGTCTTTTAAAAAAATTAAAATATTTATTTATTTGAGAAAGAGAGAGAGAGGGAGGGAGGGAGAGGGTGGGTGGAAGCACCAGGGCCTCTAGCAGCTGGAAACGAACTCCAGAAACATGAGCCACCTTTGTGCATCTGGCTTACTTGGGCTCTGGGAATTGAACCTGTGTTCTTAGGCTTCACAAGCAAATGCCTTAACATGTAAGGGATCTCTCCAGCCCTCTAGTTATGTTTTTTTTTTTTTTTTTTTTTTTGGTTTTTCGAGGTAGGGTCTCACTCTAGCCCAGGCTCACCTGGAATTCACTATGGAGTCTCAGGGTGGCCTCGAACTCACGGCGATCCTCCTACCTCTGCCTCCCGAGTGCTGGGATTAAAGGCGTGCGCCAACACGCCCGGCTTTCTAGTTATGTTTTAAAAGAAATGAAAGCCGAGCGTGGTGGCCCAAGCCTTTAATCCCAGCACTTGCGAGGCAGAGGTAGGAGAATCACCATGAGTTCGAGGTCCCCTGAGACTACATAGTGAATTTCAGGATAGCCTGGCCTAGAGTGAGACCCTACCTTTAGTAGTAGTAGTAATAATAATAATAATAATAATAATAATAATGATAATGAAAAGAAATGAAGATTCCAGCCAGGAAGATGGCACTTGGACAAGCATGGAGACCTGAGTCCAATCCTCGGCACCCGTGTAAAAAGCAAGCTGTGGGGCTGGAGAGATGGCTTAGCGGTTAAGCGCTTGCCTGTGAAGCCTAAGGACCCTGGTTCAAGGCTCAACTCCCCAGGACCCACATTAGCCAGATGCACAAGGGGGTGCACGCGTCTGGAGTTCGTTTGCAGTGTCGCGCACATTCTCTCTCTATATCTGCCTCTTTCTGTCTCTGTCTGTCACTCTCAAACTAATAAATAAAAAATGAACAAAAAAAATTTTTTTTTTTAAAAAAAGCAAGCTGTGGCTGAGCATGTCCATAACCCCAGCTCCGAGGGGCCGAGACAGGATCACCGGGACTCCCTGGTCTTCCAGTCTAACCAAAAAATGGTTCCAGTACCAGGTGCGGTGAGAGCCCTTGTCTCAAGGAAATAAGGCCGAAGAGCAATGAGGAGAACACCCCATGTTCTCTGGCCTCCACATGCATATGTGTGACGCCCACTCGTCTGCGATTACATGTGCAACCCCGCCCCCCCCCCACAGGCATGCATACACACAAGCAAAAATGAAAGAGAAACTAGGGTTCAGATGAGCACTAATTTGCTTGTGACATTACTAGAACAATGAGCATTATTAACTAATAAGCATATAAGGAAGAATTTAGTAGGAAAATTAGACAACTCAATCTGTATTTGGAGATTAACCTGGAAAACATTTTTAAAAAACATTTTATTTTCATTTGTTCATTAGAGACAGAGAGAGAGAGAGAAAGAGGCAGATATGGAGAGAGAATGGGAACAACAGGGCCTCTAGCCACTGCAAATGAATTTCAGATGCATGCGCCACCTCGTGCATCTGGCTTTACTGGGGGATTAAACTTGGGTCCTTAGGCTTTGCAGGCAAGCACCTTAACCACTGAGCCATCTCTCCATCCCCCTTTCTTTCTTTCTCTCTCTCTCGTGTGTGTGTGTTCATGTGTTGAGCATATGCATGCTACATGTGTGGAGGTCAAAGGACAACCTCGGATGTCAGTGCTCGCCTTCCTCCTTGTCTGCAGCAGGGTCCCTCACTTCGTTGTTGGTGCTTCATTTGCCAGGCTGGCTGGCCCACACTTCCTGGTGATTATCTTGTCTTCACCTGCCTTCATAACTGTGTCGGGGTTGCAGATGCCCGCCGCGGTGTCCGGCTTTTGCACAGGTTCTGGGGGTCCTAACTCAGGCACCCGAGCACGCACAGTAAGCACGTTGTCCACTGCTAGAGGAGTTAGAACTCTCTATTCACCATCGGGACCAGTGGGGTTAGAATCTCCAGGGGTAGGACCTGGTCACCTGCACTTTTTAGAGTCTTCCCAGGTGACTCCAATGTGTAGCTACTGCAAAGTGCTTCCATCATGGTTTGGGCGGAGGAACTGTACACAAAACAAAAATAGCTTTTTTTTTCCCTGTGCTCTCCTGATTAGGAGAAATTGTTGAGTCAAGGATGGCTCTAGGTGTTAGACCCAAGAAAGAATGAACGAGTTTCCTTTAATCGAGATGGAGAGACGGTAAGACTAACAAGGTGGGTAGACTAGGGGGACGTGGAGAACCGAGTTTTGGATTTATAACATTTTGAGATATGCATGAGCTATTCAGGTCCATAAATTCAAGTAGGCAGTTGTGGAAATCCAGGGAGAGGCCCAGGCTGAAGCTACCATTTGGCAGGCATCAGCATGCAGATGGCATTCAAAGCTGTAAGGTCGGACGGGCGATCACCTGAGAAGTAGACATAATAAAGACAGGAAAGGATGGAGACGGCGCTGGAGAGAAGAGGAGGCAGCAGCTCAGGTAGGGGAGGGCCGCTGGCTGGGGAGTGGAGCTCCCTCCGGTGAGGTGAGCATGGAGAGAGACCCTTGGCTTCACTCCGTGGAGGAGAAATGAGGAGACGAAGTGGGGGAGACCTTGTACTGCAGTTCACTTGCTGTAACTGTCAAGAACAGGAGACAGAGCAGCCCAGAATTTACCCCGGGCCTGGCTGGGGGAGGCACAGAGGGGAAGGACATTGGAACTCTGGGGACGAGAAGGTTCCATGAGGGGGCGGACGCAAGAGAACTGTGTGGACAAGTGGACCCGCGGTCCCAAAGCATTTGAAGAACACAGATGATAGGGAATGATAGGGAGGTAAATTAGAGGGATGAACTAGGCCAGGCAGAGTTTCTCAGTTATAAATCTGACAAAGACATATTTTGGGGGTGATCATGCTAGTCTTTTTAAAAATGTAAATACTTTTATTTATTTATTTGTGATCAGAAAGAGACAGAGAGAGAGAGAGAGAGAATAGGTGTGCAACGGGACTTTTTTTGCCACTTCAAACAAACTCCAGACACATGTATCACTTTGTGTGTCTGTTTTTATGTGGGTACTGGGGATTCGAACCTGGGAAGTCAGGCTTTGCAAGCAAGTGCCTTTAACCACTGAGCAAGCACTCCAGCCCTGATGAGAGTTTTTTAAAAAAATATTTTTTATTTTTATGTATTTATTTGACAGAGAGAAAGAGGGAGAGAGAGAGAATTGTTGCACCAGGGCCTCTAGCCATTGCAAATGAACTCCAGATGCATGTACCACCTCGTGCAACTGGCTAACGTGGGTCCTGGGGAATAGAACCTGGGTCCTTTGGCTTTGTAGGCAAACACGTTAATGGCTAAGCCATCCCTCCAGCCAGAGAGAGTTGTTTTTGTGGAGGGGACAGGCCTGGCGATGGGGAGCCTAGGGCCTTATTTACAGTCCAGCACTGTACTACTGAGATACAATTTTAGCCCTAGTAATGATAATTTATGTTGATCTAGGTACCTCATATCTTTAATGAAGGAGAGGAAGTCACTAAAAATTTGAAGGAAATATGTCGATAATGGAGGCAATATGTAGTCAGATGGAAGGACCTTTGGTGGGGCAGGGATTTTATAAGAGCAAATCTGTCAGCTGAGTGGTCTAGGAGGAGGGTAGGCACTGCAGGGTTGGGGTGCACATATCCTATCTGTCACTTATTGGGCCAAGCGACCTCTTTATAAGAGATAAACAAAAGAAAAGGGTTGGCACAGAGCCCAGAACTCTATGAAGCAAAGGGTTGGGAAAGCTGATGAGAGTTTGGAAGGTGTGGAGGACCAATTAAAATGGGAACAAGAGGTGACATCCACACCCCATCAGTCCCCTCTCCTGCCAGGGTGGGCTTCCCAGGGGTGGTGCTCTGTGGCCTGAGACAGGGCACTGCCGGCCTGCGGCCTCTGGGTGAGCAGTAAGAATGCAGCTCTGGAAATTTCTGTCCTGGAGGAACGCCCAACTCAGCTGCCCAGCAGTCCCAAGGGGATCATCAATTCACATTACTAAGGAATAATAGGGGCCACATATTACCCCAAACATGAGAGTGCGGAGGAGTCTGAAAGCCCAGGTGGGAGACAGTGGGACAGGTAAGCAACCGGGGTCGGGGAGTCTCCGGAGGCAGAGTGATGACCCAGGGAAGCCTAGGGTGGGTGGGCGTGGTTTTTGTAAGCGGCAGGAATAGCATGAGCGGAAGGCATGGTTTTCAAAGCGTCGCCGTGTAGTAGTAATTACTGTACAATGTCAAGACTGGGGAAAATAAATGAAAGGAAATTAAACACTGTAGAACACACAGGCTGTGCCTTTTAAGTCAAGAATAACCAATTAAGCTGTTATGTAATACCTCATTCATTAGTCATTGAATTACCTCTGGTTGTAGGCACTGTTTCCCTAAAGTTACTTTTTATTCCATTCTGAAGGAATAAATCAAATCTAGTGAAACGAAATCTAGACTCTTTACTGTGCACGAGAGGAGGGGGTCTAACCCAAAAGCCTTTCTGTGGTTTAATATTTTCGGTTTCAACTTAATAAAGAGGAGCCTGAGGGATGAGAAATGAGGCCAGGTTTTTATCTTTTCTGCTTGAAGTACTTAAATAGAACAGGAAGAAGTGGGAGGCGTGGACAGTTGTAACAAAGTCAACCCAGAAAGCCCTCAGTGCTGATTGGGACACACATTTGTACCACGTGTTCAAGGTACCAACAAAAATAATTTAGGCTGGAGAGATGGCTTAGCGATTAAGGCACTTGCCTGCGAAGCCTAAAGACCCATGTTTGACTCCCCAGATCCCACGTATGCCAGACACACAAGGTGACACAAGCTCAAGGTCACACGTGCACACAAGATGGTGCACATGTCTGAAGTTCGATTGCAGTGGATGGAGGCCCTGGCACACCAATTCTCTCTTTCTCTCTCTCTCTCTCATAAAAAATAAGTTGAAAAAATAAAGTAATTCATTCACCGAAATTTGTGTTGATGCCTGTGAACTATGTGTCACTTTAGTTAGGCACCAGACATGTATAAAGTTAAATAACATGTAATCTGTTGGAGGTCATCTACGGGGGAGACAGACAAGCAAAGAAAAATGATTCAGTATTAAATGCTAAGTGCCATAGCATGAGTCTCTGCAATGAGCCGTGGGAACAAAAGGCAGAGAAAGCGTCATAAAGGAGGTCAACATTTTGCTCAGTCTCTGGTGGAGGGGGTGAGTTTTGCTACCCACAGAGGTAAGTAAAGGATTTTCTGGAGGGCATCCGGAAGTGCACAGACGCATCCTGGGAAATCACAGAATTGCTCTGTGTTACTCATTGGGGATCGTGGTGAAAGCTTTGACTAGAAAGACAAATTAACACCATTAATGCCACGCTAAGGAGTTGGTTTCCCAAGAGAACCACTGGTGGCGTTTAGTCAAAGGCAATGACCTGGGCTTCTGCCTCTTTCTAAAAGAAGGAGGGGTTGGAGACAGGACAGAGTGAAGAGACGAGCAAAGACCTCATCTTCCATACTCTTTGTCTCTAGTGTGCCAAGCACATTACTTGGTACATAGCTGGCACTGGATAAATATTTATTGAATGAACAAATGAAAGAAGGGGCTGGAGAGATGGCTTAGCAGCTGAGGTGCTTGCCTGCAAAGCCTAAGGACCCAGGTTCGATTCCCCAGCACCCATGTAAGCCAGATGCACAAGCGGGCACATGAGTCTGGAATTTGCTTGCAGTGGATGGAGGCCCTGGTGTGCCCATTCTCTTTCTATCCACCTCGTCCTCTCTTCCTCCCTCTCTTTCTCAAATAAACAAATAAATAAAACATTTAAAAGGAAGGAGAGATAAGATTTCTGAGTTGAGATGATGGATGCAGGATGTTTGCTATTTGGGATAGCTGTGCCCCTCTTCTACCCTTTGCCAGACTAGCCAACCCATGGCCAAGGGCCTTGCTGGTTCATTAACCCAAGGCACCAGCAAGGGATGCTGAGAGGGAAAGACACGCTCAAGAGCTGGTATCACAGTGGCCAGCGAGTGAGCGTTAGCAGAGCGCTACACAAAACACCAGGTCCTTCGGCTTGCCTAGGCTCACTCTTCCATACGAAGAGTTTATTGGAGAGGCGGCTGCACGCTACAGATGGCAGTGGGCTGAGGAATAAAGAGAGGGAAGAGGGGGGGGGCTGGAGAGATGGCTTAGCGGTTAAGCGCTTGCCTGTGAAGCCTTAGGACCCCGGTTCGAGGCTCGATTCCCCAGGACCCACGTTAGCCAGATGCACAAGGGGGCGCACGCGTCTGGAGTTCGTTTGCAGTGGCTGAAGGCCCTGGCGCGCCCATTCTCTCTCTCTCTATCTGCCTCTTTCTCTCTCTGTCACTCTCACATAAATAAGTAAAAAAAAAATGAACAAAAAATTAAAAAAATTTTTTTAGAAAAAGGGAGGGAAGGAAGAAGGGATGGTAAGGAGAGAGATTCTTTTTTTTTTTTTTTTTTTTTTTTGGTTTTTTGAGGTAGGGTCTCACTCTAGCTCAGGCTGACCTGGAATTCACTATGGAGTCTCAGGGTGGCCTCGAACTCACGGCGATCCTCCTACCTCTGCCTCCCGAGTGCTGGGATTAAAGGCGTGCGCCACCACGCCCGGCTAGATTCTTTCAAAAGTTTTAGCTATGAACGAAAGAGGGGGAAGAGGTAGCTTGACAAAGATGAGATCAAAGGTGTGTGTGTGTGTGTGTATGTGTGTGTGTGCGCGCGCGTGCGTGTAGGGGGACAGATCTATGAAGTTGAGAAAAACTAATAAAAAAAAAACAGTTAAAACTATACAGAGTAACAGAGATGACCTTGAGTGTGGATAGTTAAAATTTATGTATGATTTTCATGATCTTTTGAAAGAATGGCTAGTTGACAGTAAGTATGTATGAGGTGGAGGAGAGACTAAAGAGTCTTAAACACTGCTACTGGTCAACTATGTGACCAGCACTGATCTGCTCTGAGCCTTCATCCCTGAGCCTCTCAAACAGGTGAGGTTCCTTCCACAAAATGACTTGTTTCAGCAGTAAAATTCTATGATTTGACGTGTTGGAAGTTTGTCAATATGAGCATACAAAAATGAAATTTCCCAAGATGCAGTTTGCTTTGAGTAAAACTCAGCTACTTCATTTTTTATTTTATTTTATTTCTTGCTACTTTATTTTTGAAATATTTGCTCCATTTCTATTACATCTAAGGAGATTCGTATCCGAGAAAGGATGTTGGAGAGATAAGAAATAAAGTATCTCGGAAGCCACATTTCAACTTATTAATAGTCATGCTAATGTTCCTGACCTAAGGACCACACATGTTTTCCATATTTTGAATTTATTCTCCTAGAGTAGGAAATCTTAGCAGAAGAGAACCAGAATTAAACTAGCTCCTTCTCTGAGGTTTTTAGGTGCCTTGGAATAAACTTCTCAAGGATAATAAACTGATCGTTTCCCTGTGGATGGTGAAATTATGGTCTGCATCATCATTTCCTCATGATTTAATTGAAAACATTGAAGATGAAGCTCACAGATACAATACAGGATGACACTTCTCCATCTTTTCTCTCCATAGCACTTGCAGCCCATGCACTTAGGATGGGTGTTTGGGGTGTGAGGTTGGGCATCGTGGGGCACGTTATAGGGCTTGATCTGAGGTGGATGTCATCACCTGGGTTCCTAGGAAGAGCAGGGGCCAGCGGTCTTAACTCTGCCCGCCGCTGTTACCCTCCAGGCTCTGGCAATCGCAGCCAGGGTTCACACTCTGTGAGCCGGCAGCTCAGGAATCGTGAGCTTGTTACAGCATTGGCCTGGTGGATAGCCCGCTGCCCAACTGTCCCCTTCGGCCTGTGTCACAGCCTCACCTCCTGAGCGTCAGTCACACGCTCACACCCACTGTCCTCAGAGTCTCCTCTCTGTGGGTCACTCGTTTACTTGGGATTTTGCCTCCCTCTGGGTCTCTGTTTCCTTGCTGTGCTCGGTCGCTGTACCCACAGTGGTAGCCCCCCTTCGTCTTCCTCCTTTTTTAAAAAATCCTTTTTTAAAATTTATTTTTATTTATTTATTTGAGAGCGACAGACAGAGAAAAAGCAGAGACAGAGAATGGGCATGCCAGGGCTTCCAGCCACTCCAAACGAACCCCAGACACATGCGCTGCTTTGTGCATCTGGCTAATGTGGGTCCTGGGGAATCGAGCCTCGAACCGGGGTCCTCAGGCTTCACAGGCAAGCGCTTAACCGCTAAGCCATCTCTCCAGCCCCTCTTCTTCCTTTTCTGTCTTCCCACTTACCTCTTCATATCCACACTAGGATGACGTTCTGCTACGTGGCCTCCTAGACCGTTCCAGTCCCGTCTCTGCTGCCTTTAGAGTCCCCCCACCCCACCATTTTTACATCTAGAATCTCACTGAAGCAGTTCCTTGCCTCATCTCTTTGTGCTCTTTTGTGTTGTCTGGTCCACAGCCCTTTTTTAAAATTCTCTCTCCCATGAACGAATGCCCTCTTCCCTTTGACCAACCCCTCTCACCAGCCTGAGAGGGAGTCTGTAATTTCCTTGTCCAGATTCTCCTTGTGGCCGAGCGGAATAGTTACTTTCTCGGTGCTGTGAGCAAATGCGTGGCCTCAAGCAGCTGGAGGAAGGGAAGGGTTTGCTGTGGCCTGCAGAGCCAAGGGGGGCTCAGGGCAGGGAAGGCTGCGGAGCAGGAGCAGGAGCGGGAAGCTGGCTCTGGGACGTCTGTAAGGCCTCAAGGCCTGTCCGCAGTGGTACTCTTCCTCCATCAAGGCTCCGCCTCC